>QOZY01000032.1:0-512322 GCA_003351005.1 Cystobasidiaceae sp. HBUAS51001 | reverse complement strand
TCTTGAAATTTGTAGCCATCTACTGCATGTCGATAGGCCCACAGTATCTCATCCGACACCGCCTGAGGTTCGCAGCTGAATAGCCAGGTGGCAAACGCTGAAATCAGCAAGTTGGTCTTCATGGCGCTTGCCCACCTCTCACAGGATATGATCCCAAGCCACGTCTACCAAGCTTGGGAAGATGGTCTGCTCGTCTTGTTCTGGGTTGCCATTGCCGTCCAGGATGGCCGTTGTTTGTAGGCTGAGGTAGGGAAAGGCCTCTGTCGCCGAGTGGGCTGAGCGGGCGGGCAGGGAGGTCATTTCGAGGTGATGCTGCGTAGTGGCAGATCTGATTCTTCAGGAGCAGTCGTCTCCAGCGTAGATTGCAGCTTGCGACGCTCGTGAGCTAAGCTGGCAATCTGGTGAGGAGGCAAGCAACGAGGCTGGCCCATCCACGTGCTTGAATGGCGCAGCTCTTTCTTTCGCACAGAATCAGAATAAGGCTCACTAGGCTACAGTTGTGTCATCTCAGAAAGCAACAGAAACACCGTAGCTATGCTGATACATCTCACTCGAGGGACATCTTGCCGATGTCGACGGCTTTCTTGTCCTTGTCAGGCTCGTTCCATCGTCTGCTGGCCGCGTTCGATGCTTGACCAGCGACTGAAGATGCTGGCGAGTGGGCTCGACTCGCAGAAGCGGTCAACCAGCTTCCCGTGTTCATTATAGGGCTCGGCGGGACAGAGCTGCCGTTGTTGTGTGCGAATGCCCCAAGCCCCGTGTTCTGGTTGCCAATGTGCGCTGCGGGGCCTAGAGTCGAAAGCCCAGCTGGCGGCGCAGGCAACATTGATCCTTGCAGGTCCCGCGTTGCGAGAAGTGGAGACAGTGACACGGACGATGTCGAGGCTGCGGGCGAGACCGCGCGTCGCTTGAAGGCGGTGTTGTAGGGCTCAAATCGATCAGCGTCGTTGAGCTTGCGCTTGCCAGGTCGACTGATAGCCATGCCGGACCACCCGATGGCCGAAGAGGGGGAAAGCTGGTAAAAGATGACTTCATTTCAGCTTTTCGTCCCAGGTCGATGAGCTTCAGCAATACTTACGTCCATTTCGCCACTGTTTCTCGCGGCGCCAGTGCCCGGCGTTAGAGGCTTGGCCTGAGCCGGATTTCGAAGCATCCAGGCAGACTTGTTCAATCCGACACCTTCATTGTTGCCATTATCGCCGGCGTTGGATGCCCCATCCTCGTCTTCGCCTATCAGCATGCCACCTCCAGTGTCGCTTGCACTTGCTGGATCGAAGCCTGTCTCTGCGGCACTCGGATAGTCTGGCTCCGAAGCGCTCGAATCTGCGCCATCATCTTCATCATCTTCTGTGGTCGCGGTCTCTGGGAAGCGATTCTTTGTCGGCTGAAAGAATTGAGGTCGCCCTGCCCCGCTTGACGATGTTGGCCTTCCTGTTGTGTTGGCAGTGGAGGAAGAGCCAGTATTTCCATCGCCCCCGTAGTTGAGGCTCGACGCTCGAGGCAAAGAAGCAAACGGAGATGGGTAGGCCGTCAGCGCAGCATGCGTACTAGCGGGCCGCCTGCTCGGCGTCGAAAGCGCTGTTGGGGCCGCTGCACTCGACATGCTGAGACGATGTAATGCTGCTTCTGAGGCTACTTCGAATTCGCCCGTTTCCAACCGCAGCTGTGCCATCGTGCGAAGATGGTCTTTCGATTTAGGCTACGAGCAGTATGTCAGTCCTCTGTGTCGTCTGCATTGGACATCCAAGAGCAGTACTCACCATCAGACTGCCTTTCTTGTGATTGACAGCCCTGCGCACCACCCGAGGCGCTCCACTGGGGGACTCGCTACCGCTGCTATGGTTTGTGCGTGGAACGAGGTTCGAGCCATCGCTCTTTGACATATCGTGTGCGCCACTAGAGTTGCTGCCCGACATGTCTGCTTCATTAGAGCCTTGCATTGAGTCTGACGGTTTGCGTGTAAGCGGTCTGAGATTGTGATTGCTACGCTGCAGTCTCGACATGTCTGAAAAGGAGTTGGCTCTTTGATAACGGAAAGCGTTACTCATCGGAGGTGCAGTGAGTGGAGCGAGGCTATCTGATTGGAAGCTATCTTTGCCAGACAGCTCTTTGAGTGGAGGGAAAGATAGGGGAGCGTGCAAGCGATGAGAAGCCGATTGCGACCTGCGAAGACCCGAATGTATGGGACTGGCTCCCTCTGCGCCTGCCGTAGGAGAATTGGGCGGTGGTGGAGTTGCAGGTATCGGCGGCTCCACCATCGGAAATGGTATGCGTTGGCTAGCCGAGTCGCCAGACATGGACGATGCGACCGTGGACGACCGCGAGTCTCTGAGACTTCGTCGCGCGAAGCTAGCGTCGAGGCCTGCGAGCGATGGCGAAGATTTCGACGCTCGCAGCATAGCTGATGAGGATTGGGAGGATAAAGCTGGTTGCAGCGGTTGCTCAGGTTCGGTCGGCCCCGCAGGAGCAAAGCCTGATCGTTGTATCGGAAAAGGGGGCGCGTCTTGAGGATTCGGAGCGGGTGAATCGTCCGTGGTCATCCCTTGATCGCGTTCCCGAAAGCCATCTCCCTTGCCAGACGAAGGCGGACGTTCCGAGTATGGGTTGAGAGGGTTGAAGGACCGGGCAAGACCACTTTCTTTGCTATTGCCGCTACCTCGACGAGCATCGGGAATATTCAAAGTGTTAGGAGGTGGGTCTTCTAGCTCTTCGTCGTCTTCATCGATTGCTTCGGTATTCTGCTCGCCCAGTAGGAGGTCTGGGCCGTTTCCGCTATTGTTCATGGCCTGCCTATAGGGAGCTGGGATCATGAAGTAGGCAGAACTGGCTGAGCTCGCAGAGGCAGCTATTGCTTGGTGCTGCTCAGAGGTCAGACGCGCGAGCAAGTGCTGTGGGTTGGCGGAGGGTGTGAAGGCAGCCCTAGGTGGAGAGCTAGGCCAAGCCGAGGGTGAGCGACCAAATTGACCCGAGGCGGCCATGACGCCCGAAGACTGAGACATGCTTCTTGCGCGTCCTGGTATTGGGATGATATTCCTGTTGTTTGTGAATCCAGATGGCCTGCCACTGCCCTGCTGCCCTCCAGCTGCTGGCCCACTCGTACCTTCCATCATGTCCATGTCGATATCGTCGCCGCTGTGCGCGGAGGCTTCAGTCTCTTCCTGCTCGTCCATTACTGACCCCAAACGCGACCCTGCAGGCGAATCATCGAGGTCGTAGCCTGTCCGTCCGAAGCGCCTTTCATTGCCGATGCCCTCGAGGTCGACTGTGGCATCCAGCTCTGCGTCATCGCCGTCCTCGGCTAGACTGCTCGTAGCAAGCACAGACGGTCGCCTGAATCGAGAATGGTTTGTATTGAAGCCAGCGGCGTATGAAGGTGTGAATCCAGCAGCCTGGCTGGGTCCAGCTGGAACGGTATAGCCAAAAGGTGGGGACACCGCAACGTGCCCCGAGTTTGCGGCCTGACTGTTGCTGGAACCAGCCATGCCTGTCGACGTGGTTGGTCTTGTATCTGAAGCCGTGCTCCTTCGTGCAAAGAGGGGGTAGTCGCCATGGTCGAGACTGGTAGAAGGTGGAATGCCACTGCTCGCAACGGGCGCAGAGCCAGAGCCAGAGGGGTTGGACGGCGAATTCGATGGGAAGAAGGCAGAGAATGAGGAAGCAAAAGCGTCGGTGGGGGGATGGCTGGCAGGTGCTGCTGCTTGCTGCGCTGTGCTGTCTTGCTGGTGCTGCTGCTCTCGTCTGCCTCCGCGAACCCATCCTGGGCGAGTGTCCGACCCAGCTGCTGGCATCTTTGCAGGTGTTCAGAGTCGTCAAGGACGCACTGGTAGCATGCTCTAGCCTATGTAGTTGTTCTCCCTGTGCTCGTGCTTGCTGGTTGTCTGTAGCTGATCTCTACATGAGGTCATGCCAGTAGAACTAGTGGGCACGAAGGCGGCGGAAGCGCAGTGCACACCTCGCGGCGCGCTTGCCGCATGACCGTTGTGCGGGTAGATGAGTGTAGTGTGCGCCGCTGTGACCCTGCTGACCCGTTGTGTGCATTGGTGCTGAAGAGAGCTGCAGCGCTTCAGGCCTTTGCAAGGTGCGCGGCTGTTGGCAGGACACGGACTGCAGGTCTTGCTCGAGGTCATCACCAGCTAGACACACCGTCTCACCAGACTCAGCTCTGACCAGACACGCGTCTCACCATGGGCGTGCCAGAGACGCTCCAGGCGCTCTTCCCATCGGCATTTCAGCAGGCCAGAGGTGCATTCGAGAATATCACAGCTACACGACGTCTCTCCACGCTGACACGCGCGCACTTGTTCATCCTCATTGCCATGGTCACCCGCAGACGACAAAACGTCCTACCTCATACTCATCGCGGCGGCCATCGGCATTGCGACCGTGTCGAGCTACGTTACCAGTCTTGGAAAAGGTAAAGTCCAGCAGTCCTACTTGAACATCTCCTGCGAGCAAGGCTGAGACTGCTTCCTTCCATCCTCACAGTCCTCTTTGACCTCGCTCGCCCTGGCGACAGCGTGAGAACGACACTCGCCTTGAAGATCTTGCCTGCCTGTATACTGATAGTCTACCGACACGTGCCTGCTGCAGCTCTCAAGGTATGGCGCAAAGAAGGGTGCATGGGCAGGTGAGCATGAACAGTAATCTGGCATGCTCTTCACAAGTGAAACTTGCATTCTGCTCTTTGATTGCCTCGCTGCATACCAGTCGTCACTGGATGCACGTCTGGCATTGGCCGCGAATTCGCCCTACAGCTCTCCAAAGCTGGCTTCAAGGTTCTTCTAGTCAGCCGTGACGATTCTGCCCTGAAGCAGCTCCAGACAGAACTTAGTGAGTGTACTTCATTTTCCGTGCCTCGCCTTAGATCCACTAGTACCAACAGCCTATCCTTCTTCTTCAGGCACTGAAAGCAAGACATACAAGATCGACTTTGCAAGCCCAGAGGCCTCTGCATACAGCCAGCTCGAATCCATCGTCGCATCGCTCAGTGGACCAGTAGGGGTTCTCATCAATAATGTCGGAGTCAGCCATTCTATGCCCGCAAATTTCCACGAGATCCCAGAGAGCGAGATGGAGAATGTCGTAGAAATCAACTGCCGGGCTACCATGCGCGTCACGAGGGCCGTCCTGCCAAACATGCTGTCAAAGTGAGTGGACATGCCATTCTTCAGGCTGCCTGTCGTAATATCCTCCACATATGCCGATGCTGATTGCCCCCCCGGCCCCCCCACAGCAAAAAGGGCCTGATCATGAACATCGGCTCCTTTGCCGCCTTGACATCCAGCCCGATGCTAGCACCCTATGCAGGCTCCAAGAACTTCCTCTACGCGTGGTCGCAAGCACTGGGAGCAGAGTATGCCAAAAGTGGAATCAAGGTCCAGCTCGTAAACGCTTTCTTCGTCGTAAGTTGCCTTACACGAAATGGCTGTCTTTTGATTCCGACAAACGAAAACACGCTTACGAAACGCATTCTGCTGCAATTGCAGGTTTCTAAGCTGTCAAAAATAAGAAAGACAAACTGGATGACGCCAATGCCCAAAGAATTCGTCAAGTCTGTCCTGTCCCACATTGGCCTGCAGTGCGGCGCAGTCGGCCACCCATACGTTTCGACGCCGTACTGGAGCCACGCGCTCATTCAGTGGGCAGTGGACCATGTCGCTACACGTTGGTTCTGGATGAAGTACACGCACAGTCAGTCATTTTACTCTCAGCCTACAATAAGCGCTGTGTTGGCAAAAAATTCACAAGCTGATGAGTTCCCATGTGTCTGAAATAGGCATGCACATTGACATCCGTCGACGTGCACTCAAGAAGCAAGAGAGGGACAGGAAGGCCGCTACAAAGACACAGTGATTTCGCAACCTGTTGCTACCTCCGCGTGCGAGCTCTTCCGCCCGAAGACATGCGAAAGCTTTTCGGCGCAGTGACGCGCTCTCCCATCGCGATTTGGTCTGTGAGCAGCGCCAAAACATGCAATGGAATGAAATTTGCAAGAAAACAAAATAAAAAATGCTCCATATTGCTACATGGGTTTTTCCAGACGATTTGGCTTTGACTTGTCTCCTGACTTCTGCAATCTTTGTCTTATGTCCTCATTTCTGCTCTGCTTCTTGCTTCTTGCATGTGATTTGCTGCTTTCTTTCTTTCTTCTCCTTCCTTCTCTGGTATCAAACGAACGGTATTGTCTGCAATTTGGCCCACACGTCGTCCGGCTTGCGTTCACGAGAATGATGGTTCAATCTGACCTTCTCCTCTTCCTAGGTGCACATTGCTCCACGTCATCGACCTCACTTTCCTCATCTTCATCACCATCCCTCTCCTTGGTGCCGGCTGTCTTTTTGGACCTGTCCTTGCTAGGAGCCGGGGCGGTAGCAATACCCATTTCTTCAACACTTCCTGCACTCCCACTCGTCCCACGCTTCTTCATCCCGCGCCTTTGTTCTCTCGGATCGATATCAACGTCGACATGCCACCATACATTGCCTTGGGAGTCTTCTGATTTGAAGAAACAAGGCTTGGTATGGATGACTGATCGAATGGAAGATTTCCAATTCTTTGCTTCTTTGGCAGTGCCAAAATACCTGCAAATTTGCCAAATCCATCACATGACAGAAAGGCATGTCAGCTTCTGCTCCCACGGAAGGAGCGGGAAATGCAACGGATACGAGATGTGAAGAACTTACGGATATTTCTGTTGAATGAGCTGAACAAGCGTCTCCATCATCAATTTCCTCTCCGGTGCTCCCAGAATCGCAGCTCTAATAAGTGTCCACCACAAATAATGCGGTTTCGTGCCTTTGGGAACATCATCTAGCTGATCAAGCGAGGACGAGAAAGCCTCATCAGAAGGCAGACTGCCGAGAGCTTTGATTTTGCTAGGTAGGAGGATGCTAGGCTGTTGCGAAGAGTGCTCATTTGATGAGGATGGGGTGGTACTTGTAGATGGCGAAATCTTCGATGCCGAGTCTTCAGCTGCCGCGGAAGGCTCTGGTGATCCTTCCTCCTCCTCCTCAGAAGCGCGATAGCTTCTCAATCGTCTGGCACCAGCATTTCTCGAATTTGTCGTGTCCAGACTCGGCCTGCGCTGCTTCTGGCTAGCACGCACTGGCGTCTCTTGCTTCCGGTGATGATGCTGAGCCACAAAGCTGGCCTTTGTAGGCGTTGGCGACGAAGAAGAGATATCCGACAGCGTCTGCGTCTGCTGGGCCTGCGGCGACTGTGGTTGACCTTGAATTTGCGGCAAGTCGACAGTTGCACTATATCCAGGACTATGGCTGAGATTCGAATGCACGCTCGCCGGCGAAGTTGTATACCATGACGATGTACTCGAGGTGGGGCGACCCGACATATCGACAAGGGGTGAAGCAGAAGCAAGCGCCAGAGAAGTCCTTGACGGTGAGAACGCAAATGGCGCTGTCGGTGCCGATGCCGATCCTACTGCTCCGGCAGCAGAGTAAGGCAGCTCTGAATATGAGGATATAGGGCTTGGGGAATGATAGAACATCCCTTCCGCTGCACTAGCGCCGGCGCTCGCATCGGCAGCGGAGGGTGAGAACCATTGATGATGATGATGATGACGATTTGCAAATTCCGTTGGACGCAAGGGCGTGCAATTTGTACCATTGTAATTTGCTGCAAGAGCAGTATCAAGGTGAATGCTTGCTCTTCTCGAAGACGCAGACGGTAATATCGTTTGGATGAACGAACCCTGCTGCTGCTGCTGCTGCTGATGCTGCTGCTGCTGCTGCTGCTGCTGCTGCTGCTGCTGCTGCTGCTGCTGCTGCTGCTGCTGCTGCTGATGCTGCTGGAAGTGGGCTCCTGCAAACATCGGCATGACGCGAGCTTGCATGCCATTTGTGGATCCTACAGACGGAGGAGGGTACGACATTGCGTACGCTGGTTGTTGCAGCTGCTGCTGCTGCGGGGGAAGGACGTGAGAGCTCAAGCTAGCCAGCCGTGGGCGCTTTGAATAAGTTTGATGTTGAGCTTGCAAAGTCGGGACCGACTGTGGCTGCATCTGATAGTTGCCGATTTGGGGCGATCCTTCATACCCGTGCTGCTGATACTGCTGCTGCTGCTCGTGGTAGTGCTTGTTGTGCTGAAAATCCGTCTTTGCCGCAAAGTGCGAAGCAAGCGACGCAGTGCTAGCGCTACTGAAGCTCGACGCAACAGGCGAGCCGGCAGGTGAAAAGACCAGACTTTCCATTTCCGAAGGTGAAGAGCCGCTAGTGTGTGTCGTTTGCGTGCTTGACATTGATATGCGGCGGGAGGAAGAAGAGGCTGGGAACCGAGTATCAGCAGCAGGTTCGTGAGTAAAAGTCCCAAGGTCGGCTTGAGCTTCTGTTTGTGCTTGTGCATCCCCATCTGTCTCTCCATCCGTGCTCATGCTCAACCCAAACGACATTGCCGAATCAGGTCGAAAACCTTCCCTCAACCCAAGTACAGACTGATGGTGATGTTCATGCATCATTGCGCGTTGGAATGAACTGATCTCTTGATTCTTATCGTGCATGTCCTGTACTTCGAGCAGCAAGTCGTCGGGATGTGCCATTGCATCGTCGTCGTTGTCGTCGTCGTCGTCGACCTTGAGCCCTCCAGAGAACGGGCCAGTGGGGGTAATTGGCCTGCTGGAGAGCAAGCTTGTTGGTTTGATGGCGTTTTGAGAAATATTGACCAAGCTCGTGGCTTTGTTGTTGTTGTTACTTTGTATCTGATGCGACAAGCCAGAAGGTACGCCCGCTTGGAATGCGTCCTTAATCCTGACTAGCTGACCCGAGGACCCTCTGAGCAGACAGTCTTTGGGACGTATAGTCGCAGCTGTCTTGTTTGCAGTCTGACATGTCGTCTGAACGGGCTTTGCGACTTGCAATCCAGCAAGTGTGAAATAGTCTTGGGAGCGTTGTTGAGCAAGTGCGAGCCCTGCGGGGCTGAAGAGGATAGAGTTGGCGCATATGGGCGGAGTGTCTGTTTGCAGGATGCACGAAGGGTGTGTTGATGGGTGTGGGAGTGTTTTTGCAGATGCGGTAGTACTTGTGCTCGTGGCGGGCGTGCTTGTGCCGAGCTCGGCCGCTGCACCTGTCAAAGCTGCCGAATTAGGGTGGTTGACAGGCGTGAATGGCAAGTACTGGGGACGGACAGCCGGACGGACGGACTCACCTGGGGGATGAGCAGCACCTGTACTGCCCTTGTGTGGCTTCTCCATGTCCATGTCGCTGGCCGCGATGTCACGGTCCAGGCTGTCCTGCCATTCGCCACTGTACACGTATAAGCCGGCGGCACCTCCTGGCTCAAAGAGCGTGTACTGGTCGGTGTCCATGGCGGGCGAGGAGCGAGCAGATGTACGCACAGTGTCTGTGTGGTTAATGATGTGTAGAAGAGAGCAGTGACTGCCTCCGGAGAGCGTGTCCTGTCTCGCAGCAGTGGTATGTAGTCCTGCCCTGCCCAGTTACGTACTAGCGTCGGGCTTATATTCGCCTGGCGCGGTGCTAGCGGTGAGCATGGACAACGATAAGCACGGTACAGGCATGTCCGGAGATCAGTTGCGTGCGAGTAGCGAGACAGGGATGGTAGATACGGACCGCTTACATTGCGCGATGACTAGAGTTGTAGCTGCAGGGGTGTCCAATGATAATGTATGCAGTGGTCCTGGATGGGCTTGGTTGAGCAGGTCTCGCAGAATGGAGAGACAGATGACACAGTCGATAAGAGAGCAACGACTTGGAATAGAACAAGAACACACAAGTGCACCCTCGTGCAAATTGGACAGCCATGCCAGGCACCTACGCACGCACGCCACCAACGACTAGGAGGATAAAAATGATGCAACTGCCCGCAAGCAGGCCGCCATGCCGGGTGTGGTGTGGTATATGTGCTACGGCCCTGTGATATCATCCATTCCACCTCTCACTAGGCATATCCCCGGTCCACTTCCACTCCCTGTTGCTGCCGATGATGTCAAGTGGCCCTATTCACCATTCAAAATGGCCACGGAGAACAGCCACCAGCCTGGATTACTAGAACTATGTAGAAGGGTACACTTGGAGAAGCCACACCGACGCAACGACGGAAAAGAGCAAAAGAAAAGGACGGCAGATCAGGCAGGCAGGTTAAGCATGCAAGACTCCTCGAATTGAGGGTTGCCATATATCACTGGCATGCAGAATAACCGGTAATCAGAAGCGAGCACGCCCATGCCAGGCCGTAACTTAGCGTTGTGAGGGAAGCCTCCATGGGCATGTCTTCAACCGTTTTCTGAAACAATTGTCATTGTCAATAGCAGAGTTGGACAAGTCGCAGTCTCGCAGGTCTGCACAAAGCAGGTCTCTATGCCGTAGAAGCCGCCCACTTGTATGAAAAGTGGCAAAGACGTTCCCGCCGGCGGCGGCGAGAGGTCAGTCTTTGCCCCTAATTTGGAAAAGATACGCCGAGCCAGGGCTAGGGCCAGAATGCGGGGCACCAGTTTTGAATTGAACCGAGCTTGGCTACCGACAGTTGGTACGGTATTGGAGCTAGCAAGATTGCGGGGAACATTAGAATGGCCTCGAGCCACGTCAAGTCAAGCCAGGTCAGGTCAGCGTGGTCTTTTGGAGTGACTCTTTCATGCCAGGTGAGTTTTGAGCAGACTGGTAGTCAGTGCCTGCACTTGGCTATGACTGACTCGAGCAAAGGATGCTCGCAGTGCAAGGTCAAGATTCGAAGAAATCATGTGCGATTGTTTCATTATCTGTGCTCAAGTCGAGGTTGTCTGGACATATCAGTGTATTCGTACTGTACAAGGGTGGTTATTTATTTAGTGAAGCCGGGAATTCTCCCAATTTTGAGTCCACGGCCATGCCTCTGAATTGGATGTAGCCTGTCGATGAATCTCTTGATTTTTTTGCTGTACTCATTCCCTCGTTCTTGATCCTTGTGGTGCTCGGGCAGAGTTCGACCCTCTGGCGCGTGTTTGGATGACCGCAAAGAGGCTTGCGGTTCCTTAGGCTGCATAGTAGCCCTTGAGGATCTTATCAATAATATACTGAATACCTTCCTTGCGGAATGTCTGCAGCAAAAGCGACCAAAATCCTCTTTCAGCTTCCAGTCCAAATCAAGAGGCGTCTCTTAAACGCCCCCACCCCCTCCAACGGCGACTCACATCGTCTCTGACGTGGCTTCCCACGCCTTCGAATACCATTTCACTAGCTCTCTCGCCATAGCTAGGCCAATAAGGCTTGCTCTTGAGATTTGCATTGTTAGGGTCGCCAGTAGCGATGAATGCCGCCCAGCTGCGCGACATGACGTCCCCTAGATAGCGGTCGTGAATTGGAGCGCCAGGGCCGAGGTAGGTCGCAGTGAAGTGATTTCTCTCCCAGAAGGCGGTGTCATTATTAGATAACGCGAAGACATAAGACACCTACGTCACCACAGTATCAAGTTGCCGCTTGATCAGCTCCTCGGCGGAAGACCGTGCCAGACTTCCAGGGTCTCGGCCCCACTTACCTCCGTGAAATGACCAACATAGTCCTCCACGCTATATGAGACTGTCCAAGGAACATGGTTGCTGTTTTTGAGTCCCAAATCAGTACAAAGATTTCTGTGATGGCGCTTCAGGGAAGACCTTACAAATGATACTTGTACAGCGTGACCTCCTTTCCGATCGTCTGGCCCAGGAAGCGTGGTGCGCTGCATGTTTTCGCAAAGTGCAGAAGCGAACGGCAGGACATAGTTAGCGCATTTCCCACTATCTCAAGCTAAGTGTGCGAAGAAGACGCACGACTGCATACTCAGATCGCCCACCACCGCACTAACGCGCTTGTTCTGCGATCCAGGCGTATAGTACGCTCCATTCTGGACGTCCGGAAGCTGATAGTCGCCAGTGTTGAATGGGCAGCCAAGCTCGGGAATGTCTGGGTACAGCTGTGCGAGCGCATCTTGGAATTGCTCAGGTACGCCGAAAAGTGCTTTGGCTTGTTCTGTCGTATTGGCGCCACCGCGAGAGAAGGAGCGGCCTTCATCCGTGTTGCTGCCAATCTGCAGGGCGTACAACGAGGACCAGGGTCAGCTTAGACTGCTAGCTGGAGAACCCCTTTCTAGTGAGGATCTCCACGCACCAGGACCTTTGCCTTGACATATTGCCCATTGATGAACGATGTGATACCAGACTTGGTCTGGATCAACTCTCCATCTCGAACAATTCCAGTCGAGCCATTGCTATACATCCTGAATTCTTGAATCGGCAAGGCACGAATGCAAGCTAGCTCGGCGCTCCAGGAGCCTTTGGTGCTGGCACAGCTAGTATTGCCGAGGAGGTTTTGGAAGTTCGACTCGTAAGCCGCTGCAGACGGAGGGCTGTATCGGCCAATGTTGCCGCCCGACTCGATGATGACTTTGTTGTACAGTCCATCGTCTCTGCCGTTGTATGAGACCATATGTGCAAAGATACTGCTACCGCCAGCCTACACAAGAGGAAAAATTCGTGCTTTAATCAGAGCCGAGGCAAAGCTTCATTAGTGCCCCAATGGGGCACCTTCAACTCACACTCTCGCCTTGAATGGTGACTTGTCCGGGATCACCACCGAATTGAGCGATATTCTCCTGAATCCACTTGAGTGCAAGTCGCTGATCTCGCAGCCCTAGATTGACAGACCCTTCATCGCCGAGCGCTTTGCCGCCAAAGAAGCCCAAAGAGCCGAGTCGGTAATTCATGGAAACAAAGACAATCGGTTTGCCATTTTTGACCGATGCGTGTACCAAGCCGGTAGAGTTGTAGCGATAGTCGGCCTGTGCAAGCAAGACACATTTAGCTGAAGGTTTGATGATGACAATACACCGATCTGGCGTACAGAGCCACCAGTAGTGAGACCTGCGATGCGGCAGTCAGCATCGGTGATTGTCGAAAGTGTAGCTATTAGTAAATCCCTCACCACCGCCGTGGACTGTGAGAGAGATTAGCTTGTCTCAGTACGAGCCTTCAAATGCGTAATGCAACTTACTCCAAGCCACCACAGGAACCTTTTCTTGGCCAGCATAGACACCATAAGGTCGGACTACATTGAGAGTCAAGCCTGTTCCGATGGAGCTTCAGTACAAATCTTTCTGGGGCAAATTCAATTGGCACATTTACAGTCCTCGCTGTTTTCGAAGCCAGTGTTATCGTCATAGGCTGGACCGAAGCGGGACCAGCAGTGAGGTCCATAAGCTGTGCCGTCGATGTCGCCCAGAGATGATTCGCTAACAAATGCGAGCGTTCAAGTAAGTGAGTGACAAAGGTGATTTGCGGCCAAAAGAATGCTCACATTGGCTGAGGCGGCTTCAAGCGAAGGTTGCCGACAGGTGGCTTCGCATAAGGGATGCCCAAGAAAAGTTCTTGCTCGTACTGTGGGTAATTCACACCACTGTGAAGCAGGTGCAGTGTAAGTGTTCAGTGTCATGCAATTATCGCAGAGGACCCTGTTATAGACTCACTAAACAGTACCCGTCTTCGTCTTGACGTAGGGCTGGTTGCCACCATTATTCCGTGCGGAGTGCTGCACGTGGGGCACCGCGGAGACAGAGGTTGTAGTCAAGGCAGCCAGGCCAAGCAGGGTAGTCAGTGCGACAAGCATAGCCGCTATTCAGTAGGTGAGCGAATGGACAGATGTGAGTCGGAAGAGGAGAGAGAGGAAAAGAAATCCAGCAGGAAGCTCCTTGATATGGGCCGTCCAGGCGCTTGTCCGGTAGAATGGTCCACCGTCGGCAAGTTCTCTATCTGAGAATGGGAAGCCGTGCATGAAAATCAAGGCTTGACGACCGACGCTAATCTATGAGATCTCGCCGCGTCCGCGTGCTGTCACTGCTGCCTGCCGCTTTACGATTCCACGCTAGCTGGGCAGCCGCGATCGGGCCGCGCTGAACAAATCAGCGCAAGCAACACCGGTACCTAGGCCTGGCAATCAGGCGTCGCTGTCGGTACATGCTGGCCCTTCTCCTTTGTTGTCTTTCTTCAGCAGAATCGCAACCCATTTTACAAGGCCTGATGAGATTAGCGAGACTGCATTTCGAACGGATTGCCTAGCTGCGGCCGTGTCTCCGAGCTGGGTCGTTGGGCATCGCTTGCATCGTATACCACTTCGTTGGGGCTGGTTTCGAAGGATTTTCTCGTACTGAGAGGCAGCGCGACTCCACCATTACTTGACTGACCAAGCTTGACGCCGCTACGCCGCTGCAGTCCGAGCTTGTCCGCAATGAAACTCGTCTTTTCCTTGATCCAGTCGGCAGCTTCTTCTAGTGATTCTTCCAATTCGGCGTCCAGAAGGCTGTTGTGACCCTCTTCCAACTGCTCATGTGCAATTATCTCTTTCAAAATATCTTTGATGGTGATCATACCGCGAAGCTGACCGTGCTGTTCTACGAGGATGACCCGTGGCCTGCGCGCATGCGTGCATCAGCTTTACCCGCTTAGACTGTTGCGCAACACCACCGGCGACCTACCCCATCTTCTTAAAGAGCTGCATCACAATCTCGAGCGGTTGCTTCATTGACACCGTCAGGACCGTCTGAGCTCACGGCAATCAGTACGGATCTGCTCGTTCTCAGCCAGGGAGGGCACTCACCTCGACGACCCACGGTGACAGGTCTATCGTGTTCTCTGGCAAATTTTCGTATTCTTCATCGTCTTCATCAGTCGATAGCACCATATCTTCAGCCTGTGCTCGATCTCGTCTCGTGAAGAAGCATCTGGCACTGTCATGCAAGACCCGACCAGAGCGCCTCGCACGATCTGCAAAAGACAGTTCAGTTGGAGGAACAGATTGTCTGCCCCAACGCAGAAAGCGTACCAATGGCACGTCGGAGGTCTGTCCGCGTGATATAACCCAACAGGGTAGCATCTCTTCGCCCTTGTACCACTGGAAAGCCTCGGAACTCGGAACTCAGGTACCGTGACTCTGAAAGGTCATAAGCTAAAATTTCACAGCGATGAAGCTGGCATGGGCATATTACTCACCCAACTCGTGCAGGCGTAAGCCGCTCGCAGGAATTGAAAGAATGTTCCGCTTCATCACGTGTGACACTGCATTGAGCTCAGCTTGATACCCTGCCCATCTGAACATCAAAATCAAGCAAGTTAGACTCACCTGGCTCATTGAACTGATGGTCTTCCTTGTCTAGAAAGGGAAAGCCGTTGAAGCGTATCATCTGGTCTGCAATGCCTCCTTTGCCAAATTGGTCGGAAACGGCCTTTGTGACCATCAAGACGATCTGGAAGATGGCAGACTTAACGGCGGAACCACACGCGGTAGTGCAATGCATCGAGACGCACCATTGTGGGCAGGATATAAGTAAGAGCGCCCGTGAGTTCAAACATGATGACGACAACTGTGACGGTGATACGCATGATACCGCTGCGGAGGCTATTCTTCGGCGAAAGCCCAGCAGAGTTATGAATAATGCATATGCTCACCCTAGAGCGGCTGCTGCGCCCAAGAAAGCATATGTGCCAGGGGTGATACACGGCTTCTCGGGTTCGCAGGCTGCAAAGACTGCCCAATGCGGATAAGCCCTGCCGAAAGTTATAGTCAGTCGATGCGTAGTAGACATGTGCTTCAAAGCGCTGCACCTATACGTTGCCTTGACGAGAATGCCGACCATTCTGCCAAATGTCGCGCCAACAGCCATGGAGGGTACAAAGATACCAGCTGGCACTTTAGCACCGTACGAAATGACAATGAGAACTATGCGCAGCACGGTGGCTAGCAACAATGAGTTGACCATTCGCCATTGTGCCCATGTCCTGGCGACTTGTGTCAGGAATCGACTTGGGAGATCAATAATCGAGGTAGCGGGATAAGCTCACTGGCAGAGGTTATCATAGTCACCATCTTTGGCCTCACATTCTCGAAACAGAATGTCAAGTGACTCGGTCATGTCTATTCGCAGGAAGCGATTGTGATAGCCAATGACAGCGGTCAGGCCGGCCAGAATCATCGCTTCCGCCACTCCATGTTTCGCCAGGTGTTTCCGCCGAAAAGACTGCACTTGCAGATTGTACTTGATGACGAAGGCACCGTAGAGTCCCTGCATAAACATTACATCAATCAGTCTAGGTTTAATTTATCCAGCATCAACTGTACCGACGCCAAATATGCCAATGAGAATGAATCCGCCAATCTCGAAGAAATGCCAATCACGATCATAGCTGACCTGGAAGAGCACAAGCTTCCCCGTCCGAAAAGGATTCAGGGCACTCAGCGTGACTGTCGCTACCAGTGCGCAGAAAAAGGAGCGCCACATTGTCTTGATGGGGAAATTAATAGTCATCTCTTCTAATGCAAATAGGACACCGCCGATGGGCGAGCCGAAGGCGACGCCCACGCCAGCTGCTGATGCCGCTGTAACGATCTCACGCATTTTGGCTGCGGATCAATCTGTGTCAAGAGATTTACATAAGAATGGCGCTTGTATTGAAAAGCTCACCCTGAGATTGTGAGAAGCGTCGAAAGGACCCGCCAATGACTGACCCAATTGCACATGCTACGTGTACAGAGGGACCTTCTTTCCCAACTGACAAGCCTGAAGCGATAGACAGAGGCTAGAGAAGCTCTTTAGGAGATGCAAGACAATGTGAAGAAGGCAACGGGTACACACCAGCGTCAAAGACTTGATAATCAGGGTCACGACGGCCAAGTAGCCCTTCATAACGAAACCCGCCAAGATGCACTTGATTTCGCTAATACCCGAGCCAGCTGCATATGGCGCGTAGGAGCGAACGAGAAACGCGGCTGAAAAGGCAAATGCGACTGCGTAGCCTACGTATACGAGGTATCCCAGACCGAAGAAGACGTCTGACCAGCTCTGCCAGTCTTCGCAGAGCTCTTCCGTAGATATTAGATTATCGTCCAGCGATCCGACGGGGTCAATCTCCCAGCAGCAGAACTTTGAGTTCAACCACCAGTTGACGCGGCAGTAGCCGAATTTGAGGTCGGTAAGCCATGATGTGACTACATCTATGAGGGCAGCGTCGAAGCCTATCGCCGCGCCCACGAGCGTGACAACGAGCCAGGACTGCGTCGCGTGGAGAATTGTACGCAGCCAGGTGCGGATCTGCTGGGTCTTTGGGGAGCTTGAGAAGCGCGAAGCCGACCTCTGTCTGGCGTCTGTCCTCGCCTCTCGCATCCTCCGTGAGCGCTCAAAGAGCGTGTCCTGGATCCAGTCGATGGTCTCAAAGTCTTCAAAGCGGCGCGCGTCTGTCAGCTCTTCCTCTTCCTCTGCCTCTTCGAGCTCATTCTCGTGCTCCGTCTGCCATCCATCGCCGTCCTGCTGCCCGTCGCCATCGTGCGCGTCGATAAAGCTCCCAAAGCGAGCCCTGTATGCGCTGCTTGCGCTCGCCCTCCGCGGAGTCCCGCTAGTCAGCGCGTCTGCCGCAGTGCCAATGTCGAGGTGGAAGGCAGAGCTATTGTCGTGGTATGTCGCAAAATCGTGCTGCTCGTGCTGCGAATAGTCCAGCTCGTCGTCCTGGTCCACCGCGCGCTGCTTGCCTCTGGCCTTGTCGCTGAGGAACCCGCCGTTGCCCAGCGAGGCTCTGTTGTTGCCGCTGCCATGACTGTCGTGTGCGCTATTCCTGCCAGTCGCGCTGCTGCTGGCAGTCCGCCTGCTGCTCATTCGCCGTTTGCTTGAATGGATTGGGGACAAGTCAAAAGAATGTGACATTGACGCGGGTTGCTTCTGCTCAATTCAGTCAAACGAATAAAGATCACCAAGCAAGGCCACATCCAACCACGCGCTGCTCGTAAGCCTGCACACCATGAACAGCGCACGCCCAGCAGCCCGCGCTGCTCGCCGCTGCGTCTGCCAGCTGCAGGCGAGGTCTGGTCCAAGCAGCAGCAGCCATAGCTCGAGACAGGCATCCACCTCGACGAGCGTCGCAAAGACGCAGCCAGCGACACAGCCAGGCTTCTTCAAGCGAGTCATCGACAGCGTGCAAAAGGGCGTCATCGAGCGACGGCCACCGCAGGCACGGATGGCGCGGGAGCTGCAAAAGATGGAGCTCGAGGCGGGCGATGGCAGCCTTTTTGAGCGGACGCTGGCAGAGGCTGCGAGTGTGCGAGGGACGCTGCACACGGGCAAGACGTGGACAGAGGTGGGCTAGACTAGAATACGGTGGGTCTGACGTTGACTGATGTGACCCCCGGCAATTCTTAGCACAAAACCTCGACTAGCAACATCCAGACATCGCCGCAGAAGCTGAACGAGCTCGCACGGCTGCTCACTAAGCGGCCCATCGACTATGCAATTCTTCAGATGCAAATGTCCGACAAGCGCGTCGCAAAGTCGCGGGTCAAGTCGATGCTCTGTCTTGCGCGCGACCACGCAGTCGCCAAAGGGCTCGACAGGGAGAAGCTCATTGTCCGTGAGGCCTGGGTGACGAAAGGCGTCTATCTCAGACGGCTTGATGTCAAGGGGCGAGGCAGGCATGGTGTCAAGATGAGGCCAGAGTAGGAGCGCTGCTCTCTGTGTGGCATTGCGACATGCTAATCTTCTTTTTTTGAACACTAGATCCCGACTCCACGTCGTGCTCGCCCACGGGCCGTCACGGGCAGAGATCAAGCAAAAGGACTTTGACAAGCAGGTCAAGATGCGCTTGTGGACAGGCGCAGGCTATGCGAGAGAAGACCGTCCGCTCATCAACCTGAACAAGCTCAAAGGTGATGGTGTGGCGTACCCATGGTAGCAAAGGCAGACATGAAAGAAATGACGGGGTTGCTGTCCAGTCGTGTTGTATGTGAATCAGGATGCATGCAAGGCATAGTCACCACAACAGAAGCTAGAAGCTGCTCAACGCATCTTGTCTGCGATCACCTGCTTTGTACTTTTTGCTCGCCACCAGCCTTGTAGAGCTGCCCAGCTTGCAATTGCCTCGACTACTCACACCAGACGAACTACACTTGTCCAGTGACAAGATGTCCACCGACTGGGTCACCAAGGAAGACGCAGGCGCCGCGGCGTCAGGGCAGCAAGGCGGCGCAAACGACCTCGCTTCAAGGCTAGGCGGCTTTGGGCTGCAGGAGCAGTCACAAGCACAATCACAGCAGCAGCAGCAGCAAGCCGCTAGCAATGGCACGTCCACATCCAGTAATGGTGCTGCCGTGGACGCCGAAAAGAAGCAGACTGTCCCAGACGGCTGGGGTGGTCTAGCGAATGCAGGCGCAGGCACGCCTGCAGATGCACCGAATTCGACGACACAGACAACGCAAGACACACCCAGCGCCTCGACTAGTACTTCTGCTGCGGCCACACAGTCGTCGGATGCGCAGGATGTTCTCGCCCAGGCCGAGAAGGAGGCACAGGAGATGTCGCATGAAGAAGGTGAGTCGCGGTCACCTCGTTGCAGCAATTGAAGCTGTGGACATGCAGCAACAAATGCTGACATGCTGGACATTCCTCTCCTTGCTGCGCTGGGCCCCTCTTTGAACAGTCCAACAGCAACTGCGGCTCTTTGAGCAGGATGTCCAGGCACGTTCATTTTAGAACAACCTCGTTCGCTCGCTCAAGACATAGAGCTGACCTATGAAGCCCATTCTTTAGGTTACATTGGCCGACAGACAGGCAGACCAGTCATCACCACTCTACTCTGCCAAAACATTCGAAGACTTGAATCTGTACGTATGCTGGATTTCGCAGTTCGCCACTATTCTCGGTAGTTGTGCTGCCCGTTCACTCAAGAACATTCCGCTTTGCGATTATGCAGACATCCAGATCTGCTCAAAGGTATCTATGCGATGGGATTCAATAAGCCCTCGAAGATTCAGGAACGAGCATTGCCGCTTTTGCTTCAAAATCCGTGAGTCAAGGTGCTCTTCCATGCCATAGGAGACATGTGCAGAAAGTGACCGGCCCCATCTGTGAACTGTTCATCCTTGCAGCCCTCGTAACATGATCGGACAATCACAATCAGGAACAGGCAAGACCGCCGCCTTTGTGCTGACGATGCTTTCGCGGATCGACTATTCCATCAAGAGCCCGCAAGCAATCTGCATAGCACCAACGCGGGAGTTGGCAGCTCAGATCATGCTGGTCGTCGACAAGATGGGACAGTATACACCCGTGACAAAATTTTTTGCCTCCAAAGGCGCGCAATTCCGAGGGGAGAAAATCGAGGCGCAGTTGCTCGTCGGCACAGTCGGTACTTTCCTAGATGTAGGTATTTGCGCTTGTGAGTCAGTAAGAATCTTGCTAACTAGCCACCATGAGCACAGATGATTCGGCGGAAAGGCACAGTCGATCTGAAGAACCTCAAAGTCCTCGTGCTCGATGAGGCGGACAATATGCTGTCACAGGCAGCTCTAGGTGATCAAAGTCTGATGGTCAAGAAGTGAGCAGACGCGCCGGAGCCGTGACCGTACAGTCTTTGACCAACTACTCTGCTTCGTTTCTCAGCTTTTGCACCAATCTTGGGAACAAGACATACCAAGTCGTTTTGTTCTCCGCTACTTTCCCAGACCACGTCAGAAAGTTTGCCGAGAAGTTTGCGCCAGGTGGGTGAGATGTCTCAAGAAGCGTGATCACACCCATATTGAACCGCGATTGTGCAACCAGATGCCAATGAGATTCGCTTAAAGCAAGAAGAACTCAGCTTGACTGCCATCAAGCAATTCTTCATGGACTGCGATAGCGACCATGCGCGATACGACATTCTCATCGAGCTGTATGCTCTCTTGACGAGTGCGTACTCGCATAGGGTATAGAGACTTACAGCATACTGAGCTAACAAATCTGTCTCTGCAGTCGGACAAAGTATCATCTTCGTCGGGCGGAGAGACACTGCCGACGAGATCTCACGGCGAATGACGGCAGAGGGGCACAAGATTGTCTCATTGCACGGCCAACAGTCCGTAGAAGAGAGAGATGATGTCATGAGCAAGTTTAGAAAGGGAGAGTTCAAGGTTCTCATCGCTACCAATGTCATTGCGCGTGGTATCGACGTCATGTCTGTCAATATGGTCGTCAATTACGATATGCCATGGGATCCAGTGGAGCGCAAGCCAGACGTGGAGACATACCTGCATCGAAGTGAGCCTGCCTTGATGCGTGTGTGGAAAGCAGTCTGACTGACAGGCATGCTTCTTTTAGTTGGGCGGACAGGGCGATTCGGGCGTCAGGGCATTTGTACGTGTTGAGAGCATCCTGCGTGATTATTCAACGTCTGACCATCACCTTTTTGTACAGCAATCAACATGATTTACGACAAGAAGAGCTACGACATCATGAAGTACATCGAAGACACGTTGCAATCACCGATTACGGGCATCAAGACGGATGACTTTGAGCAAATGGAGAAGGTGAGCCATTTGGACATGCTTATTTCATCCTCAGTATCGACTGATCGCTCATTCTTAATATCAATCTGTCTTTCGCGATAACAGACGCTAAAAGCGGCCATGAAGAAGTAGGGATTCGACATGTAGATTCTCCATATGTTCGAGGTATTCGTTGTGGCGCAGAGTAGCGATACGGCAGTGATCTTTTTAGCAGGACTATACGACTGTCACAATCACAAGCAGTTTGATTGTCGCTGCCGTATTTCAATGCTCGCCTACGAACGCCACTGACGAGCATGCAAGTTGCCGTCCGCCCAACACCTGCAGACGACGCACACATGCAGGAGGATTTCGCTGCGGTCCACCGCATCACTGAGGCGCCCACAGCGGGGCCCACTACGACCTCGCTCGCTGCTCGCCAGGCCGCCGCGGCCAGCAGCAGCAACCAGACAGCGGCAGTCGCGGCGTCCAGCAAGCTCGAGCCGTACCTCGTCCTCGCCCGATCTGCACGCGGGCCTGGCGCAGCGGCCATCGTCGTCGACCAGGTCACCGCTGCGTCTGGCGTGTTCTGCTTCGGCGAGCTCCTCGATGTGCCTGCAATTGCAGAGGTGCGTCGTGGTCATGGCGGTGGCGGCGTCATGCGTGCAAGGCGACCACATTTCTACGCGAAGCTGACCTGGGCACTGACTGCGTCCTCAGCTCGAGCATTCAGAACAGTACAGGCCCAAATGGCTGATCCTCCAGATCTTTGCATTCGGTGTGCTCAAGGACTACAGAGGTGGGCTACCGACGTGATCAGCATCGTCAATACGCCAACTAAGCAGGACACATGCCCCTACAGACCATGCAGACACATTGCCTAAGCTCACCGAAGCTCAACTCACGAAGCTCAAGCTCCTGACCTTGGTGGACATGGCTAGCCAGCATCAGTACTTGGCGTACAGTAGGTGTTCCTCAGCTATTCGCGACGTCTCTCTGTACAGCGGTCCTGACCGTTCCTGCCTTTCTACAGGTCAGCTTGTACCTGCGCTAGAGGTGTCTTCTATCCGACAATTGGAGGATCTGATCATCGAAGCACTCTATTCCGACCTGCTCAAGGCACGCATCAACCAGAAGGACCAGGTACTCGAGGTGGACTCGGTTATAGGCAGAGATGTCAAAGCTTCGACTTCCACTTCCACCAGTATTGGATCCCAAAAGACAGTCGCCGCCATGATGCAAAGTCTGCGTGTCTGGCACGATAGGGTCACTGCGACCCTTGGCGAGCTAGATTATCACATTCAGACATTGCGCGAGCGAGAGTGGGTATAGTGTACACCGATGCCTTTCACTTGTGTGCTGATCTGATTTCTTCGTATCCTTGTTTTAATTGGTCATGACAGGTACTCTCGCCATCAAGCAGAGAGTCAGCAAAGCGACCAAGTCAAAAAGGCCCTCGAGGCAGTCAAGCTCTCATCGGTCGCTTCAAAGGACAAGGAGAGAAACACAAAGTTGCAAGCAGGCTATGGGGGATGGCAGCAGCAATCGGCTTGGCAGACTATGATTCCAGCAGGCGGTGGTGGAGCAGGAGAGACTGGGTTTGAGCAAGATGAAGCGATGGAGCTCGATTCTTCAGGTCCAAAGAGGAGGTGTGTGTCTCTATTGTCATGCACAGCAGGGTATAGAGCTCCTGTAAGGAGTGCTGAGGTACTTTTTTGCAGTCCTACCAAGGGAGCAAATCGCAAACGGTCGAGACAATGAAGATGGAGTCGGTCGCCCACGCTTAGCCTGTAGTGATAGCGAGCACATGCAGCCTGGATTTAGAAACTCTAGAGATGGACGCGGCCTTCGGGTCCAGCCCTTCCTGACAAACGGCACCAACGTGCCTTTACTATGATCGGCCCTGCCGATATCAGGGTCTTTCACACTGATGTGTGACCAGATGTGGAACGCCAGGGAGCGACTAGCTGTAAAGGACCTCAGTGGCTCTCATCTCCAGGTCCTCCAGCGCTGGAACTGACGCCACTTTCGACCAAAAGGACTGAAATGCAGTCTGTCACTTAACTTCTGTAAACTCGTGTATGTGTCCTGCACTGCAGGTTCGCGCTGAACATGTCGGTGCGTGCGACCACGAGAACTGCGCTGGTTCTTGGCCACGTCTCTCTCGCGCTTGTGCTGCTTCCGAATCTGATGTTTGCTTTGAAGACATTTCTTGTATGTTTCTACTATGCCAGCATGTATCAGCCGAAGTTCCTGATCGAATGCATGCTTGTATGAACCATCCAGTGCCTGACCGTCTATCACGACGTTGGCCAAGTCTTTATCATGCTGCAATTTCATCGTGAGCGTGCGCTTCCAGCTCGGATCTCCAGAGAGAAGTATATCTGTGTATTCTTGTTGACAGTCGGCTAGAAGTCGCTTCTTTACGTCTCGTACGGCAGCAAGATAGGCACCATCCAAAGCGTAGAAGCCGGTGTCAAGAAAAGCAGGAAGCTGAGACTTCAGGGTCCCGGCATGATCCGCGTAACACCATTGTAGCATGCAAAGATCATCAAATTTGCTTGCTTCCTTGCTGAACTCCGAAACTTGACGACGAATCTCCTGAGCGGCTTCGTCAGGACTTATCCTCCTGGCTGACCCTGCTCGCGAGCTCTTCGCATATGATGACTGGAACGATGTTTGACTGGAACTGCGATTAGACCTGAATGTGGCCGTGGACCCGGTGTAATCTGACTGTAGGCGCACAGCGATCGCTATCAGCATTGGGGGCGACTTCGTGTCTCACTATGGTCAAGCTCTCGGTGTTGGTACTTACGCGAGAGCTCCTGGACGCTCCGTAAATCATGCTAGCGTATGTGGTACCACTGCTACTTCTAGAAACCTGCTCTGGTTGTATCGTGTCGTTGCTTTATTTGATAGCCCTAATTCAAAATGAATGTGGAGTTAGATCAAGCACCAACGCGCTCACTTCACACAGGGTCTGCCTTTGCTCATGAGGGATGGTCAGATGGTGTCTGCACAGCCTGGCAGAAGGGACCGAAAAGCGCCGCACCCGGTACGGACAACCTCCGAGGGTGTGAGTGGAGAGACCCTTGCAGGGAGTTGCGCAGTTTTAATAACTCAAAGCGGATACTATACTGCCACATCGTTGTCCCCAGGTTAGCCGCCGGTGCATTTGAGGTTCTCGCCGCGATTTGGACCCGAGTCGCTCAGGATCGCCGGTGTTTCTGAATCATGGCTACATGACGATGCAGCAAGTCTTGCTTTTCTTCTTGACCTCGTGAGCCGGCTTGTCTTCAGGAGATGTGAATCTTGCTCGAGGCCCGCCTCGCGGTGTCCCTCCAGTTTTTTCAAGTGGTTGCGACACTGGCAGCCGCAGTCAATGCAGCGAGCTGGGCGATGTTCAAAGGAAGGGCTAGCTGCTGAATGATGTCGATCCTCTCCTCGTGCGATTCCAGCCTTTGATTAATCCAATCACAATGGATTCTGGTACGGGACTTTATTGCGTGCGCGGCCTGCGGTCCTGACTGCAGTATAAGGAGACGCTGATTCTCAGACTTGACTGTAAAGACACGCACCAAGTATGCGCCAACTGTTCAGTCGTTTTGATACTCTGTAGGAAAATCGAAACGCCCCACGAGTATTGCTTGTTTCTAATGGCACCACCCGGGAGTGCTGACGTCTCGCCGGAGCATGCTGCCAAGAATCGCTGAAAGCCACTCTGGCTCCCACCGGAGGTCAGCGTGTGCGGTGTTGGCCACGATGACGGGAGTGCTGAATGACAGTGGAGAGACAAGAATGATGAGCAGACTGACGTGAGTTTTCCGAGCTCAACCCGCCCTTTCTGCCATTGGACTGGCGCGCTACCTTCACGAAGAGCTGGCTGTCAGTTCACTGCCTATCATATGCCGATAGCCAGTCATGTGTTGCGCATGTGTTTGATGTCTTGTGAGAGTCGTATCAGTGATACATGTACTGTACATCAGCAGCGAGTCTCTCAATCAGCTGATCCTGAGCCCCGCAGAATCGCGGCTTCTCAGGTGCCTATTTCGGGCACTGGAAGATGGTGGCGTCAGATAGTGGATAGAGCTAGCAGAGAAGGCCGCGTGCAAGCGGGATCAGCAAATACAAGGGCCAGAGAAGCGTGAATGCAGCTGCTGCTCACCTGCTGCTCGTTCATTCACCACTGACAACCCATTAGTATCTGCTTATGAAGCACTCCGCCGTCCTCGCTGGCCTCGTCGCCGTCGCTGCTGCTGGCTTTGCGGCCGTTCGTGCAGCGCCGTATGACCCACTGCGGGGACTGGAGCACCTCGAACGCAGACAGGCGCGCAACTCTTCCTCGTCCCCCTCGTCGTCGTCCTCCTCTGGCGACCGCAATGATGCGACTGGCTACAATGGGGCAGCGGCGTGTGTGAGTGCGAGGCGGAGTGATGATGGACAGGCTGCCAGTCCAAGAACACCGCTGATGCTGCCAGGGAAATCACACAGGAAGTCGGACTGTGCTCACAGATTGGCGTGGACATGCTCGAGAAGGGCGGAAATGCGGCAGACGGTGTGTGGACTGGTGCCAGGATGATGTGTTGGGTCCCGCCTGATTCACTCACCTTCGACTGACGGCCTTCGCCCCTGCATGATGCTGAACACCAGGCATGATTGCTATGGCACTTTGCGTCGGTACTATATCAGCGTATCACAGCGGCATTGTGAGTGTCCTTATTTCTCGTCAATTCCCATGGCTGACAGTCTTTTCTGCCTCTTCGGCGGATCTTGCCACATCCAGGGTGGAGGTATGTCTTCAATAAATCAGACCGGCCCTGGCCGGTCCAAAAAATGCAGTACTTGAACTCCTTCCTTCTCCAAGGCGGATTCATGCTCATCAGATACAACGACGACGATGGCTCTCATAAATACGTGAGCCCCGTACCGCTTGCATGGCTTGGAGACAAGTATTTGCTAAATCATCCCTTTACGATAGTCCGAAATCGACTTCAGGGAGACGATGCCCGCCGCTGGCAACGAGACCATGTACTCACGACTCGGGCCCAATCAGACAGCCTCTACCATCGGCGGTCTCGCAAGCGGCGTTCCAGGCGAGCTCAGAGGTGCGTCTTTGCCGTTCACATAAGCTCAGGATGTATGTGCTCTAAGTACCATCGTCATCATGAGCAGCCTGGCAGAAGCTTCACGAGGAGTACGGAAGCCTGCCCTGGTCTACGCTCTTCCAGCCCGCCATCAACCTAGCCAGAAACGGATACCCAGTCAATGTGGATCTCGCAGCGGCTATTGCCGAATACAACGTCACTACGCTTGATCCGCTATTTTCTGAGACGTATGCGCCAAATGGGACCGCTCTTGTGGAGGGCGATACGGGTACGTTGTGCATATGCTGTTGTCGAGCTAAAAAAAGATACTTGACTGATCAACGTTACTCCAGCCTACCGCAGGCGCTTTGCAGACACTCTCGAGAAGATCGCCAATTCTTCCGCCGACATTTTCTACGAGGGCGAGATCGCACAGAGCATTGTTGATGTTGTTCAGAAGACGGGCGGAATAATGACGCTCGCCGACTTGGCCAACTACACCGCCATCGAGCGTGAACCTCTGAATATCACTTACCGCAATTCTAGGATTTTCTCGACGGTCGCTCCTTCTTCTGGAGCAGTCGTGCTTTCGGCACTGAAAATCTTCGAAGGTTTCAATGGCAGCGCTCTACCCGGACAGCCTGGCATCAATGAGAGCATCCACAATCTCATCGAAGGCAACAAGTTTGGTTGTGAGTTAGCTGTCGCCTATGTGCAAGGTCTGTGTAGAGACCCTGATCTTTTATTCGTGTCCTCAGACGCCTTCCGAACCACCTTTGGCGACCCAGCCTTCACCGCCAACGTCACCACGCTTGAGCGCGAGTCTATCCAGTACTCCACTGCAGTCGAAGCGCGAGCCAAGATCAGCCCCAATCAAACTTTTGCACCGGCTTACTACGATCCGACGAAGCTGACCGCCACTCGAGAGGGCGGCACTTCGCACATTGCCATCGTTGACAAGTCGGGAATGTCGATCAGCTTGACTACTACCGTCAATTTGTACTGGGGTGCTCGGATAAGTGAGCGCTTGTTCACAGGTCCAGAGAGCACTAATGTGTACTAACGTCCTGTGCGCCGTCAGTGACTGAAACCGGCATCATCATGAACAATGAAATGGACGACTTTTCGTCACCGGGTCAGACCAACTCATTCGGCTTTGCACCTTCGGCGATCAATTTTATCCGTCCTGGAAAGCGGTAAGACAGACGCTATGATGCTTTCTGTTTGCAAGACATCCTTGCTGACCCTCAAGCTTGATCTCAGACCGCAGTCGTCCATTGCTAGCTCCATTGCCGAAGATCTCGAGACTGGCGAATTCATCATGGCGACCGGCAGTGCCGGTGGTTCGCGTATCATCACTGCTACGCTGCAGGAGCTGTACCACCACCTCGACCAGGGCTTGAATGGTAAGTCGGGGGCTTATCAAATATTAGCACGGAAAGGTAACATGAGTGACACACACCCTGCTCCAGCTTCTCAATGCGTTCATCAATCTCGATGGCATGATCAGCTCTCTGGCCAGACATACTTTGAGCTTCCAGCACCCGAGCTTGGCCTGGCTGGGTTTGACAATAGCACTGTCGACTTTTTGGCTCAGCAGGGCTACAACGTCACCTACCAGGGCGTCTCTGGCTCGACCAGCCACGTCATCATTCGCTTTAGCGATGGTATGTTCGAGTCTTCCAGCGACCCACGCAAGGTGAGCATTCTGACGTATAAATACATATTTGTGGTTTGAGCTGATCGTTTAAACATCGATAGGCGGCCGGATTCGGCGCGGCCTTCTAGCTGCAGTAAGCGGTATCGTGCGCCTTGAAACACATCGGAGACACCACAAGACGAATGCGAGAAGCTATCGAAAGGAACGAATGAGCATCGTACGTGCTAAAGAAATTTCGACCTGTATGTGCTACGTGGCAAAATTTGTCGCGAGTGAAGTAGCCAACTCGTGTCAGTGGAGCAGGCTGAAAATCACTGACAGTCGTCGGATCAGTAATGCTATGACCCATTGCTTGCCAAAGCTGCCCCTTTGAGCGAAGTCGTGGTGATTATGGTCATGGCCTGCAGTTCGCGGTCTTATCCGCTTATCTCGGCCGCTTTGTCCGGCGGCCGGTATCTTTCTCTCCGAAGTCCAAGACTTTATCGTTGTGGGAGCGAGAGCTCGCTCTGCCCGCCCGCGGGCTGTGATTGCCGTCCTGCGTGGCGCTGTGTCGAGTGCTGAAGGACTGAGAACCTGGTCCTCGGCGGCCCACACCTTGCGACCGCTCCTTCACATCGCCACCCTTCTTCTAGGTCACGGAAAAGCGCTATTCTCCTGCAAAATGGGCTACGGTGTGCTAGATACGAAGGAGAAGCATGTTCCCGGGACGGCTCTCCTGAATGCGGACGATCCCTTGGCCGGCCTGCGCGCCGCCGGGGAGGACCTTGACGTGAGTCGCAACGCAGCGAGGTGAACCATAACGGCAGCTGACAGCCTCGCCTGCAGATATCCAAGCTGAAGTATGGAACTGGCAAGAATTCTCACGTTGTGCTGGTCCCTCAGGTTGGTGTATTCGAGCGGGCGTCCCTTGCATGCTCCATTTCTTAACGTCGGATGGCCGGTAGCCTTCGGACGACCCGAATGATCCCCTCAACTGGCCACAATGGCAGAAATGGTCATGCTTCTTGTCGATGCTCTTCGCAGTCACATTGACGGGTGTTGGTGGGTTCTTCAACGCCCAACGGATAGCTTTACTCAGCAGCTAATTCGCCTTGCACATCCAAGCGGGACCTCTGCTTTCCGCTGCAACCCTGGTCATTGCGTCTGACTTCAATCTGACTCTCGCCGAGGCTGGTCAAGCTACTGCTGGATGGCAGATCTTTGGTGTCGCTGTCAGTATACCCGTGTTTTGCCGATAAGATCATGCTGGGAAGCCTAAACATCAAATTGCATTGTCCTGCAACAAAGGTATCCGTGCCTCTGTGGGGACCAATCCTACAGAAATTCGGTCGCAGAGTGCGTTTCTGACCTTCGTGACTTGCGCCATGGCTAACATTATCTGCCTTCTTCAGCTCCCTTTCCTGGTTGGCACAACGCTCATGGCAGTCGGCGGCATCATTTCTGCTCAAGCATCTTCGCACTCTATGCTGATTGCCAGCCGGGCAATCATCGGCATTGGGTAAGCAAATGTCCTTTTTGCGCTGATTCTTCAATGAACAGTGTGCTGAAGTAGACGCCACCTTACCACAGCATGGGACCCGCAGAATGCTTGGCAGGGGCTCTTATTGCCGACATCTTCTTCGTAGTGCGTACAGCCAACTCCTCGTTATTGCGACGGCACTGACGTCGCTGAAATTCAGCATGAGCGCGGTCTCCCAATGGCGTTGCTCAATCTGGCTTTTGTCAACGGTATCAATGTATGTCTGCTTTAACGACTTTCCTTCCATTGTGGCAGTGCTGACGTCCGTCTTAGCTCTCCCCGTCCTTGTCCGGACTTGTGACTGCTCGGTGAGCTCTGCAACGCCTAGTCAATGCATTCGCCACTGACCAAATTCTTCCGTCTCGCACAGTCACGGCTGGCGCTCTGCTGCTTGGATCTTCGCCGCGTTTGCGATTGCTTGTATCTTTGTGCAATTCTTCCTCCAGCGCGAGACACTCTTCAATCGCAATGCCTTGACGCATTTGCGCCGAGAAAACACGACGGAAGAAGAGAAAGACAAGTCCGCGACTTCTCCTGCTTCCAAGTTATCAGCTTTGCCAACTGAGCAACGTACTCAAAGCCCATAGTAAGTACTGTCAATCTCCAGACGTCTTTCCGCACTCACGTCAGTGTTTCAGCGCACAATACCTCAAGCCGTGGTCCGGTGTTTACGAGACGAAAGCCACGTTCTTCCAAATGGTCTACAGGCCTTTCCTGCTTATGTTCTCGCCTATTGTGTGGTACGCATTTCTTGTGTACGGCGGCTCCATCACCTTTATCGTGCTGGTCGCCGTTTCGTCCTCCTTCATCTTCTCCGGCCCCGTAAGTCGCCGGCACTGTCCCAAAGGGCGACATTGGCTAAAATTGTCTTCCATCAGCCGTACAACTTTGGCCCTGAACAGTCAGGCTACATCTGGTTTGGGTCATTGGTTGCGTCCAATTTCCATATCAGTTGCTAGTGTGGAGGAGGATTCTGACATTCGTTTCTGCTGGTCAGATTGGTACCACTATTGCTGTCCTCATTGCGGGAAGGCTCTCGGACATGGTCTCAAAAGGAATGGCTCATCGAAATGGGGGCGTATACGAATCTGAATTCCGGCTGCCCTTGATCGTCTTGTATGCCCTACCAGCGGGTTTCGGCTACCTCGGATGGGGCATCTCTGTTCAAAAATTACAGCCGTGGATAGCCCCCGTGGTTTCCTTCGCTCTGATTGGCTTCGGGACCACATTGAAAGTCCTACTTGAGCTTGAAACATCGATAATTTGCTGACTTCTCATCGTATGTAGTGCACTTACCCTATCTACGGCCTACTTGGTCGATGCATTCGGCGGTGCAAGCACGTCCGCCTTGGCCTCCATGATGACCATCAAGGTACGTGCAAAAGCGGGCCTCTTCTTGTACCGCTTCTAACACCGCTTCTTCCCAGAACTTTGTATCTTTCAGCGCCACATATTGGGCCGGCCCTTGGGTCCAAAATCACAGCATCCTCTCCGTGTTCGGAGCAATTGCTGGCTTCCATTTTGCTGTTGGACTCCTTACTATTCCGTAGGTCTCGGATGCTCTTTGGAGGCTTTGAAATCACCGGCTGACATCTGTGCCCCTCTTTCAGCATGTACATCCTTGGCAAGCACGTCCGACTCTTCACTAGCAAGTATGTCCGCTTCCAAGACGAGTCCCTCACGGCCCATTGAGGAGCGCCATGCAATTGGCAAAGATACACGTTCTGTCCGTACCGTCGACCATTTTTTCATTCAGGATATGTGGGCTTGTTGCCAGAAGGGATGTTGTACATGACTGGGTACAGTCAGCAGGCAGTTCTATTGCGTAACTAGTCTGCAGAGTCGCCATGCTTCTTCGGTGCACTTTGTTCAAGCTCTATTGCTGAAAGCCTCCAACACCACCTGCCGCAGCTGACTACATTGCGGTGGAACAGCTGAACCCCCGACTAAGTTGCATGCTGGTCGGACTCAACCGTAGCGTTGATGACATCTATGGATGCTTGATCACGCGGACTGATCTTGAATTTAAAGTCCATCGGTGGCGGGCTGCAAGACCGAGTTAGCTTGAAATTACCATCGTGTCTTGCTTGCTGCTCACCTCGCAAGCTCAGCGCCCCAATCCTGCGGATCCAGACTTGGTAGCTCAACTTGACCTCGCTCGTTGATGTGGGGCTCCGCATCGAAACCCCAGACAAAGCTTGAAATTACTGCGCAATTCCGAGAAGCACGTTGAGAATTGACGAAAGCAGGACCTTCATTCGACGTAAAGTTACGTACAGAGAAACAGCGTCTGCTCTGCCAGATGCATGCCCAAACACTTTCTGCTGCCACTGTTCCCGATTAAGAGGTCGTCAGATACTCCGAGGATGCAAGTCAGTTCAGTAAAGTCGCTCACAAGCCAAAGCCAGCGTGCTTGAGGCTGTTGATCTGCCCGTCTTCAGTCAAGAACCGTTCTGGCCTGAATTTTTCAGGCTCAGGATACAGCTCCGGATCGCGATGGATGTTTTGGGTGCATGAAAAGACGGTGGCACCCTTGGGGATGAGGTAGCCTTCGTAAACATCGTCCTCGATGACTGCATGCGGAATGGCGACAGGCGCGACTGAACGCCAACGGAATCCTTCTCGCATCAGAGCAACAATGTAAGGAAGATCCGCCATGTCTTCAAACGTTGGCAAGCGGTCACGCCCGACCACCTTGTCAACTTCCGCTTGGGCGGCTTTCAATACGTGAGGGAAATGCAGGAAAATGATGAAGCTACGTCATGCCACTGCGTCAATGTAGAACCAACTATTCAGACAGACGAGAACTTACAAAATGACCATGCTCGCGCCAGTGGTGTCAGTGCCTCCATCCAGGAGCGATGCTGTCATCGTCGCCCCCTCCATGTCCTGGATTTGATGCATCTCCTTCTCTAGTAATGTAGCGGAAAAGCTCGCCTTCGCCTCGTCTTCTTGTTTGACCTGTTTCTTTGCGACGTTCCACAGGTCGATGTACAGCTTGTCTGCTTGCGCACGCCATCTGCGCCCGAGACGCAGCCAACCCATGCCAGGTAGCCAAGTTGGCAGATATCGGAGGAAGGGCATGTAGTCGACCCAGAATTGACCGTGAACTTGGCACATCATCTGGTGTTCTGCGTGAAGGATTGATAGTCAGCCTTTATTTTCTGGACTGTTGGCTAGGGCCAAATCTTCTCGCGTTCTGGCCATGATAGTAGGTCACGTACCCGTCGCAGTCATAATGCGGTGGATGAGGGGATCGTCGGGGTTGTCGAGGGTCCGGTGTCCATACATGGTAGAAAGCATGACATTGATCATGAGCAGCTTGAGCAGCGGCATCGCTTGATCCGGTCGCTTTGTAAGACGCTGCATGAAGAGATGGACTTCGGGCGTCTCGGCGGGGTGCGCCCAGTCTTTCAAGGTATTAGCTCGCAAGAGATCCGCCATGATCTTTCGATGCTTCTTATGCAGGCCTGTCTTTGAACGGCTCGTACCGGGGTACCAGCCTTCATGCACGACGATTTCCTGTCATTCATAATGTTTTGCCACTGAGCATTGGCTCCAAGGCAGGCCGAGAAGCATTGCGCTCACCTGAGCCATGATGAGACGTGGTCGGTCTCCGTACAGTCCCATTCGCTTTTGCAAGAGGTTCTCTGAGTGGTGCATCTTGTTGAGCAGGATCACTTTTTGACCCATGACGTTGTAGGAGACAATATCGCCTGAAGGAGCCAATATGATGCAAACATCAGCTTGCTGGCTTTCTACATACACCTTTGTCTCAGTGCAACAATTCAGACTCACCGTACTGCTTCGCCCATTTTGCATAGGTGACCCATGGCCGGTGTGCGTCGAGCTCAAAGAGGCTTCCAATGTAGGGCAAACCCTTTGGTCCAGGAGGGTAGGGCAGGCGAGACTTGCGCTGTCTTGTGAGAAGAACGAGCAAGCCAGCCACAAGTGCGATGCCTGCGACTGTCGCTTGCATTGGAGTCACATTGGCCATGGCTTGCTCGCTGCTGTGTGTTGACTGGGCAGGCAGCTGTGTAAGCGAGCGCTCCTCCTGGACAAAGCAGGCACGTCCCGGCCGAGCGCGTTGAGTGCACTGAAGCGCACACGTTTCGCCGTGGCATCATGGGCGAGGGTAAAGCGGAAAGAAGTCAGGACTGCGCTCGTTCGCTATTGAGCGGTTTCTTCGGGGTCGGCCGAGCGATAAAAGCTGGGCGGCGAAGCGGCGGCCGGCTTCGCGGTATCACGTGCGGCAATCAGCTGGAAGGAGACACCACGAGCCAAGCTGCAGCGACAAAGTGAGCATAGGCCAGTGTGCAGCGAGCTCTCAACTCCTTTACCATGGAACACTGCAGCCATTCCCTCTACTGAGCGGAAGCCACTACCTGTCTGGTCATACTCGTGAGCTCTCAAGTCCCGTACTCCAGACAGCACTCAGCCCGCGATGTCGATTTACAACAGCACATGCTGATCAGACTCCACAGTGGAATTAATAACATCCACGGAGGCCTGGTCTCGCACACTGATTTTGTACTTGAAATCCATGGGTGGCGGGCTAAGAAGGGATCAGCCGTCTTCTGTGAGAAGTAGCGGAGTCTAGCTGCTTACCTCGCCAATTCAGCACCCCAATCCTGCGGATCTAGACTCGGCAGCTCCACTTGACCGTCCTCGTTGACATGAGGCAAAATGTCAAAGCCCCAAGCAAAGCTCGAGATTACTAAATAAGAAACGCATTAGGGTGAGCCTGCATAGCCATGAAATATTTTGGCGGAGGACGACACTTACGGACAAAGAGCGTCTGTTCTGCCAAATGCTGGCCCAAGCACTTTCTGCTACCACTGCAAACGTATAGGAACATCAACAACAAAGCGAATCTTGGTTCAGTGAATCTGCTTACAAGCCAAAGCCTGCATGCTTGAGCGAATTGAGCTGTCCATCTTCGGTCAAAAATCTTTCTGGCCTGAACTTTTCAGGCTCAGGATACAGTTCCGGATCGCGGTGGATGTTCTGAGTGCACGAGAAGATTGTGGCGCCCTCGGGAATGAGATAGCCTTCGTAGACATCATCCTCAATGACGGCGTGCGGAATAGCTACGGGCGCGACCGATCGCCAGCGGAATCCCTCGCGCATTAGAGCAACGATGTAAGGCAGGTTGGTCATGTCTTCGAAGCTTGGTAAACGGTCACGCCCAATCACTCTGTCAACCTCTGCTTGAGCGGCCTTGAGGATATGTGGGAAATGCAGGAAGATGATGAAGCTGGGGACAAGGTGACCTCAGCACAAGACGCAACATGAGCGGTCAAGAGACAATGCGGCTTACAAGATGACCATACTTGCGCCTGTGGTATCAGTGCCGCCGTCCAGTAGCGTCGCCGCCATTGTCGCCCCTTCCATATTTTGAATATGATGCATCTGCGTCTGTAGCAATGTCGCTGAAAAGCTCAACTTCTCTCCTTCATCCTGAGCTAATTGTTCCTTTGCGACGTTCCACAGGTCTGTGTACAGCTTGTCTGCTTGAGAACGCCATGTCTGACCAAGGCGCAGCCAACCCATGCCAGGTAGCCAGGCTGGAAGATGCTTGATGAAAGGCATGTAGTCGACCCAGAATTGGCCATGGACCTGACACATCATTTGGTGTTCTGCCAGAAAAGATTCGTAATCAGCTTGACCTTTGCGCTTTCCCCATTTGGCCCTGGCCAAATTGCCCCAGTCATCGGCCTGATATTAGCTCGCGCACCTGTCGCCTTTACGATCCGGTGAACGAGTGGATCGTCTGGATTGTCCAACGTCCGGTGTCCATACATGGTCGACAGCATGACGTTGATCATGAGCAGTCTAAGCAACGGAATCGCCTGATCCGGCCGTTTCGTGAGTCGCTGCATGAAAAGATGGATCTCTGGCGTTTGTGCAGGATGAGCCCAGTCTTTGAGCACATTAGCCCGTAAACGGTCCGCCATGATCTTGCGATGTTTCTTGTGAATGCCAGTCTTGGACCGGCTCGTACTGGTGTACCAGCCTTGGTGAACCACGATTTCCTGTTATCCACGCCAAAGTCAGCTTTGGGGGCCCGACATCAAAGCCTGAACAGGTGTGGCTTACCTGCGCCATGATCAGACGAGGTCGGTCACCATAAATGCCCATCCGACGTTGCAACAGAGCTTCTGAATGGTGCATCTTGTTGAGCAGTATTACCTTTTGACCCATGACGTTGTACGAGACGATATCGCCTGGAATATTGCCCAGCAAGAGTATTAGGTCGTCAGCAAGTTTTGAAATATTCATGCACTACAGGTGCGCCCTATTCAGACTCACCATACTGCTTCGCCCACTTAGCATAGGTCACCCATGGTCGGTGTGCATCGAGCTCGAACAGGCTTCCGATGTAGGGCAAACCCTTGGGTCCAGGAGGGTATGGCAGGCGAGACTTGGCTTGTTTCCGGGAGAGGAGAAGGAGGCCAACGATGACTGCAACCACCGCAGCGGCAGCATTCGCGAGAGTTGCGGAGGCCATGTCTGAAACCCTCGCTGCCTTGCACGAGCTGAGCACCAGCTACCTGTGCGATAGCTGCAATGATGCAGAATGACTGCTGCTGCAGGCGCGACCGTCAGCATGTCAGGGCGATCAGCTGTGGGGCCTATCGCAGCTTCAAGGGCCAAGAAGATCAACTGCTCGCTATCTCGCGGCTTCTGCGAGCGAGGCCGCGCGATAAACGCTGGACGGGAGAGGGCGGCCGTGTGAGTGTGGCATTGGGAGGCCGGGATGGGAGACGCCATGGAACGACAGCTCCGAGCATCTGTACGTGTTGGATCAGCAGTAACAGAGCAGTCTGACCATCCCATCAAGGCAGCCATGTCGGGCCCTCGCTATCCAGGCATCCTGCCAGAGAACCTCACCGACGAGCAAAAGGTCTTCCACTATGAGTACATCGACAAGATCAAGAACAAGGGCTTTGGGAGCAAGTGAGCGGGGGCCTGCAGGCGATGTGCGTGCCATGCAGCGTGCTCACTCAAAGTCTCCCCCATGCTCCCAGGTTCACCCTCATCGGCAACGAGGGCCAGCTGCTGGGACCGCTCTCCATCCTGTCAGTTTGCAGCTCTGCATCCCGCCAACCCAGACAGGCGCACTCACCATGAGAATTGCACCGCCAGGACATACACGCCCTTCTACGCGCGCACCATCATGCAGCTCAACGCCGAGGTGCTCGCGCTGCCCGGCCTCGAGCCCAACATCAAGGAGCTCGCCGTCTTTGCGACCCAGGCCCACTACACTGGCTCGTTTGGAGGGTTCCTCATCTACTCGCACTCGCGCATAGCACCGCACACGACGACCCTCTCCAAGCAGCAGATGCAGCTCATCTCGCAGGGCACCAAGCCCGACGACTTGGGCGAGAAGGAGAGCGTCGCCTACGACCTCTGCAACCGCATCGTAAAGGGAGGCAAACCCCTCGAGGAGGAGCTCTGGCAAAAAGCAAACGAGGTCCTTGGCAAGACACAGACGCTCAGCGTGATCCACGTCGTCGCCATGTACTCGCTGCACGGGGTCCTCCTCAACACCGGCATCATCGGCGCGCCGGACGGAGAGTCCATCTGGTAGCAGAGTACTTCAATGCTGCATCGCAATGCTAGCCACTCCTGACGGCAGCCATGCCGTTTACCCGTATGATAACTGATCTAATCAAAGTCCCTCCTCCCCTCATGCTTCACTAGCTCTCGTCTGACAATAGCTTCTATCCCTCACAGCCGGATCGAAAGCGGCCTGAGCAAGCTCGGCTGTGCTGTAAGGCAAGTCTGCTGACTCGCAACACAGTCCGACTCAACTCTCGTAAAAGCGCACACCCTGCCTATTCCCTTCACTCCAACACTTGCTCTCGAAGGGGCCCGCTGTCTGGGACTTCTGACACACTGAACGAGGATTGTTCGCCTCTTCAGCAGTTGACTGTCCTGAGCACCACACTACCTCCGTATCGTCGCATCGCCTCCAGTCGTCCAAGCGCAGTGATCACCCTGCAGGTCGTCGAGCCAAGGGCAACGCTCCTGCAAGTCTACACACCATGCTGCGCAACACGAACAGGCTATCAGCTGGAAGCAGCGATACGAGTAGCCAATTCACAGCCAGCTCGCACAGCCTGTCTTCTGCTGAGCATGACAGGTCCTCGCGTTGGGGGCCCGACAGAGGCCCAGTCAAGTTCGATGCGCGCACATGGGAGGAACTCTGTATACGCGGCTACGAAGCTATGATCGAGTCGGAGAACAATGATTCTATGGAAGCGGTGCATAACCTCTTGCAAATCATGGAGGAACGCCTCTTGTACAACGCAAAACGTACTTGGGGGGAGCATCCGCTCAACAAGCACGACCTGCTGGAAGCTGAGGCAATTGTCAAACGACTTGGCGTCGAATATCGCAAAAATTGTTGTCCAGGGTGTCCGGCAGCTCCGACGCATTCTGTTGCGGAGTGGAGCCGCCAGCAGAATCAAGCAGCGCCTGCGGCTCCTGCTTTCGCACAGGTCAGGCATCAACAGCACGACTCTGCAAGAAGTCAAGTCTCAGCACCTGTCCCAGCTCCACACGGCAGAAGTCGATTCGACATATCCTACGACTTGCACTGCCGGCTTCAAGAGTTTGATGCGAGACTCGCTCGCCGTACTGTGCTGCGCATTCATGATATCAATGGAGAGTGGGCAAGACTGCTCCAAGCAGCAAGCCAGCGCCACGTCAAACATGATGTCGACCCTTGGGTGAAAGGTGACGCGGCAAAATGCTATTTGAAGCACTTTGAGAGGGCGGCACAACCTTACGTTGCGCACTGCGAGCATCAGATGGATAAAGCAGTGAGATCTTACGAGTGGGAGGGATACGAAGTCTTGAGGCTGTGGACAAGCATCTGAAGTGGCTAGACGGGCAGTATCGAGATCTGCAAAACGAGCTAAGGCTTCCTCCGTTTCCAAAAGACTCGAGCAGCCGGAAGGAGATCGTCAGGCTGCAAGGACGATTGCGAGCGACTTTAAAGACAGCCTATAAAAGGGCACGTGGCGAACTCGAGCTGGAATGGCGACAGTTGCACATGTACTCGAACAAGCGCGGCTTGTGGAAAGCCGCCCCAAACAAGTGGCGCGCCGAGCACTCATCGCGCGCGTTTCAACGATACGAGAGCAAGACGGGGCGTTTTACCGCTCTTGTCGGCAGAACGATCAGGGCCATCAGCTCCGGACACTGATTAGCAGCACGGTAATCTGTAGTACAGCACAGCGGCCCGCTTGACAGCCACAATTTGATCCAGCATTAGCTGACCAGTAACACCACGTTTGAAAGCAGAGCTCGCTACGCTGTCTGATTGAATACAAACTCTTGCCAATCTTCGGAGGCGGATCTAAAAGCGCCCACAGCAAGGTCGGCTGTGCAGATCGGCTGACTTACTGAGCTTGCTAGACGGTCCGACACTTCAGCTCAAGTTTGGTCGTTGCAGCATGTACGATGCCTTTTGCTTTCGGACCAATACGCAAGCGACATGGATATGGCAACGCATTATATGCCGAAGGAGTTGCACGCCGCTTCAAGCACCACCTCGGCCGTAACTCCAGTCCCCTACAATCAAGCCCGCTGGGAGGAGCAATGCAGAAGCGCCTTCAGAAGAGTGCTCGAAGCTGAGTCTGACAATCCCAGAGATAAAGCAGCTCCGACCCGCAAAGTCCTGCTCGACGAAGCTGAAGCGAGGTTGGCTTCTTGCTTTCGATATAACGGAGCTCTCATGTATGGCTATCCAAGCCATGCGGGCAGTGATCCAGACGAGTACAACAAACAGGTGGTCAAACAGATGTTCGACTTCGCGCATGAACTGCGCAAAGAGTACGATCGGCCACCACAGCTACGAAAGTCAACAGTCCGCTCGGTCAACTCTGGGCAACAATTGCTTCGGGACGCTCAACAACTCGCGCATGGACCAACATTCATTCAAAGCACTACTGAACCTGCGCTGCATGGTACTCAAGCTCATTCAAGCGCGACAACCGATCGCAAGATAAGCAATGGCACCCCTGCACCGGCTCGCAAGACGGCACAGCAGACGCAGCAGTCGACTTCAAGACCTGGCTCTGCAAGAAGTCAAGTCTCAGCACCTGTTCCAGATCCACACGGCAGATATCGAGTCGACATATTCTACGACTTGCACTGCCGGCTTCAAGACTTTGATGCGAGACTCGCTTGCCATACTGTGCTGCGCATTCATGATATCAAGGAAGAGTGGGCAAGACGTCTCCATGCAGCAAGCAAGGGCCACGTCGAACATGATGTCGACCTTTGGGTGAAAGGAGACGCGGCAAAATGTTATTTGAAGCACTTCAAGAGGGCGGCGCAATCTTACGTTGCGCACTGCGAGCATCAGATGGATCAAGCAGTGAGATCTTACAAGTGGGAGGGAATACGAACTCTTCAGGCGGTAGACAAGCATTTGAAGTGGCTGGACGGGCAATATCGAGATCTCGAAAGGGAGCTTCAACCCCCACGGACTCTGACAGGGTCAAAGAGCTGGCCTCGGATCGTCGCTTTGCAAAACCGGCTGCAAGCGGCATTGAGGACAGCGTATACTGCTGCACGTCAATATCCTGAGTCCGAATGGCGTATGCTGCACATGCATTCCAAAAAGCGCGGGCTGTCGAAGATCACTTCTAAAAACCAGCGCGTCAATCACTCGCTGCGTGCCTTTGACGAATACGATGATAGTCAACGACAGCGCGCAGAGGGGATACGGAACAGGCGCCAAGAGCGACAGTCGAGGCACGGGCGTATCAATGGGGCCCAGGACGCTCCCAAAGTAGGACGGGGAACCGCTGTCGTGCACTCCATTGCTAGTGGCTTGCTTACTGCGGTCGGCCCTCACTCCAGCTTCAAGTTTGTAAGGAAGCTTCACCGTTGACACTAAACTCACAATTTAGCTGTCACATTGTAGTTCGACGATCCCACCGCGAAAATTTGTCAGCACTTCAGATCCGTTCGTTCGTCGTTCTATAGCCTTTATGTTAGACTCAGTTGATATTCGCATGTGACCCACTTCAGTTGACCCAGTAACTGAGTTGCATCTAGCCTTTGCGGCCCGCGATTGCATACGGAGCTCCAGATCCCACAGAGCTGGAAACAGGACTCGTGGGCTACGTAATCATTCCAGGATTCTAGGTAAGGAACAGCCTGTCTCCACAATCTCCGATACCAGGTAGGATGTACCCTTGGTCATCTAATTCTTGATCTACAGCCGCGACGTGGATCTCTAGTCCAGGGCACTTGTTGAGTACTTGTTGTAGGCCGGGCATGGAAGCGATGACGCATAGGAGCTTGATGTTTGTGATGGGTACTCCGGCGTCTGCACAACACACAACGGACAAGCAACAAGTTAGCTCTGTGCAACACATATCTCCAAGACAGTCTTGTCGACTTTTTACAAAAACTTGCCCTGTAGCATATTCACGGCAGCACACGCCGTTGCACCAGTCGCCACCACTGGATCGAGCAGATAGACGACATCTACCATCTGTTCCAGGCCAGATGGAAGCTTGCTGTAGTATTCCGTCACGCCTTTGGAATATTTATCGCGGAAAAGTCCTAGATGTAGCGTTTTTGCATCTGGAAAGAGTTCGTGCATGCCTGTGTGTTTTTAGAGGATGAAGACCATGATGAGAAAAATAAGGTCAGCGACGGAATGTGGGGATTGTGGAATCACATGTATGGAATAGATGGAAGAGATTGTCTGCAGAAAGAGCCATACGAGCCTGCGCTGTGGCAACACTCAAACACGTGGGGGGTCGACGAGGTCGGCTGACATGACGAGTGTCCGCGAATGCAAAACAGCAGCGAGCCATGCTTCACGGCACTCGGTCTGCACAGATGCACGCCATCCATCCACTCGAGATGGGTGCATTGTGCTATATGCAGCTGTGCCATAGAGTACGAGGTTGATCGGGGGGATGTGCATGCACCGCAACGTCGACGCACCATCCGTCATTGCGATTCCCGCCCGCAGGATGGGTGCGAGTCCCACGCGTTCACCGAGTGTCCATCCCGTGTATGGCCCGATGGGCGAGTGCAGTCCTTCGACAGGCTGGATGGAGAGGTTGCTGGAGGTGATGATAGATAACCACAGATAAGCGAGGCACGCAAGTGTGATGAAACAACGACAGCACGCACCGACTCGCTTCCAAGCCCAGGAAACGGGTGATTTCACTTATCAAGTGTCGGAAACGGTGTGCTGGCGTGTCCTTGTTGCGCAGTTCTGTGATCTTTGTCATGTTCATGTGTCAGGTCTATGCCTGCAGGCGGGCTCAATGGGGGAATGACCGCACCTTGACGGCCACCACCGGGTGAGCGAGGATGTTGAGCGCGTCGAGGTCGTCGATGCTCGTCGTCACATTTGCCAGCTGCTCTCCTGCTGCCAGTCCCTGCTGTGGCCCCCTGTCCGCCTGCATCTCTGCTGCTGATCGTCGTCGCTGTTGGAGTAAAGGTGAGCCGTGCAAGCATTATTGAAGATGGGCATGATGATATGAAAGGTGTTGCTGATGTCTGCGTGCGTGATGAATTGTACTACAACAATAAGTGGAATTACTGAGCCTCAGAGAGCGGTCGGTATGCTTGCTGGAAGGTGTTCACTGCGGTGGCGCTTGTGCTTGCTGCTGCTGCTGTTCCGGTGCTGCTTCTGCGTTGCTTCGAAGTCTGCAATGATGACACGGTCAGCACCTGTCCATGCTCATACTGGTTTGGAATGACCCACTGCGGCAGCTCCGCCTCCAGCCTCTCCCTCGCCCTGACAATCTTGCTCTGAATGTACAAGCTCGTCTTTTCGTTCGCTTTAAACATGCGTTCATAGTTGGCGAGCAGTTCTTGCAGCGCGCTCTCGTCTGCCGTCCCTGATGCAATGTCCCTCTTCAGGTTCAAGATGTTGCACGCCTCGTCGACTGTCATCTTGAATGTCCGCGAGACCGAGTCGGTTGCTCCTACGCCAACTGCTGACCCGGCTCCCATCGCGGACCCTCCTGCGCGCATGTCTGCAGGGCAGGGCTGTTAGCTGGGACTCCTGACAGTGAGCTTCATGAAATGCCACTCACTCCTCCCGACCTGCTTGTAGGCCTCCCTGCTGGCAGTGAACAGGATCTGCAGGCCAAGTCAGCCCTTTTTGAATACCATTTCTCAAGCATTTGCACATGCACCCACCTGGCTGCCCGTGATGACGATGCTGGACAGTATGCGAGGAAGGGACTGCGGAAGCGTGTATTAGTCGGTGCAGGGTGTACAATTACAGTGCATGCTCACCATGATGAGTGCGTGGAAGTTGTTGCGGATGGTGCAAAGAAGAAAGCAAACCGGTGGCGACTGGGCGTAGACCATGCTCCCGGACCAGCACGAGTGACCCTCTCAGCCCTGTTTAAAGCATTCTCCCTCATCTTCATCATAAGGTGCTGCCTGCCGTGCAAGTCTTCCTTGTCCTACTCAGTTGCACGAGCATATTCTTTGCCACCATGCACCTCTGCTGCTCCGCCAGCAAGCGAGTTTCAAGCGACTGCACCTCTTTCTCTTCCCATCCCCATCTCATCGCAACACGGCAGCACACTCTAGCTCAGTGTTCCACGACACGCACCCGATGGACTGGCTACACGGCTAGTGGTGCATCGTCACAGCGGGTTCTGCAACCATGTCACTCGTCATGCAGGCGAGCATACACACCACGGCGGACGACTATGTTACACACAACGAACCAGCGTGGGACGGCGTAGACTTCACTCCAAGCTTTAGAGTCAGGTATGTGCAATTCTCCCCCTCTTCTGTTTCTCTCCTTGTTCCTTTCTGTGCCTCCGTCGGCGAACATGGCGGCATGCTACACTCTGCGATGATCGACGCGCTTGCAGCCGATTTACATCTGCATATACATGGACATGGACAGCTGCGTGCGGATTGTAACAGGGAGCTATTCCAGAGCAGATATCGTCAAGCCGTATCAATGTCGCGGTCCGAGCCATGGCCACCGGTCTTTCCACATTACAGATCTGCACACCTACAAACACAGGAAGGAAGGAAGCAGCTGAACCTTTCCCTATTTCCCTCTTTCTTCCTCTCCCTCTCGCTTACTCCTTTTCTCTGCGCATCCTCGGCCATCCCCTTCTCGCTCGCCCACAGAGTCCTCAATGGCATCATCCCGCTCGTCCTTGCCATTGTCTCGCTGGCTATCCTCGTCCTGGCATTTACGACGCGCAAGGTCATCAAAGCCATCAAGCGTCGACGGCGGCGAAACCGCATGCACAAGGTTCACGGCGGGGCTAGTCATCACGGACATTCATCGCATAAGCATGGTCCTGCGCTCGGCGGCAATCGAGGGATGCACGCTCCTCATCTGCCGACACACCCAGCATCACCAAGCGATGACGCTGCTTCTTCCGACGGCGAGCGCAGCGTGAGCCCAGCTCCCGTTCCGTTGCCTCAAGTGATAATAGAAACAGAAGCCGAGCACGACGCCAATGATTCGCACGACCTAATGCTCGAAGCTGAAAATGCCGTGATACGAGCACACGTCAAATCTCAGGGCATAGTCTGGCCAGGCGCTTTCAAAGCTTTGGGAATGATGAAAGAAAAAGAAGATCATCATCAGAAATTAGGCCGTGTGCCAGTCAAATACTTGGCAGTACCAGGGGATGGAGAGATTCATGATTCAGATTCTTGGATCCAATGGTGGAAAGACCCACGAAAGACTATGAAACGCAAAGCTCGTGGAACGGCATTCGAGCCGTTGTTCATCACCAAGCGACGCAAAAAATACAGGAAATGGACTTGGAAGAAGTTGGGCCAGAAATTACTCCGAGAGGGGAAAAAAGATTTTGTGCAGGCTCTCCTGGCGTGGTCTGTCGTTGCTGTCGTGCTCACGAAAGCGGCACTCGCGAATGGGGTCTCTTCAAGATGGAAGTGGTGCGCCGGTGCAGTTTGGGTGAGTTGCAAATGATCCGCTGTCTGAAAGTTCACCATCACTGAAGTAATATCCTATGCTATCACAGGCCTACTTCACTCTTCTGATGGAAGTACGACAGTACACCGCCTTACTACACCGGTCTCCCTTCAGGACGCGCAAATACGACAGGCTCACATACCACATCGCGCCTTTCACGCTCGCAATGTCGCTGCTCTCGCTTCTCGACTTGCGCTCATCGATCTTGCAATATCGTCACCACCCGGACAGACCCGGCACATCTTTTCTAGGTCTCCAAATCACAGCGACAATTGTTACGCTTGTGGTGTTCCTAATGGAGGTACTCACGCCCCGACCTTCGAATTTCCTCCGCAAGAGCGCCATGCTGGAATTACGAGCTGGAAGCGCGCAGGATCTGCGGCAGGCAAGCGGAAGCAGCGGCAATGGCAACGGCAATGGATGGAGCAGCAACTCGCGGCGTGCAAGTTATCAGGACAACGCTGATGGCGATGAGCACGCACCGCTTCTTCCTTCTTCAGCGGATAGTACGCGCACGGACGCAACGGACGATGATGAGGAAGATGAAGATGAGGACATGCTTGATGCTATCGACATCCTCTTGGATGACGCCTCGGTACAGGAAGAGAAGGACAAGGAAAAGAAAGAGCAAGCGCCGCCTTCGCCAGAGGTTGGAGCTTCGATATTCTCCCTCTCAACGTATACGTACATTGGCTGTAGGTGCACTCGCCCTTCTTGCGCTTGATTCATCCTTGGAAGCTGGCACTGAATGCATGTCAACTCTGTGCTTTATCTAGACTTCCTGTTCCGACACGCTCGCCAAGCAGCCACGTTCAATGACGTCCCTGACCTCCGAGCAGATGACAAGTCCGCCGCAGTGGTGCTCGAGTTCCGTGCCGCCTGCCGGACGTACCCTCGCTGGCTTCAACGGCGCTCTCAAACCTCCGGTATGCGCCAGCGTCCATCCATCTTCCTTCAAATATGCTGGTACTTCCTGCCTGAGCTGCGGCAAATGTTCCTCTGGGCTTTTATAAAACCCTGGGTCACAGTCCTTCCCCCGCTCTTTATTCAGCTACTCTTGAAATGGACGGCAGCGCGAGAGAGAGGAGAAGATGTCCAAGCGCACGTGGCTTTGCTCTATGTTGCGGGCATGTTCTGTGCGCAGATGGCAAGCAGCCTCTCAATGTCCGCTGCGCTCATCATTGGCCGAAGACTTTGCATACGCGCAAAAGCACTCGTCACTGCTGAAGTGTTCACAAAAACCTTGCGAAGAAAAGACCTCGCAGGTAAAGCGCTTGTTGGGGCCGAGAAGAAACCAGAAGATGCGGATGCGAACACTGCAGATAAGGAGGAAGAAGGCCCTGCTTCGGCCGGACGGATTCAGAATCTCGTTAGCGTGGATGCGTATAGAAGTGAGCTACACTATGCTCATCAAGTGTCACATCTCTACTGGGCTCATTGCTTGCCTTGTGCTCCCAGTTGCCGAAGTCTTCGCGTACACCCATTTCTTCATACCCGACGCTCCACTCAGTAAGTCTGACGTGGCCTACGATGCGCTTGGAGGAAGGTCCTAAACCATTCCTCCCCATCGCTGCTAGCCCTCATCATCGCCATCACGATGCTCTTCCGCACAATCGGCTATTCCGCCTTCGCAGCAGTCGGAGCCATGCTCCTTCTGTCGCCATACCAATCTTTGGTCGCTCGCTTCTTCATGCGCTACCAAAATGAGGTCCTCAAAGCTGCAGATGATAGGCTGTCACTTACGACCGAGGTTTTCCAGGCCATCAAGGTCCTGAAGTTCTTTGCTTGGGAACGGAAATTTGCCGAGAAAGTGGCCGAAAGGAGGGTCGTGGAGTTGAGGGCTGTCAAGAAGCGGGTCGTTGCGTTCGCTGCTGGTGGTATTGCGTTGTGTGAGTTGTCGTTTTTTTTAGTGCGATCATGTGGTCAGGTCGAGCTTACCCGCCCGCCTTTAGTCGGAGCCTCTACTCTAATCGCGCTGGTCACTTTCGTATTCCATACCAAGGTGTTCCACCAGCAATTAGACGCAGCTACCGCTTTCACTGCCTTGGCCCTCTTCAACGTCATTCGCACGCCTCGTAAGCTTTTTCTTTCCGTACTGATTTTCGACCAACCTGTTGCTGACAGTAATTGCCTTTTCAGTCGAGCAGCTGGCCGACATGGCCTCTCAACTGTTCGCGGCCATCGTGTCCTGCGGTCGAGTGGACGAGCTGCTAGCAGAGGAAGAGACAGCGAAGTACGCAGTCGTAGCTCAACCTACAACAGCTAGCGATCCCAAGATTGGCTTTGTCAACGCATCATACACCTGGGCGGACGCCGATGCCGCAGTCAACGACACGAACATCTTCACACTGAAGAACTTGAACCTTGCCTTCGCGATTGACGGCTTGAATCTAGTAGTCGGCCCTGTCGGTTCGGTAAGCAAGAGATCATTGTGCATGACTTTAATGCTCTGATATCTCTCCTCCGTTTCATAGGGCAAAAGCAGCTTGCTATACGCTCTACTTGGCGAGATGAATGTTCTCAATGGCAAATGCTTCCTTCCTTCTCCCATAGTCCGAGATACAGACAAGGATCCCGCAACAGAGCTGACGGACACTGTAGCTTTTTGTCCGCAAACACCTTGGCTGCTCAACGACACTATTCGGAACAACATCCTTTTCGGATCGGCATACAACGCTAAGCGGTACAAGCGCGTCCTACATGCTTGTGCGCTTTTTGCAGACTTGGAGGTCTTTGATCTTGGCGACAAGACAGAAGTCGGCGAAAAGGGAACTGTACTGTCTGGAGGGCAAAAAGCGCGGATAAGTCTAGCGCGCGCTATTTACTCTTCTGCAAAAGTCATACTGTTGGACGATGTGCTTTCTGCCGTTGAGTGAGTCACGGTGTTTACGTCTGCCTATGGAATGAAAGCTGACATTTGGTCGCAGCGCTCACACCGCACGCCAGCTATACGATAACTGTCTCACGTCCGAAAAGCTCATGCGTGGCCGAACCCGCATCCTGGTAACACACGCTCTGCATCTGACTCTGCCATGTGCAGATTATATGGTGGCGCTCGCGAATGGTCACGTAGTCTTCGACGGTCCTGCCGTTGACTATGTGCAAGCATCAGGCGCCAACACGCCAGGTCTTGCCACCGGACAAGACTTCTCAAGTCTTTCGTTGAAAAGCCTCCACAAGGGTTTGGCCAAAGTGCCGATTCCCGTCGAGCAAGTCGAGGACGCCGCTGCCGATCAAGCTTACGAGCAGGCGTTGCCGCACTTGGACGAAGATCCTCTCGGGCACGAAGGTCTACTCCAGCAAGCCGAGAAGCAAAGTAAAGGAGCCGTAGGCCTCGGCGTCTACAACTTCTACATCAAAGCAAATGGCACGCCGATCATTCTGCTCAGTCTGTTCGCCGTCATTGCCGTCACCGAGGTGTTTGCAGTGTCCACAAACTGGATGCTCAGGCTGTGGGCTAGCTCGTTTGATACATTGAGAACGCAGGCACAGCACTTCGTTACAAACAGCGTCTCGACCGTCTCCGAAAAGGTGTCACATGAGCCGGATTGGTATCTCCGTCGATACGCTGTTCTGGCTGTCTTGTCACTGTTCTTCTTCGGCGCAAGAATGCGTGAGTCGATTGTTTAGCTTGGGGCCCTGTCAGAAAACATCTGAGGTTTTGATAGTATTCTTCCTTTGGCGAGGGACGATTGCAAGCAAGAACCTTTACGATGGTATCATGAAGAGTCTGCTTTCGACCCCGAGTACGTCTCGTCGGCAGCAGGCAGACGATCAAATTGGCTGACAGTGTCATTGTGGTAGTACGATTTTATGACCAGACGCCTCTTGGCCGCATCATGAACCGCCTAAGCAGTGATATGGAGACAATAGATCAGGTCGGTAGTAACTTGCCGTAATTGCCGTCGAGAGCGTCATTCGCTGATGCAGATTCAATTCTCGTAGGAGGTACCAGCTGGGAATCTCTTCTTTGTCCTCGAGATTGCTGGAACGACTGCTGTGATAGTTGCCATCGCCATCGCGCTTCCACTCTTCTTGATCGCCGGCGTCTTTATCTCGATGGCATATGTCTTCTTGGGCTGGCTATACATTACGTCTTCTCGAGAGCTGAAGCGTATTGGTGGGTTGCACACAAGCATGTCCAGGCGTGTGATACCATCAGACTGATCAAGCAACTTTGTTACCTTGCAGAGGCTGTCACACGCTCGCCGGTCTTCTCGCTCGTTGGCGAGTCTCTTATGGGAGTGACGAGCATCCGTGCCTATAGCGATGCATCCCGCTTTACAGGCAAGCTGTTCGGACTGCTCGACGATACAAATCGACCATTCTTCTGTCTATGGATGGTGAACCGATGGCTATCTGTCCGTTCAGACCTAGGAGGAGCACTATTCGCGTTGGTCACTGCGTGCTTTATCGTCGCTTCGCCGGCTGTGAGCGCCTCGCTTGCTGGTTTCGCGCTCACCTACGCATTGATCATGGAGGAGCGTATCTTGTGGATCGTACGACTGTACGCCAAGACTCAAGTCAACATGAACGCCGTGGAGCGTGTCAAGGAATACTCGCATGAACTCCCTCAAGAGCCGCAAAGTGGCAACGAGCCGCCTGCATACTGGCCTTCCAGCGGAGGTAGCATCGAAGTCGAGAACTTGGAGATGCGGTATGCAGAGAACCTGCCGCCGGCGCTGAAAGGGCTTTCGTTCGACATCAAGCCGAGTGTGCGTACTCTTGTTTGCTGCCCAACTGCAACCATGCGTTGAAGTGTTCAGCTAACGCAACTGGCCACTACCGGTTCTTTGACACCCGCAGGAACGAGTAGCGATAGTAGGGCGTACAGGCTCTGGCAAATCAACTCTCGCACTCTCCTTCTTCCGCTTTGTCGAAGCGAGCAAAGGAAGGATCGTCATTGACGGGACGGATATTTCGACGCTCAAGCTGCACACTCTGCGAGACCGGCTGACGGTGATCCCACAAGACGCGGCGCTGTTCAGTGGGACGGTGCGCTTTAATCTCGATCCATTCGAGACGCACACGGATGCAGAGTGAGTGGTGCCCGAATTTCCCCCACGACTTTCTGTGGAGTTTGGTATAGGAGGGAGCAGTCTAGCTGAGCTCGAGTATTGTCGTGTGCCCAAACAGACTCTACGACATCTTGCGGCGCGTCAAGCTTTTGGCAAGCCAGAACGCGAGCGGAGATTCCAGGAATATGGAACGCAGCTCTACTGCGAATTCCGACAATGAAGTCAGCAATGCCAACGCTGGCCTCGAAGCGATGACTGGCATCGTCTCGCTCGACGATCCAATCCTGAGCGGGGGCAAGAACCTCTCGGCTGGGCAGCGGCAGCTCCTCTGTCTCGCTCGTGGATTGCTCAAGCTCAGGAACAGCAATGTGCTGGTTCTTGATGAGAGCACGGCTAATTTGGACCACGAGACGGATGTCGCCGTTCAAAAGGCTATCCGAGAGGAGATTGGGGGCAGGAGCGTGACTGTGTTGTGTATTGCTCGTGAGTGAATGAATGCGAGGGTCAGTGAGGTTGCACAATCAAGTTGAAGCTGACTATTTCCTTTCCATGCCATTCCCGGTAATCTATGCTGTGTTCTCAATCACCACCCGCGCCCCTCGCAGACCGCCTCCACACAATCATCGACTTCGACCGTGTGCTGGTGCTATCCAACGGTAAAGTCCTCGAGTATGATACACCATCGAATCTACTGTCGACGCAGGACAGCGAGTTTGCTCGACTGTGCCGCGAGAGTGGAGATTTCGAGCGACTCAAGGAGACGGCGGACAAGGCAAAGAGTGCCAGAAAATGAGGCGTAAATGCAGTCCAAGTTGGAGGCTACAGTAACCTGCATACAGTATGTCCAAGTGCAAGTGCGAGTGCCAGTCTGCAGTGTGTTCCAATTCGTAATACTGCATGTGCATTAATCTCGTCTCTGTGCGATGTTTCGCCACCAAGTCAACTCCTATTTCCATTTGCTAATCCAAAGTCGGCCAGACCTTTTGCAGTTGAATCGAGAAGGACAGTCACACACACGGGTTGGCTCTGCACCAGCCATCCACAGCACACAGGGCACAGCACACGCGCATGTTCGTGCTCAAGTGGCCCCGCACAGTGCAGTGCGCCTCCCGCTGCTGATACGCCGCTCGACGCCGTCCTGCAGGTCGCAATCCGGGGCACCAGCATCCAGCATGGAGCTCGACACGGGCACGACGCCGCCAACGAGCAAGTGCATACGCTTCTACGAGTACGCATCCGTCATTCCCTGCCCGGATTCGGACGGGCCGCCCTCTGCGTCCTCGGACAGGGCACACTCGCCTCTTGCTGGCTCCCCTCCAGGCAGACCAAGACTGGGCTCGAGGACGTATTCGTGGGTGGACAGAGCACAAGATCACTAATTGTTCGCTGAGCACACTTGCATGCACACCATACAGCGTCCCCATCCCGTCGTCCTTCTCCTCCTTCTCCTCCTTCTTCGGCCCTTCGTATGGCTACTGCCCCACCTCGCCCTCGTCCGCCTCTTCCAACCACCACATCGCACGCGACCTCGCAGACGATCCTACCTTCTTTCCTAATCCTCCCCCCAAACTCAACGTCCGCATACCTACCTTCACTCGCAAGCGCCGAAACACGACCTCGGGTGTCCCGTCTCACGGCCTGAAAAGCTGCATGAAGAGCGAAAAAGGCACCCCCAAAAGTCAAGCAGCCCCCCTCCCTCGCAAGTTCAACAAAGCCCGCGCAGACCCAGTCTACTGCCCTGCACTTGCAAAAGTCCTCCGTGCAGCAGCTGCAGCAGATGACTGCCTTAAGAGCCCGCCCGAGTCGGACCAGCAGCAGCTGCCCGTTAATTCGCCACCAAAGAGCACTTCGAGCTCTCTCTCCAGCAGCCCTCCGGTGCTGTCTAGCTCGCCCGGTTCCGCAGGCTCCTACTTTGGCTCATTCATGTCGCCCCTCAAGCGCCAGCGAAGCAACACTAGCAATACTAATACGTCTGCCACTGCGCCTGCCTCAGGTACGGCAGCAACAGCCAGCACCGCCAGTCTAGGCACAAGCAGCACATCTTCCACTGCCGGACATGAAGATGACCAAGTTGATCTCCTGCCCATCCGCGAGTGCTGTAGGGCATGCCATCGCGCAACGCGATACGGCGAGACCTCAGACGATGCTACCTATTTTGAAAAATTCAGCAAATCAGCCCTAGAAAAGCGGAAGCGCGACGAAGAAACCAAATACGAGAGGGGAGAATATGTCGTTCGTAGATCTCACACGGCACCTACGCCCGCCGAAGAGCGGGAGCGATACAGGGAAGAAATCAAAAAGCGAAATATCGTAGAGCGCAGCCCGGATGGGTCGGCTCAGCCTTTGCCTGTGCGTTCAAAATCACTATCCGCATGCGGAGCGATGGCTCAGCGTATTCAAGAGAAGAATGAAGACTGCCCTGAATTGGAGCGCGAGCCGGAGAAGAAGAAACAGTGCCTCGATGAGCTTGATATGGGCCGCAAAAAGGCGACTGAGACTAAATTGCGCGACAAGGGCGATGGTGCTGAGATAAGCAGCGGAGAGAGTAGTAGCAGCAACTCGGAGGAAGAGAGTGAGGCGAACTCGCACAATATCGATGATCATCATGATGAAGGAGAAGGGTTGCAACTAGAGGGCGTGCCGGATCTTGCGAGCGGCCAGACAGACGCGCACAGGAGAGATCGTCGCGCAAGCGACCAGACTATCAGACCTAACAAGGACGAAGCACTCGAAGAGAAAAACCCAATATGCACGCTTGGCGCATCAGGCGAGCTTGTGCCCGCTCGTAGTGCAGTGGACTCCTCCGTCCATCGTCATCACCATCATCATCATCACTCGCAAGTGGATGGCAACGCAGCCCGAGCGCCGAACGCCTTGCCCAATGTCGCTGAAGAGAGCAGCGGGTTTCAGCGCGACGGATCAGATGATGACACCGCATCCACAGACTCGTCTGACATGCACGATGATGTCATCTCCTCACTTGGCTTCCTCAAAGGCTCTTTAGGCCCGTCCGCGGTCCCGCAGCAGCAACAACATCAACAAGGAGGTCACGATTCGCCGCTTGACGAGAAAGAGCTCGCGAATCTGCTCTCAGGTGGATTGCAGCTCGACTCGCTGGCCTCATTGACTCTTTCGGATAATACGAAGAAGAAGGATCAGCAGCCGAAAGTGACGAAAAGGGAGGAAGAGGAAAAGCCGAGGTGCTCACCTTTGATTCGGTCAAAAGCTTGCCTCAGGCCGTCGCTGTATGGTGCAGAGGAAGCGGCGGGCGCGTCTCCCAGAGCAATGCCGGCGGCTGTAGCGGGCATGGCACTCGATTCGAGCGAGGATGAAAATGCGACTAGGGACACAGCTCCAAAGAGACGAGAGAAATCTTCACCTCCCGTTGTCCTACAGAGCCAGAAGGAAAGGGACGCAGAGCTGCTGGAAGCGCTCAAGGCCGCCGACAAGCCACTCTACTTCCCAAAGAAGAGGGGTGCAGCATCAAGTGGCGAGAGCATGAATGGAGGGGTTGTGCACAGATCAGCAGGCGACGAAGCGCGAGCTCAGCCGCTCGAGGGAGATAAAGTGGACTCCATGGCGCCTTCAAGCAACAAGAACGGTAATGCTCCGGCTGCAAATAATGCTAGTAGTGGCAATGGTCGAGGATGGGCAAGCCGAATCTTTCACCCTGCAAAGTCGCTCTCCTCACTTGGTGCGGCACACGGGATCGTGCATTGAAGACAGCTTCGGGCGGGCGTAGGAGACCCTACCTGAGCAACGTGGGCTTGTGGTCTTGAGCGTTCCGTGGAGCCACTTGTCTGAGGTCCCCGCCCTTGGCAGTCGGTGTAAGGGGATTGGAAGGATGTCGTAGGAGGTTACAAAGGAATGTAGCGTGGCATAGCTTGGTCTGATCGGTCAAATTGTAAACAACATGGCATAGCTTGGTCTGATCACTCAATCTGTATCCTCGGCTTGCGTCAATTCTTGTAGCTTCTCTATGTCAATGAACTCGATAATTTTTAAAGATCGGACCTCGGTCAGCTCGTGTGGCAGGCAAGGCAAATATCGGCCCAAGGAGGAAAAACATCGTGCATGGCTTATAGGATGGCATTCAGTTATGGTCTTTCCTTGGTTGTGTACATAGCACTTACGCGCTCGACTCAAAAGCTCCAGCTTAGCCGCGCGCCGAGCTGCAGCTTTACCACATTCGGAAGCGGAAATGGCGCCGACCAGACTGTCCTGCTTGTTGTCTCACCTCTGACTTTGCGTGAGCTCGTTCCGAGTGGGATTCCCTTGTCTCTTTTGGAGCCAACTTCCAGAGGCCGCGTTTTTTGGAATGTTTGTGTCTTGTAAGCCACTCGCTTTTCGGTCGTTGCCTTTGCCATGTTGCCAGGTGTTGTGCAAAAATTCTCTGATTCTCCTTGACCCTATTATAGTAGACAGGCGATAGCCGCAAAGTCTGTTCCGGTGTCTGCAATGCAACTTGAATCTCGCTAGCGGATGCATTGCGCAACGAGGAGTGGTGATCCGGAGATATGCTCACTCGACTGTCGTGTTGCGGCAGGGAGCTGACAATCGCGCAACCTATGCGAGAATAGTTAAAATCGTAGCAGGAGGCTAGGCAATCCAGGCATTGCGAAAAGTTGTCATTCATCGCTGACTGCGATAAGTCGTTCTGTGCTGTGATCTTCAGCGCTTTGGCATAGGCCTCATTCCAAAGTCGGTTGAGTTCGCGTATTGATTGCGCCTCGGAGCAAATCTCGCGGAAGTCCGTCAATCGCTGCCGGAGTAGCAAGTATTGAGACACGGACTTGAACGCTGCATCTACTCGGCGGGTCAATTCGCGCTGACTCTGGATCAATGTGCTTCTGTGGGCCGAAGGGAGAGCAGCGGGGAAGGCGAGTCCGTGACGAAGCACCACAGCTTCCTCCTTTAGCCTCTCGCCTTGACTACGTGTTGGATGTCGGCCCCACTTGTACGCCTCAGCTTCAAATTTCTTGACAGGTCTTTCCCCTACCGAGCTATAGAGACAAGCATACAGCGAGGCGAGGTGCTCAACAAGAGGCTGATTGGACCGAGCAGTGTGTGATTGAGGCGTGTGCGAGTGCAAGACTCTGTTGAATTCGCAGCTGAGAGACATTGGATCGTCACTGTCCTGGACGCGTTGCCACATGTCGAGCAAACTAAGAGGGTCAAGAATTTTCTGTGCAACGATGGCCTTGAATGTCTTGCTGTGTGCAAGTAAGTTTCTGTAGCAAGAATATTGCGTCAACTCAGGTGGGATTTCCAATCTCCTGAGGTCGTTATTGTGCATCTTTATCACCTCCTCGCGGGTAGCATTGCAAGATTGGCCCCAGCGAAGCCCGTTTGTGATGATGTTCAGGTATTGCTCAGTCCAGGCAGAGACAGACTTGGTGCCCAGGGCCTCGTAGAGATCCGAATAGACGGTCGCGAAGGCCGTGAGGACCTCGTTCTGCCAATCGGTGCTGTCACGCTGACCGCGAGCATGGGTCAAGCGCTGTATCTGCTCGACATTTTGCCTCAGTGAACCCGTCAGATCATCAACATATGCATCTGCATTCTTGAAAGCATTTCGATAGGCTTCGACAGCCTTACGCAAGGCTTGACGATCGCGCTGACTTTTCTCGGGTAGCTGCAAGCATTGCACCGCGTCCGCGTAGGCGTCCTGAACTCCTTTGATTGCCTCTTCAAGTGGTTGCCTGCTCTCACTGGCTTGGCGGGGACGCCAAGCTGTGTGTGCTTCTGCTCCGAGGGCTCGTCGCCTTGTCTCCAACACTCCAAACGCTTGTGACCGAGTAAGCTCACCGTGCTTGACCCGCTCCAAGATCAGCTCATACGCCTCGCTACAGCGCTTGCGCCAGGCACCTGCGTCGTAGCGAGGTCGATGAGGATCGATGTGCCCGCGCACAATGTTCTGCGCTCGGCCATAGGCGCCGTTACGTAGCTCATCCAGCCTGCTTCGTGCGTTGTTCGAAGGTAGAGCCGGGTGGTCGACAGTAATACGATTCCGATAAGTAGGGCGGGAGAGGGATGTCTCGCTGCTGGAGCTGTCGTACCCATCGCTGCTGTCCATTTCAACAACCACCACGCGATTGAGCGTGTCACGCATAGCGGCGTGGCGCTCTGCTAAACGCAAATCGTTGTGGAAGTCCCGGTGCAGGTCTAGCTGACTCAGACGCTGTCGAAGCTGACTGACAATCTCTGCACTTTGGCGAGCCTTGTCTTCGTCTGTATCGTGATGGATCTGTTCGCGACCGAACTTGTCGTCCACCAAATCTGCCAGCTCGTCCGCCAATTTATTGGCCACTGCTACCCCGATTGCGAGAAAGCGCTGCCTGTAGGACAACTTCAGCTTTGTGACGAATTCTTCATGTTCTTCGTCCTTGAGCGATGTCTTCTGAAGATGCTCATATAGGTAATTCAATTTGGTGATGGTGGTACAGCTTTGCACGGATCCGTGTAGTGCAGACAAGGAGAGAGCCATCCTTGATGATCTCCGTGCAATCCTAGCTGCTTCTCTCGGATCCATGGCTGCCATCGCTGGCAAGAATGGTGCAGTAGCGGTCCAAGAGCGCAATGGAATTACTCGTGTGGGCGGTGCTACCCAGAGCGTTTGATGAAAGAGCTGGCCGAAGACTCGGAGGCCGTGCCAGGGTGCAATGCTTCAACGCTCTTGATGGGTCGAGCTGGATGTTCAGGATTTGCCAAAACGCGTGCCAGGTCCTAGGTTGTGCAAATCTTGAAGAGGTTGGGCAGATGCAAAGCCAGCGAGCGAGAGCGCGCCGCTGGCGGTCTGGCGACTAAGCGCACCGCCTCTGGCAAAGTCGGCGACCTTGCGGCCTGGTCACCAGCCACGGTCAGCCTTGGGTGGTCACCAGGTGGACGGAGGGCAAGGACACTGGCGTCGTGCTGAATGAAGAGTTGGCTCCTGGACGAGGTGGGCGTCTTAGGCTGGACCGTCAGATGGCGGCGGGATCGGCTGGCCGTCATGGTGAGCACGACGACCTGACTCGAGGAGGGTGCGCATGTGTCGCTGCGTGTGCGCACTGTGCCGCGCGTGCTGGCGGTCCACCTGGCATGCGTTATCACGGGCAGCATAAAGGTCGGGTGGCGTATGATGTAGCGACACTTGCACCTTTTGCTCTGCTATGGCGTGTGCAATCAGCAATGCGCATAGATGCTGACACAGGAGATCCCCCCGGTGTAATCTCGACCTCCTTCCCAACGCTCTACTAGTAGCACTAGAACCGTGCAGCACACCCCTACTCATCGTCGAAGAACATGACAGCTCGGCCTGCGACTGAGCTCATGCATTCACACTCTCAGCCAAGCGCACCCTCGATTAGCCTCTCCGTGGACTCACTCTGGCTGGCTGCAAGCTTCCTGTTCATCTGCGGCCACTGCTCGAAGGGGTACGTCGTGACATGCGGCTTCACCGCTCCACGGGCGGCAAACTCGAGTGCCTCGTTGACATCTGACAAGCTGCTTGTAAGCGATCCCTTGATGCTCCACTTCATGACGGCAACCAGCAATGGTTCTGCGCCCGCAACCGCTCCAGTTCCCATTTTGGCTGGCATTTACAGCTAATTAGCCTGCAGATTCCGAGGCAACCCCGCAAGAGGATTGCAACTCACGCAAACCCACGCAGACAAGCGTGCCGCATTTGCGGAGATGAAAGCAAGCATCTTTGTACGCAGCCGCTGTGCCTCCGGTAACGAGCACTGTTTCCAACGAATGAAATACCAACAATGGTGCGTCAACACCCCTTTCGTCAGACTTCTATCTTGAACTTTCGCATACCTGCATGTGCTCCAGATCCTGTGATCTTCTTGGACTCTGCAAAAACGTCCTTCGAAGTGGTGAAATCGATGAAAGCTTCAGCGCCCAGATCCAGGCAAACCTGCGACGGTTTCGCAGAATCAGTCATTCGCTCGAGACTCGCACAGTGGAATGTCTACGGCATTACCTTTCGCTTGGCTTCGCCGCCGTCGACTGTAGAAGTTGTCAGCTGCGCCGACATGGCTTTGGCTGAGTACAGCGGACTGACTCGCAATGACTCGGAGAGCAAGCGCCTTGGCGACTAGCAAATATTGTCAGCCTACGCAGCTTTGGCAGGGTCCGACCACTCACACTGCACTGCCATGCTGCCTACGCCTCCACCCGCTCCTGGGACTGTATCGAACTTATCAAGAAGGTTCTGACACGGTCTTACGGCGGATCCCGCACTTACTGACGATCCATTGACCAGGTCTGGCGCCTGAGGTTTTCAAGGCTGACAGAACGGTACCGCCCGAACACAGCAGGGGTCCAGCGAGCTCATGGGGAAGCCCATCCGGTATACGAGGTGCTGCATGCGCAGGGACCCTCACATACTGAGCGAAAGTCATGTCAGTGCTTGTAAAAACTCAAGAGCTCGATATTCGAGCGTACTTGGCAATACGATCCATTGATGTCCGCTCCAGCTAGGGAGGATGACTCAGGCTCAGTTGTACATCTCATACGGGGATGAAGACGGTGACTGACTGTTCTTCAGTGTATCACACATGTTCTCCTGTCCTGATCGACACCATTCGCAATAGCCTGGATCACATATCTTGAGAGAATCAGCTATGCGACCGTCTGGAAAGGTGGAGTGGCCTCAACTGACGGCAAGAATCCCATGAAGGCTTGACCCCGGCCTTGTCCCCAATCTTCCACAAGTTCTCGTCCACGCCAGCACCTAGCGCGACTACTACACCAGACCCTTCGTGGCCTGGGCAGTCGACACCCTCTGCAAGCTTGGGACCTAGGTCTTCAAGCATGTAATGGTGATCGCTCGAGCACAGCCCAGTCGCAATAATCTTGACAAGGAGCTCGCCATAGCCAGGCTCAGGAACAGGATAGTCGCGTACACATTCGATGTGATAGTCTGGCCCGCGATTCTACCAGTGGGAGACAGGGCTATCGTCAGACGACTTCGACATTGCTGGCATAGCGGCCTTCGAGCAGAAGGATGTTCCGGCAATTCGGGACTCACTCTACAGACAGCTGCCCTGCAGACTGCGGACTCGCTATCTGATTAGGCTAGGGCGCACGTGCATCCCATGTATGCAGCCTCTTTCTCACCTTTCGGAATCTCAAGACCGTCGGTGGCGTTGCTCATCGTTCACTGTGTCGAAGGAGGTGTTCGCTGTAGCTGAGTCAATGGGTAGCTAATCTCGATAAGTGACAGTCACGCGCGCTCAAACCGTGCACGAACTTGAAAGGCCAGAAGGAGCGCTTGGACGGACGAGGCGGGAATGCGCTTTCTCGCCGGCTGACGGCGCCGCGACTCCGGCAATTGCAACTGAGAAGCCGTGGGATTATCATCATACCGAGGAAACCTATCTTTCACGTCTGTGTGCCGACCTCCTTCAAGACAACTCCACACAGGCCGTACCGTGACATAGTAGTGAAAGCTGGCCAGCATGTCGGACCTCAATACAAAGCTGTTCATCGGGAACAAGGTCCGTCCAGATCCAGACGCGTTGGCTCATGGTGGCGTTGAAGCTCCGTTCTGACGCTCTGATTCTGGTGCATTTCAGTTCGTTGACCCAGTGGAAGGTGCCAAGTTCACTCTCTATAGCTCGTACAATGGTTCGAAAGTCGCAGACGTCGCCGAGGCCGGGCCCAAGGTGCGCCCTCTGGTCTTACTGTATTGTGGACGAGTCCATGTCAAGTATCTGATGGCTATTTTAATGCGTGTGACAGGACGTTGACGAAGCCGTCAACCTGGCCCGTCAAGCACAACCGCTTTGGGAGGCGAAGCCAGCTTCGGAAAAGGCCAGGATCCTGCGGAAATTCGCAACGCTTGTACGCGAAGCTGGACCCAAGCTTGCGCAGCTCGAGGCATTATCGATGGGCAAGCCCGTTGGACAGCCCGTGGACGGCGAGATATCCGCTTGTACCATCGAATACAATGCTGTGAGTTAAGTAACATCGACTTGCAGACTTATCTGGCGTACTAAGTGGTTTGCGCTCTAGACCCTTGCCGAGACCATCAGTGGCATTTCCAGCATAGCCCGACCAGGAATGGTTAATTTCACCATGAAGCAAGCCTACGGTGTGACAGCTGGTATCATTCCTTGGAATGCTACAGCCATCCAGTTCTGCACAAAAGTGTCAGCTGCTCTAGCCGCCGGCAATGCCATCATCATCAAGGTGCATACCTAAAACAGGGAACCTCGAGTCGAGAGTTACTGAATGATATTGCCTTGCATCAACAGTCTAGCGAAAGAGGGCCTCTTCCTTGTCCATTCCTGTGCGAATTATGTGTCGAAGCTGGCATTCCGTCAGGCGTCGTGCAGCTCCTGTCCGGTCGTGGCTTGACCGGTGCATTATTATCTTCGCACATGAAGATACGCAAAGTCGCTTTCACTGGTAGCACCCGCACGGGGCGAGCTGGCAAGCCATATTATTGTCTAGCCCCACATTTGCCATCGATCTGATGCTGATTTGGTGTCACAGTCATGAAAGCTGCGGCCGAATCAAACCTCAAAGCTGTGACATTGGAGCTGGGTGGCAAAAGTCCCACCATCGTCTTTGACGATGCAGATGTCGAGTACGCGCCATCTTCTATATTATCACCTGCGCAGTCTGCGTCTTTTATTGATGATTCGATTTCAGCTTGGCAGTTCAGCAAGCTACATTTTCCATTACATGGAACGCCGGCCAGATTTGCATCGCAAATAGTCGAATTTAGTGAGCGGTCTACGAGCGCAAGCTATGAGATTTGGACTGATCAAGGCTCTTGAAAGCGTGCACAATGCCATTTATGATGCTTTCACCTCGAAGCTGGCGAAGAGTTTTGCGGCTTTCCAGATGGGCGATCCATTTGACGCACAGACGTGAGTTTTTGAGAGCCCGAAGTCTGAGATACCCAGCTGACGCGTGCATCCGGCTGTATTTTGCAGAACGATGGGCCCCGTTGCTGACAAGGCACAAGTTGATATTGTGCAGAATTATATTGACCTGGGGTTGAAAGAAGGCAAAGCTATCGCAGGCGGCTCGAAGCCTGTCAATGGTGTCTTTGCACCTACCATTTTCTCCGAGATAGCGGAAAGCAGTCGGATCAACAAAGAGGAGATCTTCGGGCCTGTCACTATCGTCCATCGCTTCGACACGGAAGAAGAGGTTGTCAAGGCTGCGAATGATACTGAGTATGGGCTTTACGCCTCGGTGAGCCGGATGATTGCTTTTTTATTCAGCATGACGATTACGTCACTGACTTGCGGGCACAATGGCGCGGCATGCAGGTCTTCACGAAAGATGTCAACCGTGCCATGAGAGTCTCGAAAGCCTTGGAAAGTGGCACTGTTGGCATCAACTGCACGATGACGATATTGCCGGAGATGCCGTTTGGTGGATCCAAAGTAGGTTAACCAAGGCCCTAGCCATTGCTGGTCTGGGTGGAGCTGATCAGTTCATCCAGACTTCTGGCCTTGGACGCGAAGGCGGACCGCAGTGTCTGGACGCGTGGATGGAGTCCAAGACCGTGTTTATGAGCGTTGCTCAGCCATAGACCGAGATGTTCCAGCTTCGACAAAGTATATAAGTCCCTCCCGCACAAGTGCTAGACGAAGCCAGACAGACACGATAAAGCCATGCGCACCTGTGCCGTCCTGCAGATCGGCTGCTGGAAGAGGTGTGCAAGTGAATTCGAAGATGGTATCCAAGTGGACGTGATCGGCTGTACTACTGACAGCGAGCGAGGCACTCAATTGCAAAGTATCTTGCTGATGGACTGGCTGACAACACTGGCGTGGCTGACAGAAGGCGGCTGCCTTGGCATGCACTGCGGATCTGCTGCCAGTCCTGGACCGCTGCGACCTACTTTGCCCCGGCTATCAGACGCCACTGGCAGCTGGCTCGCACAGGCAGACCTGCCCTTACAACCTTGACATTCGTCTTGTATACATTCTCCCGTCAGCTTTGGCCTTTGCTCGGCTCTGCTCGTGCTTCTCGTAGGCGCGCTCCGAGTGTATTGGGCGCCTGGAACGTTTGTCAGGCCGCGAGCCCCTCTTTGGCAACACCTTCGACAAGAAGCGAAGCACCGGCAGCTTGAGGTGCATGTGTGCATCTTGCCGATCGGTCTTCATCATACTGTCAACAGAGTCGTGCAGGTTGCGTAAATCGTCCCTCGTGCCGAGCAGGTCCATCGTAACCCTGTCCGCTCCCAACATCTTCCTCAAGCTGCTAGGTTCCCTCAAGTCCCGCTCGAATGCGCGCTGGATAACGCCTAACTCTCGAAGTCCTCGATGTGCCGCGTCTCGCCTCCCCTTCTTGCTCTGATCTGTTTTCACACCAGCCCTCCAAGACGCTGCAACCGCACGGATCCTAGTTTCATGATATTTCCTAGCTCCTTCCGCTAAGTCGATGAATCTCGTCTCGTACGCTTCTACCATGTCCTTCTCACAAGTTACCCAAGTCCATGATCCTGCCATCTTCCGAACTGAAACGGGGCTTCGAGAACGAAGCAAGGCCTTACTAAGATGTTTGTCCCGAAGTCTCAAGGCCGCTCCGTACGCGCTTTGCCAGAGCTCATTGAGCTCAGTCACATTACGACACTCACTGAAAGCCTTTGGCAAGCCCTTAATCAGATCCGATAGCTGTCTCGTAGCCGCATTGTATGCTTGCATAGAATCAGGCTCCGTACTTGCGAATGTCGGCGGACTAGATCTGGCAGGACGCGGAGGCGACGTTGTAACAGAGTGCCTGGACGAGTGGCGGACACCGACAGCGCTGGGCGATCCATTGACGTGGGGGTCATACTGGAGGAACGCGCTATTTCTCTCACGAGCAGAGTTCATGGGAATCTGAGTGGCCGCTCCATTGCTGGCCCTGCTTCCTCTCCCAGGCGTAGTGCTGCTATGTCTGCTGCTCGGCGAGTTCTGCGATGCTTGAGTGGTTGCTTGGCTAGGCACGCGCGATCCCCATGGATCTTGCAAACTGACTGGCGCGGATGACGCGCGAAAGTTTGAGGGACTGGCGGCGTGCCGAGCGATCCCCGCTGAGGCAGACGTGCGGCCAGAAGGGTGTCGCACTTCTTTCCTGCCAATGTGGTATGGTCGTTCACTTTGTAAATCCGACTTGGGAAGGTTTGGGGCGGCGACCGAGCCCTGGCTTTGCCTGTGTGCGTCAACGAGAGAATGGGCGGATCTTTGGGACGTTTGGCTGGTTGGCCTGCCAGGAACTCGAATGAGCGGCTCGTTGCCTCCGTCGCCTGCGTAGTGCTGTCTTTTGGACGGGCTGCTGCGTTTATGGCTCGGAGCTCCCTGCGGAAGCGTCAGAGCCATTGGATCGCTTTGGCTGATGATACCACGCGGCTTCTGCGGGTAGGTGCTGTCTCTTCGGTCGAAAAGCTTGTCGACATCGCCAGGAATGTATCCAGTGCCTCGCCTGACTCCGTCATGCAGCTCCGGCAAAGACGCGCTATGCCGTGGGGAGGTTTTGTCCTTCAGCTGCTGCAAGGCGTCTTTGTAGGAGTGCAAAGCTTCATCGACCGCATGCTTCAGGCGTTGACGTGCGTCTTGTTCATCGTGTATATTCCGCTCATGACGCGGACGCCATGCAACGTGTGCTGTGGCACCAAGAGCTTGTCTTTCTCTCTCAAGCGCGCGTGCAGCCTGCTCTCTGGTAAGTTCGCCATACTTGTACCTCTCCAGAACGAGCTCGTATGTTTCTCGGCAGCGTTCTCGCCAGGCTGCCGCATTGTAGACAGGATTGTAGGGATCAATTCTGCCTTGGACAATGTTTCTGGCTCGCTGATCGAGGGCCTGCCGCAATTCCTCCAATCGAGAAGTGTAAGATGCATGGGAATAGAAAGACGAAGTCCCAGGCCCGGACTCAGTGTACCTTCTATCTCTAATATCTGCACTGTCGCTTTTGACGTCATTTTCGATATCAATAACTTCGTTGAGCTCGCGCTTCATTGCCGCATGGATCTCGTTCAGCTGATCGTCATTGCGGAAATCCGAATGCGGGACCAGTTTCTTTTCGTCGCGTTCCAGCTGATCTAGAAGTTTCTCCACCAATGACTCAAAATCGCTGTTGGGGATATCCTGGTGCTGGATGGGCTTGAAGTGCTTTTCTACGTTTCGACCGAGCTCGTCGGCCAGGCGAGCTGCCAGAGGAGGGCCAATGTGGCTGTAGGCCTCTTTATAAGCGACCGCGAGAACGCTTCCAGCTTCAGCCTTCCAATCAGGAGCCGACATAGTCATCTGGAGGCCTATAAGAGGCAGAGTTCTGTCCAAGGATGACAGCAGGCCAGAATACGTTTCGTTGAGCTCGGTGATCGTCATTGCCGAGCTAATCTGCACACGTAGCGAGTTCAATGCCTGCTTGCGGGCCTCGCTACGGTCTCTACTGGTCGGTCGCCTTCCACTTGCTGTTGAAGCAAGCGTTTACCCAGTCAGTGTTTGATCGCATATCACAGCAGCACTGATGGAGCAGCCTCACCTGGCATTGCAGACCCCTCCGGTGCTGTGCCTCCTAAGGAGAGTCTTCAGTCCGTAATTGTACTCTCGAATGGCGTGAGTGCACTGCACCTACCATGACGGGAGCGTGGCCTGTTCCTCTCTGGCATAGACATGTCGGATCGGTGGGAGAGCCAGCAATAATTGGTCGAGCTTGACTTGGTGGGAGGGGATGAGGCAGTGCAGGGATTGTATGTAGGGTCTGGCAGCGGCAAGCGTGTAAGCGTGCTGCTCAATGCGTTGTAGGTTGCTGTCAGAGCTAGATTAGCGGTGCCGCCCAGGGGGCTTTCTGACTTGAAAACTCGTTCAGCTTTAGCAGAGGCAACCCAGCATGGTCGCTCAAGTCCGCTCTTTGAGTCTTGCCAGACGAGGACACGCAGGACACGAGGGTAGCACCGCCGCAACAGCTTGAACTGTTCACCGCAATGTTCGGAAATGTTCCCTTTCTTTTGGCGAGCTTACGCTTGGGAGGGGTGAGGAATGTGATTACGAGTGAGACACGAGAGAACTGCTGAAGAAGTTGCAATGGAAAAGCAAACGCGTCAGTCACGACGTGCAGGTACAGGTCTTCGCGAGGGTCGGTCGTTGACAGTATTCTTGTCGGGCGATGGTGGCGAATTCTGTCGCGCTGGAACCCGCGCAGTCGAGGTCATCTTGGGACACCGGAGAAAGCAATTGAGGAGCGGAATGGGGCCAGTGTAGGAGTGTGTGAGGTCCAACACCACACAGTCTGTCGGGCGATGACGCGCAGTCGACTAGGAGCCAAGCTGTGCTGCTGCTGGGAAGGCCGCCAAGCACGTGCCAGCTTGTTCGATCACGCGTCTACCAGGAAGACGGCAGCTTCTTGTCTGCTTTGCTCTTTTTGCTCTTTCTCTCCTTCCCTCCCACCACCCAGACCCTCGTCACCGAGGATCAGGAATCCACCCTCTCACCTACAGCTTCCATCTCTTCCTGTGTCCCAGCGCGAGGTCTTCGCTGACTCTCGCGCGCACAAAAAGACACCGGACAGAGAAAGAAGCAAAAGCTCTCATACAGCGCACACATCACGCCAGTCCAACACAATTACCTTTCCAATCCCATTCACGCCAGCCTATCCGTGGTCTCATAACCCTCCACGATACATACACACGAAGAAGCTCCCATGGCTAGAGGCATTCACTTGTCTAGCTCGCCACAAGCTGCTTCAGCGGTGAAGACACCAAGAAGATCGGGAAGAAGATTGTCATCAACAGGTAACGATATCCAGCAACTCGGGATGGATCAAGGACTGCAGCACGCGTGCTCGGAGAGCTCAGTAACCGAGGAGATTCAGAGGGTCGGGGCCAGAAGGGGAGGGAGGAGGAGCGTGGCATTCGAAGAGCCACCGGCAGCAGCGACATCACGTGCTTCTGAACGCGCTGTCCGCTATTCTGCGCGGAGTCGAGCGAGAAGGGAGGCTGCTTCAAGTCAAGAGCAGGCATGCGACCCATCTCGATCCACCGTGGCGCCCGGAACAGCGAATCCATCGCCGTCTCGCTCTCGCTCGCTCCTCCCCTTCCTTTCCTACCCCGCCCTGGTCACTATATCGATAGCCTTGCTTGCATGGGCCATGGTGCAGCCCGTAGCTGGTGCTCTGTCTTGTCAGGTGGGTCTGCAGAAAACTTCCTCATATCTGAAGTTGCTCGTTGAATGACGTATGCCTTTTTTTGTTGGCAGACGGACACGGACTGCACTGCCAAAGGCGATGGAGGGTGCAAGCATGATCGATTCAACGGCGCTTCAACATGCGGTGTGTCGACGCGTTCCTTGACCGGTTGATCCACCTTTACTGACTTGTAATCGCCGTGCTCTTTCCAGTCTACAAGTCGTGCTCGGCTGGCTACTGGGGAGCTGGCACCACGTACAGCGATTGCTTCGAGTGCCCACACGGGATGACTTCTTTGGAAGGCAAGGCTTTCTACGTGTCTGACTGCTTCTTGCCGTGCGGAGAGGTGCGTATCCAGATGACGACGACAATCTCGAAGAGGGCGCAAAGCAATGACTGAACCAATTATGAACATGCAGGACCGCTGCTACAAGCCCGAGAACGGGTATGCCGAGTGCACGCTCAATCCGGCAACCGTGAAGCCCATGTGCATATCTGCATGCACCGACAAAGGGTGCGTTGGCAGTTCACGAGCTGGGTCGCTCGCCTGAAGCGCTCTGCAACAGCGCTGTCCGTGTTACTGATTATTGCCTTTTCGGTCACGCAGCTTCAAGGTCCTCAACGCCGCCAAGCCCTACGCGACCTGCGTTCGAGACGACAATCTCGCTGGCAAGAACGCAACGCTGACGAACCAGTCTCCCAAGCTGGCAGTCAAGCCGCGCAAGGTTGTGGCCCTTGAACCTGGCAGTAGCGATCAAGCATTGCAAAGACGCGACGGCGCATACAAGATCACTCTCACTGCCGGGCGTCGCCTGCGCCTCAAGGAAGATGTGGATCTGCACGCTCAAGGGCCGGCAGTCGCTCTGCTTCGCAATGCTGGCAAAGACCCGCTGGCACTGGTCTCAAAGTGATGCACGTCCTGCAGCTCCTTCAGCTGTTCGACATGACTTCAACTTTACTCGACGTTCGGCACCACGACAATATCAATGGACACACTGGTTCTTCTTCTCTTGGGAGCTTTGATGCATGTATATATCCCTCATTACCACTGACGGTGCATCTTTCTTCTCTCGACTCGTCAAAGACCATTTGTGTAGCTCTGCGGTGTGGTGAATGTTCACGTAATGCGATCAAGTTGATATCGTCACTCACCAACAGGTGCTCATTTGGCTCTGTCAGCTTTTACACAAGGCACTGCAGCTAAAGAATGTCGCTAACGTGCTGAGGAATACATACTCACTGCCACGGCCAGTGTTGTAGGCGGGCGTGGCCTAGGCCACGAAAATTAGTCACGTGCTTCGTTCCAGCAGCTCGTTTGACATCGTCAAGAGCATGTTGATCAGGGGGGGGTCGAGTTGTAAGGATCTCGCGCGGCTCCAGCATCCACCAGCTCGACTTGCATCACACTTTGCGACGTGTATTAAGCGGGACTGTTGCACGCGACTGCTTTTTGCCACATCTTCCTCGATCAATGTCAGTATTTACACGCCGGCTTGCTCTTGGAGCTCCGTCTTGTAGAGATGCACGCGAAGCAGGAGAAGTGGTGCAGTGCAGACAGGACAAGTGATTACCATGGCGATGCCTCAGCAGACTACCCCGCGCAGGCAGCCGCTTGGCGCCATCCACAACAACAAGGGCAACAACGGCGGCGGCAATGGCTCGCCGGGCCGCTGGACGCCTTCCCACAAGAGCTCGCTCTCAAACAGCCTCAGCAGGAGCGCCGGCCTCAAGAGCAGCCTGTCGAGGTCCGCGTCCCGTGCATCCATCGAGGTCGACAAGGAAGGACGTGCCTCGCTGTCCTTTGCGGCCTTTGAGCCGTACAAGCTGCCAGCGCCTTCTGCAACAGCGAGAGAAGCTGCGACCACAAACACAAACAGTCAAGGTCTGCCCCAAGGAACAGGCCGCAGCAGAGCAAGCACAGTCACTTGGCACAAGCGCGGTGAACTCGTTGCTGGGCCCTCTCCCCTCCGCTCGCCAGTCTCGCAGGCCGGACCAGCACGCCGAACACGCTCAAAGACGCTGTCAAAGAGCCAGACGCACCGCTCAAAGCCCAGCACCGACGTCTTCTTTGATGACAATAGACGGCATTCCCTGACTACTGCAGAGTCGGACAATGTGCGCAAATGCCTCGCTGCGTTGTCAGAGGCGAGCGACGAAAGACAGCGCCTCATTGCGGCCATTGAAACGGGAGCTTTAGCCAGCAACAACAACAGCGCCAGCGCAGCTGCACCAACGATGCAGCGAAGTACAGCACAGATGATGCAGCGGTCTAGCCAGCCATACACACCGCTGCTGCCTGGCCTGCAGCTGCTGTCTCCTCCTCAACTGCAAGCTCCGCCCCGCCAACCTGCAAGCACGGCGTCACGTGACCCAGCAGCGGCACCGGTGACACACCTCTCTCCAAACGTCGAGCAGCTCAGCGGCATCATCTCGGACCTGCAGCTCTTTCTCCCACACGCCGACAGCATCCATCCTGGTCGCATGGAACAGCTCCAGACCGCCGTGGACGCCGCGATGGGTAGAGGACCATTTGCCAATGCCCAGCTAGACGAGCCCATCAAGCTCGGCAATAGGAAACCCAGCTTTCATGTCGGCCACGCGCCTGTTCTGTACCAGAATGCTGCTGAATACCTCGAGAGCGCAGCTTCCGACTCGGACCTCTCGTACCTTGTCACAGGCGGCCTATTCGACGGAAACAGCGAGCCAAGCGACGTCGAAGCCGATTCTTCCATCTCCTCTGCTTCTACCTCGACCACTTCAGCATACTCGGTCATGCAACTCGCACAGGAGATACGCGATATCGACCTGCAAGCGAAGGACCAGCTCAGTCCCGGCTTGCCCCGACCGGAATTCGACTATACAGACGTCAAGTTCGACTTTGACAATGACGACGCAGACTTGTGCATTCGCTCGCCCAAGTGGTAGCTTCCGATTGTTTCTCGTTCTTCCCCATCTTCTGGTCTCATTCGAACTTCTTAGAGAGATTGTGTCACTTTTCGGTCTTTCTGACTTCTTTCGTCTAGTCTTTAGCCTTGTAGCCTCTTATCAAGATCCCGCGCTTCACGGTTGTTCCTCCCGTATCAGATTGACTTTTGCTCTTGGCGTTATCCAATTGTACCGATTAGTTGAGCTGTCATCCATTTCACATTCACCACTACCACTGCCCGCCGCTAACATCGCAGCTGATTTTACAATCTATGTGCTGACCACGAGACAATACTGCCAAGTCTCGGTCTAAAGGTACCTCTCAGCCGAGCGGCTTGCGCTTCCCGGCCATTTCTCGCTCGAGCTGCTCTTCTTCTCGGTCAATGTCCACGAGCATCGGATCCTCATTGACCACTTGTTCCATCTTGAGCGTGTCTTTCCGGTTCTGCCGCGCAGCTGCGGATTCTGCATTCTCGACGTACGACGGAGGTCGGTCAGACGGGATCTTGGCAGGAGCAGTCGCATGCCGCCGTCGGTCGCTTTCGTCTCCGCTTTCGTCGTCATCAGAGGATTCGAAATCTTCCTCGCCAACGAGCTGGAACTGCGCTCCTCCATCCCGATCCCGCTGCGTTGTCGTAGGTCGCAAAGCCATCTCCTCTTCGTGCTCACCGCCGCTATGACCGAGCATAGCATCGTCAGACAAACGACCATTTTCCAGCAGTTTCTTCTCAGAAGCCTTGTACTTTCGGTACTTGAGGTAGTTGTACAGAATGATGCCTACGAGGGAAACAGTATTCGTCAGACGATTCCAGTCATGCCATCGTACCCATCCAAGCTACCGACTCACCAAGCAGTGCGACGCAAAGGCCGGAGATGTTGATTGGCGTGAGCTGGTCTTTGAAGACGACCGTGCTGAGGAAGATGGTTGCAACTTCTTTGAAGATGCCGGCAACCGATCTACACAGCGAAGCGAGAGGTCAGCACAGACTTCTAACAGCCACCTGAGGGACAAGCTTACAATGTCACTACAGACGTCCGCTGGATCAAACCAAACTCGGCAACATTCATCGAGAATGCAATGACGCCCGGAAAGACGATGACGCCAACCGTAATGAGAGTCCTCTGAATTCCGTCAAAGAATTCCGACGCAAAGATTGTGAACCAACCTTCGACGAAGATAGAGCATAGCGCGAGGCAAATTCCCATTATCGGAGCTAGCCAAAAAAGTGTTGCAAAAGGGTTATTCATGCCCATGCTTTCTTTATCGAGCAGGATCTGAGTGAGTGCCCATCGTAGACCAGAGAGGCAAGACGCGGTGAGCACTTGAATCATTCCGACAAGGTGGAACTGTGTTTGTGAGGAGACCATCATGATGACACCTGCGGTGATTACGGAGATGATCCCGATTAAAGGTAGCGTTGGGCGCTCGAGGCGGAAGATGAAGGCCCAGATAAGGACGAAACCGAGCACGGAGGACTTGCACATGGCTGGGGCGCGGAGTTGGGTCAGCATACTGACGCTTGAAAGCTCGAAAGTAGGACACGTACTATAAAAGGAGAGAGTGATGGTCTTCAAGCTGAGGTTGCTCAAGCCGATGTCAAGCCCCGTTGCCAGGCCGCACGGCACGGCTTTAGTGCTGTTTCAGTTGCATACGTGCTTGTCTTAGTTCTGAATGCGTGTATTAGAGCATAGCTTGGAACGAAGCTCACCCATAGTCGTGTGGATTTGGCTTGCGTTTCGGCCGGAGAGATGGAAAGAGCCCGAGTACGAGGGAGCAGAGACAGAACTGCACGAGCATGTGACATGACGTGACAAAGAGGGGATAACCGAAATTGTAGTGTTCGGGCGAGAACATCCATTTGTCTGCAATGCATGGGTGAAATCAACAGTCAGCATGCAGCATTTGAATGAGTGGAAGAGGTAGTGAGATGACGCACTATATAGAGAGATCAAGGTAGAGCAGATATACCTATCATCGACAAGGACAGTAGCCCAAACGAAACCAGTTAACGTTTGAATATGCGTAATCTCGCCACGCTCGCCAATGTATGTGGACACTCACCACGCTAGCACAAACAAGCAGCTGACAGCGATATTTCTCCAATACGCCTGTCTGAGTTCATATTTGGTAATAGGCCTAGCGTTTTCTCTCGGACTTCCGCGGGCATCTTCATCCTCTAGCTGTTTGAGCGGGTTCCGCGAGAGCAAGTCGCCCAAGAGCCTAGACGTCGTTGCGCTACTTGGCGAAGGGCCGTCGTACTCGTCTTCTGCGCGAGTTGCATATCCAGGAGATATGTCTGGCGTATCTATGCCTCTTGCTGCGGCTGCTGAGCTAGCTCGCCGCCGCCGTCCATCACGCTGGTACACTTGGTACTGCGCGTCGTAGAGCGTGTCAGAGGCCGTAGTTCCAGCGTGTCCATTTGCAGATTTGGTACCGCTGCCGCTGACGCTGCTACTGCCAGAGTTGCTTCTCATCGCAGGCGCGCTATACAGCCCGCTCCTAGCCTGGCTGTTGAGGTCCTGCGTCCTCGACCGTGCTTTGCCCTTTGCGTCTCCCGCATGAAGGATGTCCCTGAGCTCGCTGGGTGATCCTCTTGCAGTCACCGACGAGGAAGAAGAAGATGATGATGACCCATGCCGTCTTCGTTGTTGTTGTTCCTCTGAACCCTGCAGGTCACCGTCGAGCTCACGTTCCTGCTCGATGAGGAGCTCCTCGTCCAGCACTAGGCCGCGAGACTGGCGCGCGTCTTCGACCACCAGGTCTCGCGCGTGCAGCGTGTCTGCCATCGCATGGCGTGGCTGCGGAGAGGCACTACGAACTGTTTGATGTTGGTGCTTGCTTGTCTGCTTTGAGCGGAGTTTGGGAGAGCAAGCCTGTGTTTTGTACAGGGCTGACTGCTGTAAAAGGGTGATCGATGAAGCTCGTAGTTTTCAGACTGCGCTGAAGCTTTCCCTAGGAAAGCGTGCTATCGTATGCAGGCAGTACACCACGCTCATTGGCCTGCACGTTGCATGTCTAGACGTGAGAGCGTGTCTTCATCTCATCAAATCTCTCGCAGGGTGGCAAACTTGCATGTCCAGGTTGGCACGCATAACGACAATTCACAAGCTTCAGCAATTGTAAGTGACACAACGTCCAAATGTAATGCGAAGCCGCCACACGCATGTAATTGAAAAAGGATCCATTGCTTTGCGACTCAAGGCCCTGCTACAACAAGCCTCGATGCGTAGGCGCGATGAAGAGAGAAAAAAAGCGACATGGCAAAAACAGCGTATCGCGCCTAGTATGGCTGGTTGACGCCCTCCATGACTTCTCGAGTCGCCTGAACCTGAGCAGCGGGTGCAGTCTGTGGCTGAGGCAGCTCTTGGACCTTGCTGTCCGAGATGGGAGCGGTGACGGGTGCTTCTTCCTTTGGCTCGACGATGGTGACCATGTCGGGCAGAGGCTTGGAGGGGCCAAGACGGCCTTCGGGATCCCAGGGCAGCATGCTGTGAACGAGCAAACGAGCGAGCAATGCGAGCGAGTGAGTGGGGGCGTTGGCAGGGGAGGTGGGAAGGCAGACAAAGTCAGCACGGTGCTTTTCAATGTAGGTAGCTACCTCGCCGCCCATGCAACTGAGGCTAGCTCGTACTCGCCGCCTAACGGCGTCGTGTACTCGCTCGTACACACTCACATCTTAACCTTGATTCCCAATACACCCTGACGGAGGTAGACGTGCCTGACAGCATAGTCTACGTAGTCCCTCGCAGGCTGACCAGAGTGAATCATGAATCCATCGGTGACCTTCATCGATTTCGCACGAGCGGCACGGAGCTTTCCAGAGACTACGACTTCGCAACCTTTGGCGCCAGACTCCATGACGAATCGGAGGACACCATAGGTGGCACTGCACGCGACGCAAAAAGATAGAAAGAGTGTATAAGCACGCCATGCCTTTTGGGCGGAGCAGAACAGTTGGATGAAAACGCACCGTCGCACGGCAAGACCACCCAACAGCTTGTACTTGAGCGACTCGCACTGTGCAATGGCGGACAAGCCACGGTTGGGGACCTTTTCGGCGTAGAGCTCGATGGAACCCTCTGCGAACTTGAATCGCTTCTGGACGAGGGAGGTGAGTTCACGGATGCGTCGGCCTTTTTCGCCGAGGACTTCCTGTTGATTGCAAGTTGGGTAGGTGCATCTCAGTGTCTATTCGCCATGCGTTGTCTCTGTCGATGCGCATGTCCTTGTCGATGGTGATCGTGGACTCCTCCGACAAAGACGCCCGCTACACTCTCGCTGGCGCTCGAGTGTCGAGTGTCGAATGGACGAGACTGACCTGCGTGTGCGTAGCCCTAATGATAATCTCCGTCCTCGCGTGTGTCACCCTGACCTCGCACCCCGAGTATCCCTCGTTGGCGAGCTCGCGCATAAAGAACTCGGAGAGCTCGGCGTAGAATACACCATCTGCGACGGCCTTTCGGCGCTTGCTGATGATGTGGTTTGCTGCTCCGGACATGATGGGCGGGCTTCTTGGTGAGTCGTGTGCAATTGCAGCTCAGGGTGAGGTCGTCCTTGTCCATTGTCCTCGTCTCTGTCTCCTCCATGCCCGCCCATGATCGCCACCACGCCGAGCCTTCCTCGCGCTTTTCTTCCTCGCCGCCACAGCTAAAAGCACAGATGAAAAGCTTGCTTTGCTCGACCCGACACGTTGGAGCACGTCTGCAGCTTCACACTGTAGAACATAGAGAATACTGGACACCTGCTGGCTCCCTCGCTCCATAGTCCACAAGAGACGCTCTGACAGTCGTGCGAGAAAAGGCAATCGGAACAGTCTCATGTGCTGCACTCATGAAAGACAGACAAGAACAGCAGGGCAATCATCACGGACAGTTGCATGGCTCTGCACTGATTATGTCTCTTGAATGCAAGCCTCACGTCGCTTCTGTTCAAGTTTCAAAGAAGGTGAGCAGATCACGTGCACACACTTTCACACTCCTCCTCCACGCACCACTATCTCAAACACTATTCGCCCCGGCCGCGATGAACTGGGGAACTGAAGACTCCCCTACCCCGGCGTCGTCTTGTCTTTACCGACCGACGCGTCGACCATTTTGGCACCTCTTCGCCGAGTCAGTCTCACTGGCGGTGACATTCAAACCATTTTCCTGAGCCGTTCCTTCTTGTCCATCGTCCCTACATTCTCCATCCCTCCTTCCCGCACTCGTTCAACATGCGCGCAGCTGCTGACCAGAATCGCTCTTTCCTTTCGTCTTCAACAGCCAATAACGCGCCTGTCTCGGCTCGAATCTGCTCTCAGCGTCAACCCCCGTTTCCGCGCTGATGCTCTGGCCGAGCCCTAGAGTTGGCATAATTCGTCCAGATGTCCTTCTCCTTTCAGAGTTCGATGCTGCCAGTGCCCGACTTTTGGTCCAGTCACCAGCTTCAGACACGCATCTTCATTGCTCGCTCACTGCCGATGCTGGCCCCTTGGGAGCTAACAATACATGCGGTCACTGACTCAAAGCTTGCGAACAAGCACTCGTCACCCCACTGCTCATCACTTCATCTGCAGAAAAACAGCCGTCATCCATCCACGAGTTCTAGCTGGCAAAGCGACGAGCGATCATACGATCTCGGCCCCGCCTTCGTAGTTTAGCAGCGTCCAGGTTGCCCTTTCCGCTTCACATACGAAAAGGAAGCCCGCCGAAGAGGCCTGCACAGCATCTACGTTCATCTGTATGCGAGATCTCGCAAGTGGCAAAAATATGCACGCGCACATGACCTCTCGGCACAGTTCCAATTCTGTCTCCGACTGCAATGGGCACAGCATTGCACATTTCAGCACAAGAGACCCTCCCCGCGCGCTGAGGTCGTCTCTTGCCTCTGCTTGGTTTCCATCAAACCCCTCAAGTTAGCCAGCGCATTAACAAGTGCAGGGTCAGCTTCAGACGGTCCTGTCCCCGAACCGACCAATCATCATCTCCTCGTGCTGCCCCGACCCATTTGTTCCAACATCTGCACACCATAACACGTATGCCAGCGTGATGTCGAACTATAGCACCGCAGCTATCGCCCCTTTTTTGGACACGAAGGTCCCGGGGTCAAATCACAGGTCCATTCTCCAAGCCGCAAAGGCGGAGCCCAATTGGCCCGATCCTAAGGTATTTCAGGACCTTTTCAAAGCGTACGAGGACGATTGTCGGGTGACTATGGCCAGGCTTCCGGTCAGCAAGAAAACAACCAAATTGCAGTTAGCACGTCGAAATTTTTTAATCGAATATACTACCGCCTTGCGGATCAAACCCAACGTGAACGTTGACAGCCTCGAGGCTGTCAGAGTGTGTATTGATCATAAGACACCCTTTGATCGCGACAACATACACACCTGGGGGCTGGCCCTGAAAAAGCATGACCTGCAAGCCATCTCTAAAAGTATTTCTGACATAATCCCTGACAAAACTCCACGGACGCAAAGACATGACGGATCGCAACAGCAGATTGGGCGACCGCAACAGCAGATTGGGCGACCGCAACAGCAGATTGTGCTATCGCAACAGCAGATTGGGCGATCGCAACAGCAGATTGGGCGATCGCAACAGCAGATTGGGCGACCGCAACAGCAGATTGGGCTATCGCAACAGCAAATTGGGCGACCGCAAATGCTCAGCGAGCACCTTCACGCAAGGCCCGAAGAAAAGCACGTTGACGAAGTCCAAGCAAGGCGAAGGGAAGCATTCGACCCGAAGGGGGTTCTGAAGATGCCTGGCGACTATGGCACGCGCGTTGAAGATGAAGAGAAGTGGACCAAAGCCTTTTATGTCTCTTCAACTGTTTATCGACAGATCCAGAGCAATCTCAGCAGTTCCAGGCGAGACGGTCATTCTGACACTATGGCATTGGCAAGGCAATATCTATTGACAGAGCACATAAATATCACTTGCGAGCTGGCTGAGAGGGCAAACTCTCCTACGAGCCGCAGCGCAGCCTCTCAGAGGGCCAATATCCCTACTGCTTGGGTCCAAATCTTGGCGCCTATTGAGGGCTATCTCGCTAAAACCCGGCAACCGCCCAAAGGCTTGGGTTTATACAGCTGGTATAGGGACGATCAAGAGCGAAGGAGGCTTCTTGAGCAAGTAAGCTCTGTACTCGCCAATATTAGGTCTTGATGCCAGCATGCCTCGTCTCAGCGAATGAACACAAGTGGGGGCGGAAATCTTGCCTAGCGAAACAAGCACCCGAGAGCTGACACCTGCACCTCCTGCTCACTATGGTAAGCACCGCTGTCTTTGGCCTGTCTTACTTGTGGTTCGTGACAGGGAATCAACGGTAACCCCGAGCACTGACTTGAGCAAGTCGCCCACCCATGGAACGATCCGGTATCGCACCGGTAGTACGCTGTCATTCTCTTTCCGCTCATCTGACAAACCGGTTTCCTTATACCGCACGACTATCACATTATTTTAAGTGTGTCTTACATGCAATGCAGTTCTGATCAATAGGAGCATCCGGGGTGTTGATACACTGATCACGTCAACAAATTTTTCCGATACTTGTTCTGCATCTAATCGTTTCTCAGACCTTAACATCCTCCCCCTTGTCCTCAGATCCTGCTTCAATAACAGAAACGCCCATATTCTGCTGCAATGCCATCTTGTCCGCGTGTTTCTGTTTGTACTCCTCCGTGGCATATAGTAAATCGATCTGCTCCAGGGTCAATCCCCTGGTCTCCTTGCCGAGCCATGCGACGAGTCCAGTGAAGATAGCGCCGCCCAAGATGAACCAGATGTAGAGCTTGTTGCCTACTTTCGGATTGGCAAGTGCATATGGTCCGGCATACACGATGACGAAGACCATAGCCTGCAGGTAGCAATTTCCGAAACGATCAGGAACCCGCATCGACATGCGATGTTAGGCAAGACTTACCCAGTAGAAGATGGTGCAGACGGAGATAATCTGACTTCGATACTGGACGGGTAGAATTTCCACCGAGTAGAGATAGTTGAGCCAGAGCCAGCTCGCGCCGATGGAAAAGGTGAAAACGATGAGGCAGACGACACCACCCCATGCAACGCCCTTGCTCGGATTTGCGATATTGGCGATGATAGTGAACGCCAGCATTGACAGAGTGCAAATTGTGCCACCCGTGACCAGAATGGTCTTACGCCCGACCTTGTTGATGACGGCCATCGTGAGCAGCATGCCGATAGGCGTACCAGTGTTGATGATGGCAAGGATGAGTGTGTAGAGGTCGCCTTGCAGCCCAACACTCTCAATGAGGACGGATCCTGTTCGACAAGCAGAACACACAGTTTTACATGTGAGCTTGCATGCCGGCAGACTGCGAGGACAAGCAGACACGTACCATAAAAGATGATCAGGGAAACACCAAAGAAAGGAACTCCAATGATTGTGATGATTCCAGTCCACAGTCGTTTTTGGAGGCCAGATCCATCAGTGTTGCGCTGGAACAGTGTGCCGATGGTGAAGTTCTCGGTCGTGGCTTCTTCAATTGCAATAGAAGCTTGGATTGCATCCCTTCGAGTCAGGAAGGTGGCATCGTCGGTTGGACGATCAAGCAAGCGACTGAGCGAGCGGTCAGCCACGTCGTTCTTGTGCTGAGCGTACAGGTATCGAGGGGATTCTGGACATCCTAGTAGGCACACAATGGAGACGACGAGGAAGACGTTCTGAAAAGCCACTGCGCTTCGCCAGGCGTCGGGACTAGGAGCCTGGAGGCAGGATGTGAGTCAAGTCAGCCTCGCAACGGTTGCGGACGTGCAAAGCTGAGGATTCACCTTGAACATGCCGAAATCGTACCAATTGGCGACAGATGTACCAGCAATACCGTAGAAAACCTGAAAAAGCAGGGTCAGCACTGTGAATTCAGCCGCTTTGAGACGAGTAGCTCACCATGATGACAGTATCTCGAGACCTCTTGCGATTGTCCATGTTGCATTCCTGGACTGAATGTTCAAATTTCCCTCATTAGTTGCTGCCATCGCGCATGTCTTTCCGTGTGATCGTGGCTAAACGTACGGTAGATTGGTGTGACAGCTGCCGGGCGAGAGAACTGAGCCAAGGGATATTACTCGTGTGATCCGAATGGAGATATACATACCGCTTATCGGACCATTGCCAAAGCCAAGCAAAAGTCTGCCGACAATCATTTGAATCGCCCTTCGCAACGAGGACAGGGTGGAGGTGCACTGGTGTTGGCGAACTCAATAATAAGCATACGAGGCTATCTACTTACGAGTAGGAGCACGTTTGTATGATGCAACCAACCAGAGCGACAACGAGGGCGAGCATAAGGGTCCATTTTCGGCCAAGCATCTTGGTGAGAGGCACGATGAGCAGCAAGCCTACGACCTGGTGGATGGCAAACGCAGTGCAGTGTCAGTCGGGGATGATCCTCAGTAGCAGAGTCAGAGCTCTATTCCGGCTCACATCGCCCAAGATGATGGCGCTCGGAATCCAGTTGATGAGGTCTCTGTTTGTAGGATTACCTATGCCGGCGAGAAATTGGGGCGTGGCTATGATACCGCCAATGACGCCTGTGTGAGTCAATGTACAATGCGAACGAAACCCAGTTAGTGACCTTATCATTTCTGTTCACCTCATGGGGACCGGGTTCCCTCCTCACCGGCGTCCCAGCTGTCAGGAAGCAGGCACAGAATGTCAGCCCAGGGACAAAGCAGCCAGTCAGCCCAGAGGCATGACGAATATCTCATCACTCACCCATAGAGCGAGAAGGCAGCAGCAGAGGCAAAGTTAAGGATACGGATGAGCTTGACGCCACGGGCAGGCCATTCGAAGCTGGCCAGACGGCTCGCCATGGTTGTAGCCGCAGAGAGGGACTCGGAGAGGTACCCAACTTGAGGAAGAAGCGAGCAGAGAGGCAAAGTCAGGACGTCTTGCGCGATAAATCCTCATTGCCCTGGTCCTGCACCTGCGCCGCGACTGCGATTAGATCCATTGGTCCTCAGATTCACCTCGGATATACTCTAGATGCCACTGCTCTTCGGCTTCTCCACCCCCGTCCCGCGATAAGAAGGGCAACCAGAGCAATTACCTTGACATACCGACTCGCGGACGCGGCAAAATGCTGTGCAGGCTAGTATTGATAATGCCGCTGCAGTGCGCGCAGAGGCAGGGTGGAGGGAAAGGCGCCGAGGTGGAGCCTCGGAGCATGAGCAAGAGAGCCTCCAGGAGATCAACTGAATCTGCAGTGCTTGCGTTGTGACCGCACTCGCTACTCTGACTCTTGCCTCATACACTCTTTCCACCTGCTCGACAAGTGCGCCTGTCCTTCCTGCGAAAATGGTCTCCTCCAAAGCTGCTCGCCCGCACCCCCTCGACCCCATCACCCAGGAAGAGATCGTCAAGGTGGTGGCCGCCCTGAGGAGCAGGCATGCCAAAGTATGGTGAGTGGAATCAATGGCCCGTAGCCTACTGCAACTGCATCATTGAGAATGCTGATTCGCCTTCCTCGATGTGCGTGCTCGTGATAGGATCAAGGCTGTGGCGCATGAGGAGCCAGCAAAGTAAGCGCAGGTCGGGGATCAGCTGGGCGCTGGCTAACCATTTACATCGCAGGAAAATCATGCTTCCGTACCTCGAGGCGGAAGCGCGAGGCGATCAATTGCCCTACGTTCCTCGACTGGCCTATGCCTTGTTCCTAGCCGACTCCAAGGACCCCAAGATCCACCAGGAAACGCACGAGCTTGTTTACAATCTTGATGAAGAGGCTGTGGTTTCCGACATTGTCGCGGCCCCGCATCTGCACTCTGCGGTTGACATGGGCGAACTGGATGTATGTTCAGCTCCTTCACTTTTCGAGAGAAGTTATTGCGTATCTAACGCTGACGTGCTCTCACAGATCTGTGAAAGCAAGCTCATGGCCAACCCAGAATTCCAAAAAGCTATTGAGAAGTTCAAGCTTCCAAAAGGAGCTAGAATCGTTGCAGATGTCTGGATCTACGGATGTGACGCCCACGAGCCCCAGCCTCGTCTTACCACCTTCTGCGTTTACTACTACCGCGACGACAACCCCGATGGAAACTACTACGCTAATCCACTGCCTTTGCAGCCAATTATGAACATGTGCGTACTGCTTCGGCTGGCAACGGCAAGTTGGATCAGTGCTGATGTTGTCTAACACATTGACAGGGAGACTTGGGAGATCCTTACTCTGGGAGAATGCCCGACTGGCGGAAAAGGCAATGACACCAGCCTCGATGACGAGCCAGTGGCCCACCAGACCGGATCCGAATACATTCCAGAGATGATTGATGACAAGATCAGGACCGATTTGAAGCCCTACAGAGTAATCCAGCCGGAGGGACCCTCTTTTACCGTCAATGGTAACGAAGTAGAGTGGCAAGGCTGGAAGCTTCGAGTTGGCTTCCATGTAAGTCTATCACAGACTCGCACGCTCGACATGTTCCTTGTTGGTGCTAACGTGAACTGTCCCGTCCTTGCTATCATAGTATCGCGAGGGACTCACTCTCCACAACGTCTCCTTTCAAGGCCGATCCGTGCTGTACAGGATGAACGTCTCGGAGATGACCGTTCCTTATGGCGACCCACGGTCGCCTTTCCATCGCAAGCAGGCTTTCGATTTCGGTGACGTTGGCGGCGGCATCACGGCCAACGAGCTTGCGCTTGGATGCGACTGTCTTGGACACATCAAGTACTTTGATGCTTGCTTTGTGGAGGTCGATGGTACGCCAAAGCCAGCCAAGAATGTCGTGTGCCTCCACGAGCAGGATAATGGTTTACTCTGGAAGCAGTGAGTACCCAAGTCATAGACTTGCAAGCAAGACACTATTTCTCATTGTTGTCCGCCCTGCAGTACTGGCTTCCGAACCAACCGAGCTGCTTTGGTCCGCTCTCGAGAGCTTGTCCTCCAGTCCATCCTGACACTCGCCAACTACGAGTACATCTTCGCTTTCAAGCTCGACCAAGCAGGTGGCATTCATCTCGAGATCCGGGCTACCGGCATTCTGTCAACCACATACATTAAGGATGGCGAGACCTCGCCCTATGGCACGGTTGTCGCTCCTGGCGTGCTAGCCACGAACCATCAACACATCTTCTCTATCCGCATCGACCCAGCGGTTGACGGGCACAAGAACACCGTCCTTCAGGAAGACAGCGTGCCCATGCCATTGGGACCCGAGAATCCACATGGGGTGGGATACACTGTGCACAAAACGCCAATCAAGACCTCTTCCTTTGCTGATCTCGATGTGGCAACTAATCGCACATTCAAAATCATCAATTCAAGTAGCATCAATCCTGTCAGCAAGCGTCCTGTCGGCTACAAACTCCACCTGCCAGCGACCCAGCAAATGATTGCGCACAAAGACTCGATTGCGTGCGCACGGGCACAATTTGCAGATCATCACCTGTGGGTCACAAAGCAACAGGATGGTGAACGATACGCCTCAGGCGTCTTCACTAATCAGAGCTCCGGGCGATGTGAGTGCATTGCCCTTCTGTGCGCAATAGGCTTCTGCTAACGTGCAACCATCTTAGCTGGCGGTGTCCGAGAGTGGATTGCACGCAACGACACCGTCGAAGATGAGGACATCTGTCTTTGGGCAACCATCGGTTTCACACACAAGTGAGATGCATCTTCTCATACGCTAGGAATAGAGGCATTTGCTAACCCATCGCCTGCCATTGTGTCAGTCCTCGCTGCGAAGACTTCGTGAGTTATAACCCTTAAGAGACTACTCTTGTTCGCAAGCTGATCAAAACGTCGCTCGCACAGCCGGTCATGCCAATGGAGGCACACTCGCTCTCGCTCAAGCCTGTTGACTTCTTCACCCGCTCGCCAGCCATGCAGATCCCGCAGAGCACGCAAGCATTCAACCAGAGCGTAGCGGTCAATGGCGCAAGTGGCGCGAATGGCGCGAATGGCAGTCACAGCAACGGTCACGCCGCATGCCATTGATAGGTGGCGTAGGCTCAGCGCACAATTTGTACCAGGATCTGTTGTACGGGGTGGCCAGAGGCAATGAAGACTTTAATTAAGGGCTTTACGCGCTTTGTGACGTTGACATCTGAGCTCGTCACAGCTCCTCAGGTCCCTCGCGCCATGTCACTGCTGACCACGCTATGCTACATAGGCAGGATTCTTCAATCTTCCAGTCGCGGGGATGGCAGGCTCCCCTTCGTGGAGCGAAGCCCCGCGCAGGCTGCAGATCCAGCCCGTGAACGTCCTCGTCCAGGGCTGGTCGGGCTCATCATCGAAGCATGCTGTTCGCTTTGATGGAAGACGGGTTCCTCTGCGAATGGATTGGACGAGCCGACATAATAGTCGCCAGCAAGGGAGCGTTTCCGCCGGTGCCGGTGCGAGAGCTGCAGGGCAGCATCCCTATCGCGAGTTGAAGACGAGCTGGCAGCGGGCTGGAACTCCGCGCCCGGCCCTGGCTCGCTCGTGGTCCTGTTCATCAGACCAGATGACCGCGGCGATTCGCCCAAGTTGTGCATGCTTGCGGCTGGCGAGATGACCAAGTCGTCCGAGCGGGTATGTGAATGTCGTACCGCTGGGCGATAGGTAGCGTCTGAAGCAGATGAGGTAGTCGAAGAGCGAAGGAGCGACGACGATGAAGCCGTCGTGTTCCTCCTAGCGTGATGATATTGCGGTCGAATGGCGAAACCGGGCGATGAGGCTGATATGCCAACGCTAAACCCGCGTGGCGGACCTGCTTGATCAAGCAAGAATGCCTGATAGAGGGATGCAATACGTCGCTTCAGGTCGCCAAACGTTTCTTCATGCTCTTCAATCGCGGCGTCTTCACGTTGACTATCCTGCTCTTCCTCGCTCTCCCCGAGACTCTGCTCGTTGTAACCGAAGTCGTCGTCCTCAGACATCGCGCTAGGCGAAAGAAGGCCGACCTCTTCGTCTGAACCGCACTCAGCCATGCCAAGCTCTTCCATCGCGTCACTTCCAGGCGACTTTATGCTGACTATCCAGACGCCACCCAGGAGAACAGCAATGCCGAGCGACATCAGGCCATCTTGTAGCGCAGTGAGCCGCGCCCACTGGTTGTAATACATGAGTCCGTTGAAGATGGATGAGATGTTGTAAAAACAGAATGCCAGCGGACAGATAAGGGTGGGCCCAACCAAGCGGAGCGACTTATTCAGGTAATATAGCTGTGCGTGTCAGGCGTTCGATTGGTCAGCTATACTCGTCACTCGTAAAAAAATGCAACAGTACGAACCTGCAGCAATGCACAGACAAGTAGCGCAAGAACAATCATCCAGCTTTCCCATCTCTTGAACTGATTCTGCCCAACGACAGTGAGGATGAGGAGCTCCACACCTGTCTTTGCAAAGAGCAGGCATAGACCGCTCATCGTCCCGCTGGCGGAGCCATACGCGATGCCCAGCCACATTCGTCTCTGCTCTGCTCTGTCGTGAGAGAAGCGAGGCTGTATACTGCTGTCGCCGCCCAGCCTGTTCAATCCGCGACTAGTATCGACTCCAAGCGTAGGCTTGAAGCCACGCTTCTTGTTTGGTTTTGGCTCGCTCGCTGCGGCGGTCGAAGAGACGGGCGAGGATGCAGCCGAGTTGCCAAATGTGCGATACGCTGCCTGCCCAAAGCTTACATGCCGAGAGCTGCGCGATCCGGGAGCCACAGAACCGACCACGTTGTTCCTGGGCCCCGCGCGAGGTGTCGAGATTTTGCTATTCGTAGTAAGAGGAGTCGAGGGTGCAGTAGAAAGGAAGCTGGCTGCAGATGCAGGCGTGTCGGGTGCATGTGGAGTGGCGGAGACCCCAGAGGAAGGCTCCCCAGATATACCGTTCATCTCGCTGCCTCCTTTTGATGCAAGGTATGACGGCGGTGTGGACCACCGTCTGACCTTGCGAGCTTTTCTGATAGGTGGAACGGGGGCATCCCGCCGCCTTGACCGAAAGGGCACATGCGCTGACCCCGCTTCTACAGACTGGCGACGAGGGTCGAGCTCTGCGTCTTCGTCGATAGCTTCGTCGTCCGTTTGATCAGGAGATGTTGGGATTGAAATGTACACGTCTTGTAAATTCCGCTCGAGGTGCCTTTCGGACCAGTGCGCGTACGCCAGGACTGCAATGAGCAGCGCAAATTGAAGAGCCATCCAAATTATAAAACTCGTGCGTGTGTATAGCTGGATGAGCTCCTCGAGCGAGTGAGTCTTCTCGGGCACTACACCAAAGATGGCAATAAGGACCGCTCCTCCGGCAATGAGAATGGTCCCTGGGAGGTTTTGAGACGAACAGACGTTCATGTCAGTAGCTGATGGCATGTGGAGCGGCTTCCCAGGCAGTGGTGGTGATTGCATGCTTGCAATACTGCGGCATGTAACTCCACCCACCCAGTATCAGATATCGCGAGAAGACGTCGCCAAGGAGGATGCGCGCAAAGAAGGCGTTCCATAATAGAGAGACCGCTCCCAGCGGTGCAAGGAGGGTTATCGACAGTGCGCCAATCTGGAAGACGCTGCCAAGGACATTTGAGGTGATGAAGATGATGAAGCCGAGGAGCCAGAGACTGGGAGGCGGCGCGGGTGACGACGTCAGGATAGAGAGCGCGACAGCCCATTCAACAAGTGCACATGCATGCAGTCAGCCTTTGCCCTTGCTCTTCAGCTCGTGTCTTTCGACGTTGATGTCGATCAAGCTCCTGCCTCATGACACACACAGCTGCGACTCACGGCCGTCTGTGATCCAGTCTGCGCGACGACAGCGGCTGCTTCTCATTCTGGAGGTGGCTCTTGCGCTGTATCGTGAGGCCTGCGCGTGGTGTTAAAGGCATCAGCGGTCCCTCCATGTGCGCACTCTGGCTGCAGCCACCGCCTCACCCAGCGACGAGAGCCAGCTGGCGGACAGCGCGACGACGATGCCCGTGGCTATCGAGATGTGCGGCGTGTCCTCGCCGTCGTCTGCGAGGCTCGCGTCCATCTTGCAGCGCGCTCCCTTCTACCGCTCCATCAAGAGCCGCGTCGAGCTTGCAATGCAGCGTCGACGAGCTCGCCGTCGAACGAGACCACCGAGCCGCGAGAGAGCTGGGCGATGCACTTTGTCGTGCAGCTCGAAATCTGCAGATGAGCGAGGTGTCTGCGCGTCGGGCGACTGGCGTGCTGATGGCTTCGCAGGCAAGAGCTACGCCCCGTCAGCTTGAACCGCGATATATTGAGCGAGTGGCACGTATACATCGAGACATGTCATGCTAGTCTCATCACAGCTCGTTGCACCGCAGTAAACAATGAGAATGGGTATATCCACCTTTGGCCTACACGGCACAAGTGGCCTGATCCGACCTATGGCAGCCGGGAGTCGGCCCAGATAAAACGCACCTCGTCTCAAGGCCTCACGGCAACGCTAATCCTGCGGCACGGGCAGCACAGTAGCCTTCACTTCGTTGATGTGGGCTTCCTGCCAAGGGGTCAGGTCGTTCTGGCAATTGAGGGATTGTGAGCTAGTTAATCGCCAGCTTGACAAGGAGACAAAACGCCCGTACAACACCAAACATGTCTTCGAAGACCCAGGCATGCGGATCCTTTAGCAATTTGACACCGGAGAGCTCTTCAATGATGGCTTCGATGCAGAAGGGTACGTAGACTGGCGAGTAACCGCTATTTGAAATGGAGGGACGTGAGCACGGGGCCTCCTCAAGAAAAGTATGGAAAAAAATACTCACCCTTCTTGCGAGAACACAATCTTGCCGCCGCAGACCTCTTCAGCTACCGAAAGCAGCGTTTGTGCAATCTGTCGAAACCCTTTGAGCGTTACCATGGTGCGCGAAAACGTGTCCATGATACCAGGGTCGAGTCCGCAAGGAACAATGATGAGTTCCGGCTTGAACTGAACAAGGGCCGGAACCACAATCTCTTGCAACACTTTGAAATAGGTAGCGTTGCCTGATCCTGGAAGTATGGGAATATTGATACTACAGCGAACAAGTTAGAGACCAATGAGACTACCACCATCGAAATATCAAAGAAGCGCTCACTTGTATCCTTTACCTGCGCCAGCGCCTCTATCTTCAGCTGCCCCAGTATTGAGGGGAAAGCAGCCCTTCTGATGAATAGAGACCGTCAAGACATCTTTCCTGTCCCAGAAGATCTTCTCGACTCCATTGCCTGCAGAATCGGCAAGTCAGGAGACTGATTCTACCATTGCGCAAAGCTGGCAATACATACCGTGATGAACGTCGATGTCCACAATCGCGACTCTCTTGAGGCCCCACTTGTCAATGGCATGTTGGGCAGCCACGCCGCAGTTGTTGAAGGTGCCTGTAGGAACAATCACTGTCAAATTTCCGCTGGCCAACACGGGGTTGCAAAAGAGCCGTACAATAACCCATCGCCTCGGATGGCTCTGCATGATGACCAGGATAGTGCACGAGCGCATAGCCATTGTTGACGGTACCGGAGAGGACAGCGTCGACCATCGCGCAAGTCGAGCCTGTTGCCATTGTCAAAATTGGATAGCCACCCTTGCCGATAAATGTCGCGCCGCCGCCCTGAAACGAGACAATCGGTTTGTTATGATGCGCAAAGCCTCAGAAGCCTTGATGACATACCAAGTCGCCGCCTCCCGCTTCAGACACAGCTATCGCGTTGTCGTGATGAGCTTCCGTGTGGCATCGCGTGATTTGCTCTCTGGTGGCGTGCGCAGCCGGCACGCGAACCAGGTGGTTAAGCAGGCCGCTGACTTCAATCAACTCATGCGCTCTCCTTTTCGTCTGGGGATCTGCCAGGTGCGGCCCCGGTTGAATGCCAGCCTAACGAGACCAAGGTGTACAGATCAGTATGGATGTCAGCGAGTGGCTGACACAAGAGCTGGCCGGTATATCGCGTACAGCAGGGTCCGACTGGAACCATGGATTGTCCAACATTGTTGCCCATCCGAAAAGAGAGTGCCAGCAGTACCCTGTCCGGCGTTTGGCAGTGACTGACCCCTCGGCCCCCCCATTCACGCCAGGTTGGCTGGAAGTAGTCACCATATTGAGCACGCTTATGAACAGTCAGGGCGATATGGTACCAGTAGTGTTGACGAGTGACGTGGTGTCACGAGCCTATCGATGCGGATACCGCTGAGCCATGGAGGAGATCCTTCGTGCATGTTGCTCGAGCGTACTACTTGGCAGCTCAGGAAGTCGAACATCCGGCCGTGGGTTAATTGGGCGATAAGTGGGAAGAGTGGAGACGCGTCGCGTCGATCGACAGCCAATACCGAAACTTCCCGGAACGCCCTGCCGAGGCCGGTGGCGTTTTGGATAGCAATTAATAGTCGAGGTGCTGACCTGTACCTACACAGCGCAGTAGTCACTTAGCTACCTGTGTCTTGTCATGCAATGGCCGTGAGAGAGCGCATACCGTATCTGAGCCACGTGAAGACCCTATCTGAGTGACTGTCTCGCAAAGCAAAGCCACAGACAGAACAGGCGCAGACATTGCGCCCCATGCTGGGCGCAGGCACTGGCATTTCGCAGCAATAGCAGCACTTAATTGTACCAAAACGATGCGTCCTCTGGCACTGACAGAGACAGGAAGAGATCGTCGATGTTGTTCCAATCCAGCAAGCGGTTGAATAGCTCTTCTTGCGTCTCCGCCGCAGCCGCTGTAACTTCCGCAGTAGCGCAGCTCGTGTCGACAGGTAGAGTTGCCTTTGCTAATGTTACGTACCATTGTCAAATTTCATTTCACTATCTTGACGTTGTAGAATTTCACTCACCATCGCGCAAAAGTTTTCCGACGGCATGCGCTGCAGGCCAACCCATTGCAGGCTCTTCAAGCCAAAATATGCAAGTCTCCAAACCAACACTTGCAGCATTATCAACGCTGGCGCTACGTTCCCGAAGGACAAGCAAGAGCGTGACTGCCGCCGTGAAAGTGAGAAAGAGTGTTTCGCTTGCCAGAGAGCCGAAATTGTGAACTGCCATGAGCCGCAGCTGTTCTACGAGCTCGATGGCTGCATCTGCGGCCACTTGAAGATGATCTAGATAAGCAGCTTTCTCCCCTATAAAAGCCCGATGTAGCATAATTGTGTTTGCATTGAGGCCCTGTGACGCTCAACATGTGAGAAGTTCGCTGCAGCGACTTTCGTATTGTCAATGATCCTCACCATGGCAAAGGCAAGAAGGTTTGCAGGCGGCTGCGTGCACACCGCACTATTGCGCGGAAGTTGCCCAAAGCGCCGCTCAAAGCCGGTGGTGATTGTCGATTGCTTCTGTATCAAACGCTTGGCTGCCGCCCGGGCCACTTCAGGCTCTTCATTGAGACCTTTCTGTCCATGCAGCGAGTAGAAAAGTTCGATGATCTCCTCTGCAATCTGGAGGGACTGGAAAGTAGCGTTGATCACCGGTACAAGAGAGAGGTTGACATTTGCACTGGTACCAAAGATTGAGCAAGGGGAATCGACCTCCCATGCCGGCATCGGAGCATCACAGTGCCTGGCTTGCAGAAAAGGGTTTCTGCCGAGTTCTAGCGCCAGAACCTGGGTTGACGCTCTTCATCAGCATTGCGCTTTCTTTGATCTCGCAAATCAGCTGACCTTGTCAAGCATGTATATGTTCCAAAATACACGCGCGCGGACTTCACGCTCGATATCACCTGCCTGAAAGTGCCGAGGCAGCATGCGACTACATAAATGCACAAAAATTGTGAGCCAGTGACTATAACATGGATTCTTGAGAGTGTCCTTACTGAAGTCCCATATGTTGTGCCATCGAACACGCCATCGCACATACAGTCCAAGCGCTGGCATAATCCCCGGAGCCATAGCTAGCGAGTGAGAGCAGTGTCAAGGTCTGCGCAGCAACGATTGTGCTCTGAATAGGCCAACTCTGGGCAATCTGGTTCCAAGCAGTCTTCATGAACCAGGACCGCGGCGGAAGTTCAAGCTGAGGATTCCGCTGATGTATGCCTCCCCAAGCGAGGGCCTGTATTGCGGCGAGCAAGCTTGGCTGCAGCTCGCTCAACAGGCCAGCACACGTGCGGGATTCGTATGCCAGCGGGAAGAGGATCGGCCAAGAGGGATAGACGTTGTCGAAAAACGAGTTGAGCAGAGCGAGCGAGGCCTGGAGGGTGATGGCGATGTCGTTGGCAGCCTCGCTGCCGGAGTCTGAGGCTTCCGAGGGGTCATCGAGCTGAATCATGTTCTGCTTGTCGGTCCAGACGGGTGCGTTATCGAGGCTGCCTTTGCCGAGAAGCGCGTATCCACTGCTGCTCCCACGGAAATGCATGCCTCTGCGAGTTGTGTATGCGAACGAGTCGTGCAGCAGGCTCGTTGGAGAAAGACCCTTGCCACTGGCAGCAGCAGCAGCAGCGATTCCTTCTGCGGACGACGCCTCGGTTTGATAGCTGCATCCAGCGATGTGAGCTTCTGGCACTGGCAGCGTACGTGCCCTCTTCCAGCCTTTGGGCGGTCCTCTGGCGAGCAAGTCATCATTAGCACCAGCACGGTCAGGCAAGGCCAACAGCCAGCGCACCTCTGCCTCTGCTGCATCTTGTACGTGCACTCGCCCTGCACCATGACGCAGACGGCGCACACGGGCTCGACGCCATCGCACTTGGTCTTCTTCTTGCGGCACTGGTCGCAGGCTGGCGTCGTGATTAGCCCTGGTCAGCTGGATCACAGAGTCATGCGCGGCAGTCACGCAGGGAGCGCACACCTCGGCCCAACTCATCGTCTCACCTTTCAGAGTCCTCTTGGGTCTGCCGCGTGAGGTGCCCGCGACGCCGTTGCTGTCCTGCATCCCGACTCTTGAGGCTCGCGATAGTCGCAGGAGAAAGAAAGCAATGCCTTCGAGTCTGTACACAGAGCACGTTCAATTACGCCACATCTCGACTAAGACGCGTATAAGGACGCTGCTGTGCAGCTGTGTTCCCCCAGCAGAGCTCCGTCCGCCGCTGCGATGCGACGCTCGCGTTGACAGTCAGCACTGGCATTCATCACTGGCAGACTATCGATACAAGCGTGCTTGGTGGCGACACGCAAACCGCAAAAGCTAGCTACATGATGTGCTCAATGTGTAAGCAGACTACTACGAAACCATTCCAACGTCGGCGACATCCCACTCCTCTTTCCCTGCGTCCCATCCAAACGTCTTCAAGCTGGGCGAATATCCATACAATATCAGCGACTTTCTCTCGTCAGCCACACGTAGACATTCACTTACCCGACACCGCACTGAATCAGCATCTTCGCCATGCCGCGCGTCTCGGGGTCTTCCTCTATTTCTAGATCCCCCTCTGAGTCCGAAGCCATCTCAGCCTCGCTCTTGACATCCGCTTGTTCAGGCGAGAGTGCATCCTTGTTGTCCTCGCGTTCTGCGCTTCTTTGCAGGTCCTGATCATCATCATCGTCGTGGTCGTCGACCTCGTTATTGCGGCCGACAAGCACGTCTTCATCTTCATCGTTCCGCAAGCGCCGACGCTTCCTGCTCCCAAAGATTAGCCTTCGCGTCGATCTCTGGCAGGCTGTCATCCTTGCCCATCTGATGATACAGCTCTTCGCGCTCTTCATCCTCCAGGGCATCGAGATCTTCTTTGACTTTCCGCTTCAAACCTTCATTGTGTTCTGCTATTCGATTTGCAGCCCATCCGGCAGAACGCCGACCCTCAGCATTTGAAGACCTGTCCGCGGCCGTATCCCAGCCCCAGCTGTTATATCCGCCAGATGCAAAAATGCCACTGTCGCGTGGTTCTGAAGTTTCTCCATTCGCCATTTGGTCTTTGACAAGCTCCCAGAGCATCTCTGCCGCCTCTCGGCCCTTTTCGAGCCATTTCAGGCTTAGCTCCTTGATGTGATCCGTATTATCGGCGCTCTCTAGACCCTTGTCGATAGCTGCCAAGTGTCTCTTTGCGTCTTTGAGCATTGCAAGCCTACGTTCGAGCTTTGGCAGGCTGGTGGAAAGCTCAATGGACGTCAGGCCTGGATCGCCCATGCCGGCACCATCGGTCGTTGAGCTTTGTACGTTGGGCCTGTTAGACAACAACGACTTGAAGGGCTTGTTGAGAGCGCTATTAGCTTTTGCTGATTCATGCAGGCCACTTGCTCGCGGCGTCTGGCTTGTATTTCGCACAGCCGAGGGTGAAGCAGTGTGCGAAGTGTGAGATGTGCTTGCGCCGGAAAGCAAGGAAGATGTTCGGCTTGAAGCAGCACTCGAAGGTCTTGAAGGCGTGTTCACTGGAGCATTGACTTGGTCCGCAGGGTTTGCACACTCGCTTCCACCCTTTAAAGGCATGATTGTAGCCTGCTTTTGCTTGATTACGGGCGAGCGGAATGGTTTCATAGCCTTGTTGGATGCGAGCATGCCTCCGAAATATGTAGAGTTGCGAAGACTAGTGGGTGGTTTCGTGACGGAGCTTGAGTTTGCAGGTCTAGCAGAAGTGATGCGGGAGGTCGAAGGTGTGGCTGTCTGCGGCTCAGGAACCCGCTCCGTGATTGTCTGCGACATAGGCAGTATCACGTCCGCCTGGCTTGGAAGCTCCACGTCTCTGTCTGGATGCGATGATGTTCCTTGGGAGTCTTCTACCTGACTGAGCTTCTGCTTTGGCGCAGCCGTCGATTGTGATCTTTCGTCCTCGTTCCCTCGAGCCTGAGCCTCGGAGGTCACGCTGTCTCCTGCTGCTGTCTTTGCTGAGTCGTCGGGATTGCTCTTGTCTGCATCTCGCGAAGCTGTCTCAGCAGAGATGGGATTTGCAGCAGGGCCAGACCTTCCTGTAGAACATGACAGCATTCTCTGCTCGGCGTCTAATCTGAGCTCTTCAGAAGCAATCTCAGTGAAAGAGGGAAGTGCTGCTCCTGTCTGTGAAAGGTCCCTGGGTCGAGGCGCCTCGTCTTGGGAATGGGTGTCTTGTTCGGCCTCGTTAAGTACAGCTAGCTTTCCAATGGTCTCCTGTGCGTTCAGCAGCTGTTCGGCTCTCCTTGTAGAGTTGGACCGGCTGTCTGGTACTAGGTCGAAATGCCGGCTTTTGCTTTCGTGCACTGCATCTTGCGAGTCTTCGACGATGTCAGACGATCTGTCTACAGATAGGCTGTCTGCTTTCTCTCTCGATGCGTCTGTCTCTGGCCTGTCTGCCATCAATGATGTAGCAGCCAGAACAGCACCATCTCGGGATGCGCCTTCTTCGCGGGGTTTCTGCGCCACCGCGTTGTTGTCGGCGACAAACGCGTCTGCAGCGAGTCCCGTATTCTTCTGTTCAACACACAGACAAGTCAGTGACATGACTCGTCTTGCGTATGGTGACATACATGCTCGACTGGCTCCTCGCGTGGACTCGCGACGAGCGGCACCCTCATGACGTCGCTGTGATGAGGGGTAGAGTTGGCCGTGTCATTTCCTTCCAACAGCAGTGCTTGTGAGCCGAAAGGTCTGCTCAGGTCTAGCTCTTTAGAGCGCTTGTCAGGCTTGTGTCCTTCGTTGTCCATACTCTGCATTGCGCCTGTTGCGTCGTCTGCGATTGCGCTGGATGGTGCATCCGTTGCTGATAACGCTGTGTGCCGGGAAGAAGGGACCTCAACTGCTTCTTCTGTATCTTTCTGGTCGCACTGCTGCCCTTGCGGGCCAATGCTGTCATCGTCCTGTTCTTCGTCGCGTCGAGGGCTTGCCACTTCCGCAGAGTCGGCGGTCATGCCAACACCTGGACCAGATGACGCCTCACGCGGTGCGTATGACATGCTCTAGTAATGTGCTGGCCCGTATAAGCATTGCCGGACTTGCTCGCTGATGTCGCTTTGCTGACTGCGTGGTCGGAGCAGAGATGACGCGCTGCCTGCCCGCATAGAATGCACCCTTGCACCGGTACACAGCACAGTTCTTGAAGTACAATGGGGCGACAAAGGCTGTTACAGAGGCACGGATAGTTCAAGAGTGTGTGACGCTCTGAAAGTCAGACCAGCGACTCTTGTGTTTGAAAGACCAGCAAGGTGTGCTTGTCGAACATCACGTGACTCGCTGATGCTGAGGTATCAGAGGCAATAAATGCAGAAAGACAACGAAGGAGGCCACATGACGAGAGAGAGAAACAGGCGGGCAGCCTTGATGTCGAGGCCGTCATGCCTTTGAGCCGTTCCTGCTCGCCTCTCGCGATGCCACATAGCCCACTAGCTCCGCTTGGTTTGGTCGTAGTCAAGGTACCAAGCGTGTCTTCCTCGCCCTTTTCCCTAAGTTGACGCGTTTCTTGCCCTCTAGTTGGTCCAACAACAACGTTAAGTGTCTGCTGGTGGCCTCGATCTTCTCAATCGGTGTCTTTTCCGTCGAGTCTATTGCAGGCGCCACCTTCTGCACCGCTTGCGATGACGGCACCTTGCCTACTGATGCCTCTGGCCTGTAGCCTCGGTATTGCCTCAGCCTGAGAATTGGCAATATCAAAACTTGAGCCGCAACAGAGCCAGAAGAGAATCCCGGTGATTTTCGTCCAGATACCAGGTATAAGGGTCGCCAGATGCACCAGGAGACTGTACTGAGAGCAAACGCTCGTGTATTTTCAGCATCTGTCCTGAGTGCTTATCGAAGACCCTCTGACGTGATTTCGGGTCTGCAGCTCTCTTTTCTCGAGTATATGTTTGCTTAATTACCCCAGCGATTGAAACAATATGGCCTTCGAGTATGAATGCACGAGCGTATTTTTGTTTGTGCTGGACCGAGATAGTACTGTTGGCTTGGTGATGCGACATAATGTGCTTGTCGCAGCGTTCATATAGCTGTGCAAGCTTGTCCTCGACATTGAAGAGACTGCGATTGCCATTAGGGTCTATACTAATCTGTTTATTCGGATCAAATTCTGTGCGAAGCCGTGCTCGAGACTGTCGGCTCGCCTCTGTTAATGCGAGTGCAGTCATCTTGCTCCAACTATCTTGGGCAGCCTCTCGATTTGATGGGGATCTCGACTGAGAACGCGTCTGCGGGCTTGGTCTTGCCAACAATCCTGTAGTCACTGGCGCTCGAATTGTGCCAGAACCGGAAGTTCCTCCGGAACGTTGTTGAGGTGCTGGAGAGCGTATTCCAGCCACTGCATCAGCTAAGGTCTTGCGCTTCCCTTCGTTCAGACCAGCCGTCCAAGTGAGGAGCAGATTGGACTGGACAGGCAACTGGGCACTGCGGTCAATGCCTCGTCAAGGTCCGATATGATATTGCTGAGAGCTAGCAGGAGTTCCAGTTGGCGAGCGTGATTGCTGTTGCTGGAGGCGGAGAGAGTTGCGCGTCTCTGACGCCTGTACTCCGAACACACGCGCCGAACATATTCTTCAAGTAAGATGTGGCGGGCCTTGGTTGGGTCGGGCACAACCGTACCCCTCACAGCTGGCAAGGGGGCTGTTCTTGCGTTGAAGTGACCTGCTGTGTAAGTGTTGTGGTCGTTCTCGATTTGCTGATAGACGTTCACGAAAGCCGCCGCATTCAAATACTGGTTGCCTTGCGTGAGTGTCTCGAGCAGTCTAGAATACCTGCGGTCAATACCGCGTAGGCCGCTGGTGGACGATGTGGACGAGGTCATGGCTGTCAATCAGACTTAGCTTTGAGAGGGGTACGAGGTCTGTCTCGAAGAGGATTCAGCTGAGACTCGTGAGGTGCACCCGATTGGTATGCCTCACTGAAGTATGTCCACGTCGGAGGAGTTCTAGGTGAGCGCTGTTTGCTCCGCAGCGTGCACGTAGGAACGGAGCAGAGGGACAAGAGCCATCCCCGCTCCAGGGATACGAGTTTTTGAGTTGAGCAGGGATGCTGTTGTTGATGTCCAACGAGATTGCGAGATTGCACAGCCGCTTGTTGCAAGTCTGCTGTATCGTCACTCGTGCCAGTGTGCCGCGTCGAGCAGGTTGCCACTGGCCCGCTCGCTGGCACTGCAGGGATTGCGCATATCTTGCCGCAACAGTGCTGGTCTAGCATGCTGCACTGTAGCTACTGCAAGCTCTGTCGCTGCCGCATGCGGCCATCGTGATCAGCGCCGTCAGTCGCCGTCGCATCGTCTGCCCAGCGTCTTGCTTCGTGCGTATTACTGTGGAGCAGCGCAGGTCTCGACAGAGCTCGTGCGCACCCATCACTGCATTCGCTTATCTGACGTCACACGTCGCTTGTTGCAGCCCTTGCTTGCAGCGTCTCTTCCATGGCATTGGAGCTGGGCGAAGAGCTGGAGCAGTCCACGCAGGTCACTACTGGCGTTCCAGCCTCAGTGTGCGCAAAATCAATACGAGCCTGGACTGTACGCTGTTGTTAGACAGCAAACAGCCTCGAGATGTGCCTGCATCGCGTCCTGCCGCACTGACGACTCGCTTGAACAGGACGGCAGCCTGACGCCACGTGCTACTAATCTTCGTAAACCTCAGAAGAACCCTCACAGCATCGCTCACTGAATACGGCATGGTACCTGCTGGGCTCTCTTGAGATGGCTCAGACCCATTGGCAGATTCACTGGGTTGGGTAGCGTACATGCAAAGATCGCTAAGCCCGATTAGTTTTTGGACTCCCAATGGGAGTCAGCAACGTCTGCAGCCAAAGGCACCCTACATTCCACTCGCTCGCCCGCGCTCTGCAAAACCATAGGATTCCATCGATAGAAGGGGAAGAGACAGACCACTAGCAAGGTGCAGGTCAGCTTCAGCGTCGCGGATCGATCTGATCCGCGACGTACACTTCCAGAAGACCAGATGAAGATGTGACGTGACTGACAGCCTCAAATCATCCTGCTCACGCATTGCTGTCCGTACCCTTACACATCCTCGCTCTCCTCGCTTTTGCAGCCCTTGTCTTGCCTTCTCTCCATACCACTAGTCAAGATTCACGTTTCTCAATTACCTTGTACACCACTCGTTTTCTCTTTTGTCATGCACCGCTATGTCTTGCTTATTCAGTCCGCGTATTCCACCGAGATAAGCTTGCCAGGGTTCATGATATTTTTCGGGTCGACCCGGCGTTTGAGCTGTCTCAAGAGGTCGACTGTGCCTTCTCCTAGCTCGTTTGCCAAGTATTCTAGTTTCCCATAGCCTACACCATGCTCTCCAGTGCATGTCCCCTCTAACCGCTGAGCGCGCTCGACCATGTTGTGCACGCCCTTCTTGACGCGTTCAAGTTCTTCTGCATTGCGGAAGAGTAACAGACCGTGGAAGTTCTGCAATTCCAGATGATATATCAGTTCAGGACATGCCAGACTATACGACTGGCGGCGCGGGCCATGGTGTCACAACTCACGCCATCGCCCGCATGCCCGACAATAGGTGCAACGATATCCAAGCTATCGAGGTCCTCCTTGGTCTCTCTAATCAGCGTCGGCATCTTGCTCATCGGCACGCACACATCGGTAGTCCACGCTCTGGAGCCCGGCAAGTAGTCCAGCGCGGAAAACAGGGCGACCTTTCTCGCGCGCCAAAGCTCTTCCTTTTCCTGTTCCGAAGTCGCAGTTATGAGTTTTGCACCCTTGTTGCGTTTTACAATCTCGCCTGTGCGCTGCATGTCGAGCTTGATCTGTTCTGGCGACCCGGCAAATTTGAAGAACAGTGAAGGCTTTTCCGCCCATTGTCGAGAGTGCTTGTTTTTCGCTTCGGCGCGGTTGATTGCTGTCATCATTACGCTGTCGAGCAGCTCAACGCACTGCACCATCACTCCGTTCTGGACGACTTCAGCAACTGTGTCTGCCGCGGCTTGGATATCTGGGAAGGACGAGACGGCAACCGAGGTCGGCAGCAGGGGCGCGAGCTTGAGCGTGGCTGAGGAGACATTGCGAACGTCAGTCATCTGGTGACATCAGGCATACAGTCACAGAATAGATACCGACCTTCAACAATGATGCCCATAGTGCCTTCACTCCCAACAAACAACTTTGTCAGATCCGGTCCGGCAGACGATTTACGCGCCCGTGACCGTGTTTTGATGAGTTCGCCGTTGGGCAAAACGACCTTCAGGCTGATCACATTCTCTCGCATCGTACCATACCGGACGGCTGAATCAGGATGTAAGCTGTTGAGCCAGTGAAGCTAGCACCGGCGGTGGATTGGCTCACCGTTCGTGCCTGAGCAGCCTGTGCCGACCATACCGCCGATCTCTGCGCCTGGCCCTGGCTGTAAGGTGACCCACCTCATTAGCGAATGGAACTCTCAGCAGCTATACTCAAGGCAAGCGACGCACATCCACGGGAAAGAAGAGCTGTTTCTCTTTCAGCTCCTCGTTGAGCTGCTCGTACGGCATGCCGGGCTGCACAACGACGTCCAAATCCCGCTCGTGTAGCTCGACGATTTCATTCATGTGTGAACCAAAGTCAAGAACGAATGATTGCCCCGTTTTGAGCTTTTCCAATGGGATTGGAGCCTTCTTCTCTTGTGTTTTGGAGAGTGGGAAGTCTGGCGCGTCGAAATGACCTTCCAAGCTGGCTGTTTGAGGCAAAATGTTGGTTATTTAGGTAAGCTCGTAGATCGGTGATACGACTCACTGCCGCCGCTGAATGGAATCACGGGAATTGCGTATTTGTAGCATGTCTGCGGGGAACATAGTAGAGTAAGGGTGTCGGGCTGTGGCCTTCAAGCGAGTGGAAGTAGTCGCGCTTACCTTCATGATGCCAATGACCTGCATTTGGAGGAAATTATCAGATCAAAGTACTACTTGCTGCGTTCCAAATGCGGGTAACACCCACATCCTCTGTATTACGGGGCGAAAGAACAGCACCCGGCAGCACCCTAGGATCATGGTACGTCCAGCTCGAGGATCCATGCATTATCAAATCTTCTCTATCTTGAGAGACGCAATCAACAGGCAGGATGTTCTTGATCTCTGAGAGTGCTTTTTCAAAATCTTGAGGTGTGGGGGCTTTCGGTAGTGGCGGTCCGGTGGAAGTATCCGATGCTGCTGAGGGGGGCGAGCTTGCAGACTGCATGCCGAGGAGGTAGGTCTGAGGATGTGTGTACGATAAGAGCAGGAGTCAGAGTATAAGCCGGGGTGCTTTTTCAATGCTGTCAGGCTGCCCGGCCTGACTGCCAGGAAGTCACGCACGGCAGCTCCAGTAAGAGTCGCAAGCATGAGCGCAGTCGCAGAACTCCACGTCTGCTTGGCGTTGGCATTATTGGGACTGCTTGAATTCAACGCAGGCGCCTTGCGAGCCAGCAGGTGCGATGAAGCTGCCTGTCCCTGAAGACGCCGGCATGAAGCGACGAGACGGGGCACCGCTGGTGCGCGGGACAAGGCTGGGCGGACAGAGCCATGTCCCAGGCTACGTGCGAGCGTGCTCATGGTGGATCTTGGAGGTGTCAACTGCCAGTCATGGCGAAGAGGAGAGGAGCAGCGGGCATTGTATGGGCAAGCGGCCGTATTTTGCCACACGGTCTTCCTCCCCGCGGGCAGTTGGAGCTTCAGGCAGAGACGGCGAGGAGGCATGGATGACCGCGATTTAGACAGACAATAGCCCGAGATAATCTACGAGTCCCCGTGAGAGATGCGTGTCATTTGATTGAAGGATGGTGGTGGCGATATAGCAGGGCTCTAGATCTGCAGTTGTACAGCGACGTGGTTTGCTGAATTACATTCAACTACAAGACCAAGCAAGTAGCACACACCTCATGCCAATGCAAGATGGAGAGCGATAGCCGCAAGCACAATTGAGCCAGCAGAGGGTCCCGCGCATGGGAGGAATTCGCGGCCAAGGCTTCGTCTCCATGCGTGCAGACGAGAGACGGGAGGTGGACGGACACGGAGGCTCGACTCGAGTCGTTGATGGCTCTTCAACGTACAAGCGCGACTAGAACAGCACAGTCTCGCTGCCACCGTCCTCGCCATGCCTTTTCCTACGCGACCACACGGTCCTTCGAGCTCGCACGGCCACTCCAGCAATGCACATGCAGATGCAGATGCACAGCTAGCAGGCAAGCAACAGCAAGACAGCAAGTCGGCCTACTTTAGCGCCAATGTGACTCCACGGCTGGGTGCTGCCGAGGTCAACGGTGCTGGCGGTGGCCGTGCTAGTACTGCTCGCCCAGCAGCGGTCTTTGGTGGCTCAGACCGCGCGACCGACTTCAAAGAGACGCAGCTGGTCATTCTAGACGCCGGCGAGCACCTCTCGCCAAGTACCAGTGGCCTAAAGAGCGCCAGGACCAGCCTGGCCGACGATGCTGCGCGTCTCAGATCGCAGATGCCCGCTTCTTCGCTATCGCCAGCTGCACATGTGCCGCCAGACCCCGCTCTTCCCGACGAGCTGCTCGAGTTCCTTGCAAGGGACCCACACGCTCAGACGACCATAGGAGGAAGTGTAGTGAGCAATGGGCAAGCCAAGTCACTGCCATCGCAGCTCCCTAGCTTGTGAGTTTGGTTGTCACCGTCCGCCACCTCGAGGCACGTGAATGAAAAGCTGATGCACTGGTTGGACGGTCACCTCAAAATAGACAACCCTCGTCCCCCTTTTCCATCAAGCAAGATGCAATCGTATGGGCTAGTCCTTCGTCCTCGTCTCTCGCCGGATCGCCCTCGTCTTCGCTCAAGAAGGCCACTTCTTCTCCCTTTGCGACAAGCGAGCAGAGCCTGGAAAAGCAATCCAGCAAATCGTCCCTTCGTAGGCGCGCTTTGCTAGATGCGGGAAGCACATTCAACACGGGCACAAGTAAAAGTACAGGCAGCGCAGAGCAATTGCAGCCCGGGACACCTAATGTGGTTCCGCCTATACCGTCGCCGCGCTCACCTTCACTGGCGCCTTCTTCTAGCGGAAGCAGAGCTGGCCTGCGTAAAGCTGCGAGCGCAGAATCGTTGAGGTCGCGGAGCACACGCACGATGCAAGAATCACATGTGCCGGTGCCTCCGGTGTCGTCCAGCTCTCATTCGAGCGGGCCGAGTAGCGCATTCTTGCAGCAACGAGCGGATCTGAAAACTTTTTGGAAGTCCGTTTCTTCCAAACTGCACATTCGCCCGTCGGGCTTGAAAGATAGGGACAGTGGAGGAACAGGCAGTACATTGGCTGCTCCTGCAGTGCCAGCTGCAAGTTTGGGCCGCAAGTCATTGGAAAGTGCAGTCCGACACAGTTTGTCCATCTACCCGCGTCGCTCAAGTGATAAAAGGAGGCTCTCGAGCTCTACTACCGCTTCCCGTGCGTCCATGTCCGAGCGACCTACGTTGAGCACAAAGGATGGCTTGGGCTTGCCGGGGTTCAAGGACGACTGGACCATTTCGCCGGCGGTCGCTTCTCCAGCAGAAGATGTGTCGTCTGCGCGTCACATATTTGGCAAGAGCGCTACCGCCGGCTCTCAGACATCGATAAACAGTGTGCTGGAAGTTGAAGAGGATCCAGCGTGGCTCGCGCGTGAGCGATTCACGCACGACCTTTCGCAGCGACGTAAACGGGCAAATAAGCCCAGTCGAGTTTCCACCAGCGGCTGCACCGTGGGGCGCACCACGCCCAAGCCTGCGCTTCTCGAGGGTGAAGACGAAAGCGAGGAGTTGCAAAGGCTGAATGGCAGCGGGCCACCTTCCGCGGCTGTTTCAGAGCGCGCTGCACCGCCAGATAGCGAAGATGATGACGAAGACGAGGAAGAGGACGAGGAGGAAGACGATGCAGACTCTGATATAGCAAGTCAGCTGTCGTATGTCGATTTTGCGGATATTCCGGTCAACACGTCAAGACCGAGCTTCGGAACGCGCAACGGCTCGAATACCTCCTTAGGCAGGCATGGTACCCTCAGGCGCACTGCTGGGTCGTCTTCGCTCGGTCAGGTCCAATCAGAGGGCATGGAAGCTGGTTTGCGCCGCAATCGGGCAGACAGCGTTGTTAGAGTGCCAAGCAGCATTGTGACAGGCGCAAATATGCCGCACCTCCTCAAACCTGGAAGCACGGTCGACGACGCCCACGCTGCGTCTTCACCCTCAAGTCCGTCAACGGTGTATACGGACGCTGTCTCGTCGCCCCTTGCAAAGAGTCCGGCTACCGATACTACATCTCCACCGCGAGGCAACAGAGGCCCGCTATCGCCTCTCACTCCGACGTGTGACAGCAAGAAAAGCCCTAGTGGCTCGAGATCGCCCCTCTCGCCTGCCGTGTCCATACAAACTGTGCGCCCACGTAGTATGAGCGAAAGCTGGGCAGTTGCACCTGTGCTCGCAGAGCCCGCCTCGCCCGCAAATCGGCGAATATACAACGCAGCTCCATCTCCTGGCAAGTCTGGCATGTCAGCCGGTAACGGTCGGAATGGCCGGGAAGGTTCAACGGTCGGTGCAGACGCACCGGAATATCGAAGAGCCAGAGCTGGTCCCGGCGCTCACCTGCTGCAAGAGATGTCTGTGAGTCTTCCTTTTCTCCCTTGTATCGTGCTGTTCGAGCAACAATATGCCCTGGAGGCTGTCGATGACCAAGAAAACGTCAGAAAGTCTCAGTCTCGCTGACTACGTTGATCTTTACGTTTCCATCACCGATACCGACTGCCTACCTGCCTACGATGACTACGTCGATGCTACCGCACACCAGGCACCGAGAAAGTCGTCTGCAGACCTCGTTATAGCGGTGAGTGCTGCCCGATTTTGGTGGCGTGCGGCTTATCTGACGAGTCCGGACATGCGACAGATGGTGGGCCCCAAGCGAGTAGGCAAGTCCACGATACTGGTGAATAATCTCAAGCTATCGAAGGATAAGTCTGCAGTCTTGTACGAGGATTCGGAAGGTAACAAAGGTAAGAAATCTTTTGGTCGGCAGTTCTTGCTGAAATGCACGACGGCTTCAATTGATTGTGGCACTTGGGCAGTCTCGTCGTACAGCGGCAATTTTCTCGTCTACGGCAAGCCATGCACTATTGAAGTCCTGGAAGTCGATACCGATATATTGACCACTGGGGCCGAGGGACTGTGTTGGCCTGACAATCTACCTCGTCCCGACGGAGCTATGATATGGTCGGTCAAGTTTGACACCCGCTGTCATTGAGGAGGAAAGCTGACATGCTATATTATGAAGCTTCAGATACGGAGACCCGAAAGCTTTTGAGCAGCTTACCACATTAATGCGTAAGGCTCAGTCTATATGTCTGTCAACCAAGAAAGATACTGAGATTCGAATTGCCCCTTACAGACGGCTTTTGGACGCGCGGTGGCATCCACCTTATTGCTCTCGCTACACAATGTCCACCCTCTCGACCTGACGCGGTGCCTCCTAAAGCCGAGGGAGACAAAGCAGCCGAAATTTGCAATATTCGTAGGCGAAACCTATGCTGCTTGGGGAATGGAGCCAGACTGACGCTGTTCTGACCGCATCATCATCAATCTTTAGACGGCGCTGGAGTAGTGCATCTTGATGGAGGCATCGAAGACCCACATCGCAAGGCTCGAAACAGCCTACAATGGATACTCCGAGAGATCCTAGATGCGCGAGGTGTGGAGTCTGTTTCGTCTGCATCATCCGCATTTGGCTGACCCTCAGTTCGTGCAGGCGCGAGCTCCCGAAAGTCCTCGAACAGGGCAAAGAGGACATTGCATGCTAAGAAGTCTAATACCACTTTGCTGAGCGATGCGAAGTGCAGTACCATCCCAAGCGGTGCTGCAACGCCTGCGTCTCCGGGACGCGAGTCTCCTCGCAGACCGAAGCATGCTCAGCCGGACAGTCCTCCAGTGGGCATCAAGACTTTATCGCCAAAGAAGCCTGCGACCACATCGCCCAGCGTCCTCGGCAGTCAGCAGAAGCATAGTCAGCTGGATATCTACCTGAGTAAGGAAGATATTATCGACAAATTTCTACGCGCAGCGGTAGTGGGCGATGGTATGTGCAGTGCCTTGTGTGCCGATTTGTACAGCTTGACCGCATACTGACGCAATCTTCCTTCCATTAGACAAAGCGCACATAGCGGCATTCCTGACGATGTACAGGCGGTTCGCTAGACCGTACGAGTAAGTTGAAGACTCCGGCGTAAAGCTCTACTACGACTGAGCTTGCTTGTTTGTGCAGCGTCCTGTCCAGTCTCGTGGCTCGCTTCGGTATGCTGAGAAGGTACAGTGAAACGGACTTGCATCTCTCTCAGTGGGCGCAGATACAGTAAGGCTGCCTTGTCTGATGATTGTACGCATCATAGATCTAACACTTTCTCGCAACAGACTTTGCAGTGTACTGGCACATTGGCTGCATTATCATCCCGGTGACTTTGCAAACGCAGCAACTTTTGGACTGCTCCATTCTTTCCTGACGACAATGTGGACGTGTAGCTGGCTGCACCAGGTCGCAATAGAGGTCGAACACGTTGTGGTCTCTTTCTCTGCGAGTTCGAAGGATCAGGAAACTGCCTGGGCTTTGCCGGACGTGCAAACACCTCCAGCTCTGCCACAAGATTCTACCTCCGCGGCAGCTGTAGACAGCCTGTCTGTCGATCGCCGGCCAAGCTTGGTCCCCTCCATAGCCTCGACAATGAGCAATACATCCGAGACACTTTCGAGTCAGCTGTCCATTGAGCCCACAACACCCGCTACTCCTACGTACAGCTCGGATCTCCATCTGTCTCCCACGTCTGCGGAATCGCAGGCACATGCCAGCGACATCAAGGCAGCTGTCGCGGCCCAGCGGCGTCGAAGCTACTCCGACAGCAATACAAATGCAAGCTCCGAGGTTGCGTCAAGCAATCGGTCCATTCCCTCTTCCGTCGGCAGACAACAAGCCAGACGGCAGGCATACCTGGTCGAGATATCCAACCTCCTACTTGACTGCAAAGTTCAGCCGCTTGCTCGAACAATCACCAAGCATGCGTGGGATATATTCGCTCATATGCAACCTCGCGATATGCTACGGTACGTTATGGCGCCCCGCGACCCAGCAAATCCGGATGCAACGCCTATCAGAAATGCAGATAATCCTGTCAGCAAGGCTGTAGCATTCAGCAACTACCTCTCAAACTGGTAGGCTTTGTGGTATGCTTGAGTGCAAGTGCTTGTCGTCCTGACGTCATCTGTCTTGCATTCCAGGACCGCCACCATGTTGTTGGTACAGAGCAAGCAAAAGAATCGGGGCCAGATGCTCGAGCATCTCATCACGTTAGCACTTACTTTGCGGACGCTCGACAATTTTGAGTGTCTCAGTGAGCCGTCTCGGAATCTTATTGTGACTACTTCCGCTGACGGCAATTTGCTGTGCCAGTGGCTGTCTTGGTCGGCCTGAACTCCGCACCCGTCCATCGCTTGGTCGACCTCGTTGAGCTAGTGCCAGAAGATGTATACAAGAAATTTCGCAGCATGAACCGGCTTATGGCAGCCAGTCGGTCATTCAGCGCGTATCGCTTGGCAATCACGAACGCGCGGCCGGAGATGATACCATACCTGTGAGTCTTTCAATCTACGCAAGCATTACGGAGCATGTTCACTGACTCCCCGTGCGACAGCGGTATACATCTGCAAGATATGACCCGCCTGCATGATGGCAAATCAGACATGCGCAATGGTCTCGTGAATTGGACCAAGATGCGTCAAGTTGCAAAGCATGCTTCCATCGTTGATTCCACCCGGCTTGCGCCGCGATTCAGCCATGATGAGGGTCTTTCAAGGCTTGTCATCGACATACCTGTGCACAGTCTCGACGACGATGACGAGGTGCGTGTAACAAAAGCCTCCCTTTAGCGCGTAATTGATCAGCAGCTAAATGCTTACCATTGCAGACTCTCTATGACCTTTCGTACGCCTACAAACCTCGTCAAAAGCGGTCTGGCAGTAACTCGCAAACCACGAAACTCAAGCGGCTCCTGCGTGAGGCAATTAGTCCCCCAAGCTGGAACTCTTGAAGCACAGTCGTTCCTCATTTTCACGACTTCGCATCCGCGCACAAACTCTCGTTATTCCGTTCTTTTTTCGCTATCTCGTCTCTCCTTCGCAAAACCAGCAGCTGATATTTAACCGTAGTCAAGTATACCTTCTTGTTCATTACCTTGGCAATCTTCCTAAGTTAGGAGAGTGAAGTTACAGAAGCCGCAAGTTCCGCTACTTCTGCTCACCAAGCCATGCTAGGCCCGCTCGTACATGCGACATCGTTTATAAGCTAAAGATCAATACCACAGCATAACCTACGTTACATACTACTTCTCATCCCTTCCTCATGTTTCCCTGAATACGGGCCCTACATACGTGACCCCGGCAAGTTTAGGGCATCTCCGCCGTTGCGCTCGCTTGGATGCCCGTTCATGTGACTGGCGGGATTCCACGATTCAGCTGCAGATCGTCACGTTGACAAACGCAATAGAACGGCGACGCACCCATTGGAATAGCCTCTTTTGGTGACATTGACAAAATGCACGCCGTCCATGCCGTTCCGGATGCCATTAAAAGACAAACCTTGCACGCCCTTTGGATAATGGCGGATACCGAGCGCAGCGCTCAATTTCGATGCGATATCGCTGTCGACCTCGTGGAAGATGGCTAGCTGCTTTTGCAATATTTCGACTTTGCGGCAGGTCTTCATGTGCCCTGCGAGGTTGTCGATCATACGCTTTTGCGCTCCTGGCTGACGAGCGTAGACCTTTCGCCAAAGATTCCGAGGCTGTCGAGCAAGAGTCAGTATGAGTCTGAGACATCCGATAGGGCGAGATGGTCCAGCTTTGGCGCCAGTTGATAGTACATACCTGCTCGAAATCGATTGGCTGCAGCTGACTCAGGAAAGCAATTGCATCGCCAATAAAATCATTGTGAATTTTGCGCAACCGCACCGAGCGCCTCTTGAAAGAAGGTGGTGCAATGGAGCTGATGTAATTTGGCCGTGCACCTTGATTGTAGTATGCCATCTGACCATCACGTTGGAAATTGCCAGTCTCGAAGGAAGCCAAGTGCTGATTTACAGGAAGCTGCTGATAATTTGCTGCGAGACCCCAGAAAGGTGGTTCAACTATGATCACGCTTGGAAACAATCGGAACTTGGCCTCACCTCCTATTCTATGTCGATGTGTGTCAGGGTACGAAAACAGTCTGCTTTGCAAGACCGGATCTGCAGAAGGCTCCAACCCAGGCACTAGATGTGCAGGATTGAATGCCGCCTGCTCAACCTCGGCAAAGTAGTTTTTCACGTTGCGGTTCAGAGTGAGTTCTCCAAATTCTCGGAGAGGATAGTCGGCATGCGGCCAGATCTTTGTCAAGTCGAAAACGTTGATCTTGGCCTTTTCAGCTTGTTCTGGGGTCATGGCTGTCGAGCAGTGAATTTCACCATGAGCCAGATCACCTATTGACGAATGCTTACTTGTAATACTTACTTTGAACGTAAACCTTCCAGCGCGGATATTCGCCTCGTTCGATAGCTTGGAAGAGGTCCTTGGTAGCATAATCAGGTGCCGAGCCAGCGAGTTCTCCCGCCCGTTCCTGGGTCAAGAACTCGACTCCCTGTTGCGAAAGCAGGTGAATCTGCGCATACACCCATTCGCCATTCTTGTTGACGAGTTTAAAAGTGTGTCCAGAGTATCCTTGCATCTTGCGATATCCATCTGGTACGCCTCGATCCCCAAAGAGCCACATGACCTGATGCACAGACTCGGGGTTATTGCTCAGATAGTCCCAGAACATTGTGGAATCTTCGCCGCCTGAGAGATGGGTCTGAGGGTCGCGCTTCTGCGTGTGGATGAAATGAGGGAACTTGGCTGGATCTCGGCTTTTGGGTTTCCCACATGAATTGTCAGCTTGGACGCCAGGTAGCCTCAACGGCAATTTTCCAGAGGCGACTCACAGGAAGAATATTGGCGCTATCGGAGTGAGCAGAGAAGTGAGTAATCGTATGGCAAGCGTCCCCACCTTGACTCACTGTTATTGAACACCCAGTCCATATTCCCTTCTCTCGTCTTGAATTTGATAGCAAACCCTCGCGGGTCTCTGGCTGTATCCGGCGAGCCAGACTCGCCTCCCACAGTCTGTTCACGTATTTAAACAGTAAGCAAACCATGTTGGACAGGATGGTGGGGAGAAACGCATACGGAGAATCTGACAGTCACGGGGCACTCGCGTCCAGCTTCAGCAAAGCAGTCGGCAAAGCAGATATCTTCCAATGATTGCGTGCATTTGAAGACTCCATGGGCGCCTGCTCCTTTTGCGTGCACTACTCTTTCCGGTATGCGCTCCCTGTCAAAGTGAGAGAGGAGGTCGACGAGGTGCTGCAGGGTACAATCGCATTTTGCGAGGTTAGTCTAGTCAAAGACTCGCTGTTCCGCAGGTGAGCGAGTCTAGTGTGCCGTACAAAGTCTTGGAGAAGAAGCGGACCATCTTGACCGATTCGCTGCAACATGAAGTAGACCAAGGGAAGAGTCAGTGGAATACCTAGTCCATCGCTGAATGATACGCTTTCGTCTGCACCTGTGCAGCATAGGCGTGCGGCATGGCTAGGAAGGCACACGTGAGCCATGTGCAGATCAAAGCGGGCATGGGAGATATATTCCACTCACGAACGCCATTGCTAGTGGTGTAGACGTATTCTGTGGCCTGCTCGTCGGCGTGGTACTGCTTGATGTCGTGGTTCAGGCCTCCGGGGCTGTTTGATGCAGGCTGCTCAGCAAGGACACACCAGGCGGGACTCGGAAGCTGGGAGCCTCGGACTGACCGCTCCATCGCGTATACGACTGCGAACCAGTGCAGTGTGTATCTAGCGTGCCAGCTGTGCAGACGTTCAGTTGCTCAAAGGAAGCAGCAGGAAGCAGTCTTCCGCCGACCGCTGCGAGTGGCCGGTCAGTTTGCCATCCCTTATGTTCCACCGACCTCAAAGCAGGCGAACTCCGCTTTCACGCCTGCTGATGATGAACGCTCTGAAGGCTCAAGAGTAGTAACAGGTGTGCCTTGCAGTGTGCATCCTCGTCTGACGGCACACTTGGCCATACAGGCAATGCCACTGGTTTGCCACCAGTCTGCGAATCAATCTCAGCATCGTCGGCGCGAGTCTCAGCTTGGACGTGTATGAACCCGCAACCCACACCAGCGATGGAGCTGGGCACTGCATGCGTCGTCCACAATCTGCTAGGCGTGTCAAAGGCCGTGGTCGCGAGGTTGAGCTTGCCGTGAAAGGCGCCAATATCAAAAAGCCACCTTCCCTCGCGACAATGCTTTCGACGCCGCCTTGCCCGCCCTCAACCAGCATGAAAGAGCATTCTCCACAGCAATCGCTAACGATTGCACTATCCAGACCGCAGCAAATCGATAAGAAAGCCCCGACGCTCGATCTCCCTCCTTGCCTGCCAGTCGTGTGCGAGCTGTCGATAACGGCTTTGCGCGCGGCATACGTCGAGACTCGACTTGCACCCAACAAGCTCGCAAGACTGGTCGCTGGTTAGGCAGACACGGCGCTAGATGTGTCTACCGCGTGTAGCATCATGTATGCATGTCTAGCTCTACAAGCGGCGGCTGATCCCAAAGCAGCATTTTTAGTGAGTGGAATGCGCGCCAGGGCCGCCAGATCGCAAGAGTGGCTGATAGAAGTTGCAAACGCAGCACAGGGGGATACAGGCAGTTCGATCTACACTTGCTGCAGCTGCTCTGGCCTCTGTGATAGCTATGATAGCCCGCGTAACTTGACACGGGAACGTTCTAAGAGGGCAAAGCTCCGCAAAGATCCTTCTCGGCATGAGGCAGCTAGCGGACCGGCTCGATACGTATGATAGCTGGTATACGTAGCCGTGACTTGGTTCGGGAAAATTTTACAAGGGCAAAGCTCCGCCAAGGTCCTTCTCCGCAGGAGGCAGCTCGCGGACCGGCTTGATACGTATGATAGCTGGTATACGTAGCCGTGACTTGGTCCGGGAACATTTAACAAGGGCAAAGCTCCGCCAAGATCCCTGCCGTACAGCCCAGGGTACAGTGAATTTACCCCCCCTCCCCCCCCCCCCCCCCACGAAGTTATACACTTGGTCATCTTCTCTGCTTCACTCCTTCGGCTTTTCCTTACCTACATATTTGGTCAGCTGCAAGCGTTCAATTGGCGCGCCATGTTCAGCTCGCAACATTCAGGCCACCTACACCTCATAAGCACCGTGCTTGCCGCCACGGTGACCGTAGCTGCTGCTACCGCACTCGATGCCAGATTATCAGCTTTAGAAAACTCAAGAGATGGCTACAACAGCTGGGATGGCAAGTCTAACCAAGCGGTGAACTTTGTCTACATCATCACAGATGATCAGTGCGTTTCTCTCGTCACGTAAAAGGTCTCCTAGGCTGACTGTAAAACGCTGTTACACAATCGGCTTTAAAAGAGACGTTGCAAGTGCATCGACCGATGTTATGCCTCTGATGAACAAATGGATGGCCGGAGGTACCAATTACACCAATTTCTTTGTCCCTATAACCGTCTGCTGCCCCTCGCGTGTCGTAGGTTCTAGTCGAAAATACTCAAAGCGCAACTTTGTGAGAAAATCAAATACTGAGTTCTCTCTCGAAACTTGTGCAGGGTTTCTTCAGCGGACAGTGCGTATGGGTGAAATGCGTCTTGTGATACAAGGTGTTCACCGCGCTGACCTTCTCAACATGTGTCCCCTGCGGAACCTGGCCAGAATGCCACACAATCACAATGTTGGTATTATGTGTTTTCTCGGAGGAGGAAATGCATCTGGCTAACATTGTGCTGCCCACTGTTCTAGATCACATGGGTGGATCCGCCCTACGGTGGCTGGTCATTGGCTTGTTCCTACGGCCAGCGGGGCAAGTACCTTCCCGATTGGCTGCAAAATGTCGGCTATCAGACCTACTACACCGGAAAGTTCGTCAACGGCAACACTCTAGCCAACGCGCAGAATTTGACGGTCCCTGGATTTAATCGTGCGTGCTATTTCGAGGAGTTTTATCTCTAGATTTCTCCGCGGGGGGGGGGGGGGGGGTTTATAAAGAAGAGCCACTAATTCACGTGCACTATGCAGAGTCCGATATCCTATTGGATCCGACTACATACGCATATTACAACTCGTCTTTCACCCACAATGGCGGACCGCCTACTGTCGCACCTGGCTACTCTACCGAACGAGTCCGGGACTTTGCTCTAGGCTACATTGACGAGATCGCCAAACACGCTAGCAAGCAACCTTTCTTCCTCGGCGGTGAGTGACGTTGCACCGGTCATTGGCTTCCAAAGGGCTGCGCGTTCTGATAATGTCATGACTGTGGTGCTCGCAAGTATAGTCGCTCCAGCAGCTCCTCAGTAGGTCGTGCCGAGTAAGATTGGCAATCTCGTACACTTAGTTGCTTTTCCCCCACAGCTCTACTATAAAGCCTGAAGATCTGCCTCTTGACAATCCGTTTACCACTCCAATCTATCCAGCACGATATGATAACCGCTTCCCTAATGCCACAGTGTTCAGAGGCGAAAGCTGGAATCCCGAGGTGCCTTCAGGAGCTTCATGGGCTCTACAGCTAGCACGCTTCAATGCCACTGTGGCCGAATACAATGACGAGTGGCAGCGCAACCGACTTAGAGCTCTGCAGCCGGTAGATGAAATGGTAGATGCGGTATTGGCCAAACTCGACAAACATGGGCTGTTGGATAACACGTGAGTGTCCACACCTTCCCAGCTTCGCAGCCATCACTTGCAGGCTCTAGGTATGATTTTGCAGCGCATGGCAGACTGATCGGCAGACTTGATGCAGGATCATTATTTACACTGGAGACAACGGCTTCAGCAATGGCCGTGAGTAGACTTTCTCGCTGCATGCGATGAGTTGTAACATCAATGCTGATATTACTAATGCACCCCGGTTTAGAACACCGTCGGCCTCCGTCGAAAACCTCCGGCTACGAAGAGGACGTACGCGTGCCTCTTCTTGTAGCTGGCAAAGGCGTAGCCAAGGGACAACTCGACAACGCTGCATACAGCAACATTGATCTTACGGCTACTATCGCACACCTGGCCGGTGCTGATCCAGATGACCACGAGCTGGACGGCCGCGTTATGCCGTGGGGCTCTGATGGGGCATCTCAAAGGCAACTTGGCGGCGCCTCTCACCACATGTCGGAATACTGGCATCAATTCCTCCGTATGTCTGCACTCTTTTTTCTATTGCGTCAGGGTGATCAGGTCTCTTAAGGTTATGACTTGCCACGAACAGCCGAGGGCCTATACGGCAATGATCTGGTGGTGGCGAACAACACATATCGCACACTGAGGATCATCGAAGACGGCCATAACTGGGCGTACACCGTCTGGTGCACCGGAGAACGAGAATTGTATAATATGACGGTGCGTACCCAGCAGCTATGCGTTGACATCCGGGCAAAGTAGCGCGAAAAGGGTTGAGGATCTGACAAGTATCGTCTCTCACAGAACGATCATCTGCAGATGAACAATCTTCTTAAATCTCTGAATCAGCCGGGCAGCTTCCCTCCCCTGCAGTCCAGTGCGAGCGAAGTACAGCGGATTGCTTCGCGACTCGATGCTGTTGTTGTAGCCTTGCGAAGGTGCAAAGGCAGAGAGTGCCGCTTCGCATGGAAAAAGCTCTTCCCGTACGGCGACGCAACAAGTCTGGATGACGCATTGAAGGAAGAATTCGACGCCTACTTTGACCGACTTCCCAAAACATTCTACACGCGATGCGAATTAGGATTTCACTGTACGTTTGTCAAATTTCTCTGGATCATACTCGTGCAAGCGGAAGACAGCTAAGACATGACATGTTCCTCATCAATCATCCTTCTTTCCTCCATCCCTCACCTACCGTCCCTCCTCTTTTCTTCCCGACATGCCATGGTCTCGCACTTTTAAATACACAGCTGGTATAGAGGGGCCTGAATGGTCTTCGAACCTTGCCTACTGGAGGGAGACGGATGCCCCTGGATCAGATTTCAATAAGAGAGCCCTGGAGAGCTGGGAGCAGACCCTTGTCGATTGATAAGTGCATGTAGACAACCACATGGGCAAGCTCTTTACGCGGCTGTTCACACGCCTATCAGGCATTACACTCGTTGTCCACCGAGCATAGTGCGCTAAGGCGTCTCGAAAGAAGCGCACGTCGCTGAATTTGTGTGCGCGGAATGAAACACTGGGTGTACTCCTCGGACTGGGGACATCCATCATTGTCGTTTGGTATTGTGGGCTGCCACTATTTTGCCACCCTGTCTGCGAGTCTCGCTGCATTGTCAGCGCGAGTCTCCGCTTGGACGTGCATGAACCCGCACTAGCACCAGCGATGGAGCTGGGCACTGCAGACGATGACAAGCCCACACCACAGCAGGCCGCATGCCCGCCGCTGCACCGCAACCTGTACCGCGCAGTCCAGCGCGACTATGGCGACACGCTGGACCCGTCCACGCCCGCCTTTCTACGCGGTTACGCGCTGGGACTCGCAGCAGAGGCAGCGCCGCGCTCGCTGGCTCTACTACTTGCATTGGTATTGCAAGCGCGCCAGGCTGGCCTGTCTCGCGCGCTGCTGAGACGCACCGCACGCCGCTGGACTCGCCTGCTCGAAGACGCGCTCGGAAGGCGCGGACTCGCATTCTTCCTGGGCGCATCCCTAGGAGGCACCAAATGGCTTGAACCGCGTATTCTGGCAGTATTACAATGGACGATGAAGCGATATTGTTACCGTCGTCGACTGTCTTCGGTTGAAGATGGCAATACCGGAGGCCCCGACAGGGACAATTTCGCACGTGAAAGACGCCAACAGCAAATAGCGACCTTTCTCGCAACAATGCTCTCGACGTGGTGCGCTTTCGGACTTCAGATACCTGAACGTCCCTCTCGGCGACACGCGCCTGCTTCGGATCTTCCCTTGGTTGCGTTTCCCACACTCAGCAAGCATCAAGCGGCGACCTCACCGTCAGGTAGCGACCCCACCATTCTCAATGCAGCAAGACGATACGAAAGCCCCACACTCGACTTTACGCTTTTCTTGCTCGTACGAGCTGTAGATACAGCTCTGCGCGCGGCATATACGGAGACTCGACTCGCAGGCAGCAAGCTTGCAAGATTGGTAGCTGAAAAGGGAGACACGGCGCTGTTTGTATTTTCCGCATGGAGGATCATGTTTGTCTGGTTCTATAAGCCGTGGTTGCTTCCGCCGCAGTACAACCAGTGAGTGCGGTCATGCGGCTACAACAGCAGCAGCATCACAACAGAGACGGAAAAAGGCTGACGACGAGTAATGAACGCCTGCAGATGGATCCATTCACTTGCGCAAATCGATCCACGCTTATTGCAGCTGCTCCGACATTTGCGAAGGTGTGAATGGATCTACGGTCAGGTTCCATCAAGCGAAGCTGCAAAGCAGCTAGGTCCTTCACTATGCGAGGATCTAGGTCTGCCAGCCGAGCTCGGCATGCCAGAAAAGGTGGGTCGCCACTGTGAGCTGCCCTAGCTCAACGTCTTGTGCTAAAGTCGCGCTTGTTGTACATAATAGATCAGTTACTTTCCATGCCAGGCTGCCCATGGTGCCCTAGGTAATACTGCAATCTGCGAAATCAACCTCATCCGGCGCTGGCTAGCAGCCTGGAAGCAAGCAATGACGCTCTATGTGCCGGTGAGTAGCTTTCCATCGACTGTCGACTCGTTCAAATCAAAGCTGAATAGCTGTACCGATGCTAGGTCCACTTTCTACCCGTTTTGCTCTTCTCGTACCGCAGAGTCCTGAGCAGTCCGCGTCATGTGCTAGCAAGGGCGCTGCTAGGCTCAAGTCGATCTGCTGCTTTTCTGGCGACATTTGTGTCGGCCGTTTGGGCCGGAGTGTGCTATGGTCGGACTCGGCTGGGCCCTCTTTTGATCCCTAATCAGCAGCTGTGTAAGGCATCTTCTCAAAACTGTGGGTACAGACACCGGCTGACGCCGTCTATATTCAGGGGATGGAGGATTGGCGATGATGCTTGGGACCTTTATTTGCGGCTTTGTGCGTATATTTCCTGCCTTCTTCACCCTATCCTGATCTATCGCTCATGTCATTTCACGCGATTCAGTCCGTGCTCATCGAAAACAAGCGGAGACGCGGAGAGATGGCTCTCTTCGTGGCGCCGCGAGCTTTGTGAGCACCGTTGCCCCTCCCAACGGCTGCTGGTACCAAAGACTGATTGTTGAACAGATACGCTGTCCTGGACGAGGTACTGCCCAGCTTCCTCATCGAAGGCAGCAAGCTCACAGAGCTGCTAGAGAGGTAAGGACCTATACGTATTCTATGTGAGATGACGACTAGAGCTGATCTTTCGCCTGCGTGGTTTTTGTCAGATTCGTCTTCTCGCTCAGTGCAGCTACGGTAATGACTGCATCTGTGTACAAGCCAGAGCATATTCGAGGTATTGTCAGGTCAGTAATGGCACGACCTCGCACATGTATAATTTCTTCAGCTCATGCAGTGTCTTTCGATAGGTCACTTGCAGCGCTCCTCATTGGAAAGTGGGAGCCGGCGCGAGTGAAGTAGCAGTCGGGGCTTTATCCCTTCATATAAGACGCAGCAAGGTCAGATATTTGACATGCCAGGCGAGATCGTCGGCATGAAGTGTTCGTGCTTTGTAGCATAGGGTTCTTTTCGTGCGGGTGCTATACATTGATTGCATCAACGGCCATCTTCAGCCGATAGTATGATAACCTCCTGCACTACCTGAGGAGGGCTTCTTGACGTGGCCAGAAGACTGCTGCTGTTGCGGTTGTGACCGAGCAGGTGGGGAAAAGTCGTCTGCATCTTCTTCGTCCAGACTTCCAGATTGATACGGCGCTTGTTGGTGGTGATAAGCGCCAGGCACAGAAGAAGATTCGTCTGCGGACCAGACTATGTGCAGAGAACAGGTCAGTTCTTGGATTCTCTCCAGTCAAGAAGGAAGGTAGGTAGAGATGATTCATGCGCACCCGTTTGACCGTTTTGCTGGTTAAAGCTGACGCTGCCACCGCCGATGCCTCCACCCAGCGAGCCCATGGTCGGTACACCTTGAGCTTTGAAAGTGCTCGACACGGCGAGGAGTGTTATGGGCTATGGGAGATGGAGCACGTAGCATCAAGGGAGCGAGTGCGATAATGATGTACAGGAGTGAGAGGTCAACAAGGTCAGCTGCGGTATGGCAACACAAGCGGTCTGTGGGATGGATTAAGCGCACCTTTGCAGCCATGTTGATGAGTAGAAGGAATGTCACTACTCCTGTTGTAAGCTTGGTCGTGAAGAGCAGCCACTAGTAATGAAGATGGATGTGGTATGCGGAAGCACATTCAGCACATGCACTAAGAGTTCCCACGAGCAGCATATACGGCTCACGAATACATCGAGCACGAACGAAAGTGCGTGCAGAGCACCAAACTGCCGCAAGCCTTCATTGGAGTTCTTCTCGACGACCTAGACGTTGCCAGAACGAGGATGTGTAGGGTTGATCATGGACCGCAATAGCGACGAGAGGAGAGCGAGTGAGAGTGAGAACACAAAGGTTCAGCTCAGCGATGCCTGACGATGTGCGCGACTATCTCCAATGGACTCACAAACAAGCCAAAGAGCGCAATGGGTAGATTGTACGAAGGCGAGGACGAGCTTGCGGCTGTCAGAGTGCTCAGGACGCTGTGCAAGATGAGCAGCCGGGACAGGTCGAGCGTCGCGGGGAGGTTGTAGAGGTCCGGCATGACGAAGTGTTGTGCGTGCTGTCCTCGGAGCAATGGGCTGTGTAGGCTGTTGGACAACGTTGGCTGCAAGAGAGAAGCGTAGTCCGGCACTGGCTGGCGGACATCAGTATACGCGTTGACGCCACGATAGGTAGGCTGAAACAGGGGCCCATGAACGTGAAGGATACGACGACAGCTGTAGCTTCTATTCTAGCGACAGTGAACTCCCGTACCCTGACATCATCTCGCTGAAAATCTACCCATTCTAAAAGCCCACATCGCCGCCTTGCCATTCCTCAACTTGCAACCCTGTCGTCCCTGGCTTCTTCCTGAGGATATACCTCTCAAGCTTGTACGTCTCATACGTGTCCTGGGGCAGCAAATAACAATATCAACCATCATTGAAGCTGTTATGCGAGGAGCATACCCCAGAAGGAGCAAGCTCACAGCCGCTAAGCGCGCCGCCGTCGCGTGTTTTGGGTTCCTGTTCGCCAACAGCGCATGTTTCCGAGATTGCCAGACGCAAGTCGCGAGATTCTCGCCCGCTTCATTCGGTGCGCCGTACCTGCGTGGTGTACATCATTCCCTCAAGTCAGTCAGATTTCCCTCGCTCAGGTCTTAAGATGTACCCCGCGCACCAGTACAAAAGCAGCCCGCCAGCTGTTACTGCTTCTTCATGAGCTGCACGGTCAGCGGCGTATAGAGCGTCTGTGTTTGCTCCCTTCCTTCTCACGCTCCTAAAAGCGACAATGTACCTGTGCGAACCGCAAATGTACGTCTTTGAAGTGTCAGCTTCTAACGCCTTCGATGATGCAGACAAGTCCGGAAAGTCGACGCACCACTCCCTTTCCAGCTCTGTAGGCAATCCCAATTCCTTCCAATTGAATGCCTCTTCATACTTAGCGCGTGCATAGTGTTCGACGTCACGAACTCTGAACTTGTACAGTTCATAATGGAGTGCCAAACTTGCGGGATCGATGGAAGGGAGGTGCGCATCTGTGTAGGCGACATGGGAGAACGCGCCAGCGTTTGAGACGCAAGAATCAGATACAGATGAATAAATGGTTGAGCTGTTTGAAGAAGAAGAAGAAGTGCGCGAGACAGCAGGCGCTTCGGATTGCTTTCTGCCGGCGAGTCAGAGGGATTTGCATTCGCGTCGTCGCTGCAGTGTCCATTAGCGACCCCAGGCGAGGTGACTACGTAGTACGCGAGTTCGGATCGAGATATAGGCACTGGCAGTGAATGCGGCGAAGCCAGTAGCGCAGGTGGGAGTCGCGAAAGTAGCGGCGGAAGGGCTTGCCATGCTTGTTGAGTTGGCGTGACGATGAGGCCGGTGGACGGGCTAGATACCGCCTGGGTGAGGTCATCTAAAGGTGTGTGCGGCCCGTTGAACGGTTCGTTGTGAAATACGATACTAGCGTGCGGAATGATGGCTTGCTTGGACGTGTGGGTGAGTGGAGGAAGCTCGGGTTCCGGTGGTAGCGAAGGTGTAGCCTGAGATGCCGGCATGTCTGCACTCTTGCAGAGGGATGTGATGTTTGTGGTCGGTTTGTGTCCAAGCAGTGCCCTCGAGTGAACCTTGCCGAAGATTGGATCGCTTGCTCTGGCTTGTAAAGCTCCCTCGTCAGCGACTGGCCCGCACTGTTCCAGAAGCAGAATAGCGGATGACAAGAACAGAAAGGAAGAGGATCGAAGCGATGCTCGAACGAAGACTGCACAGACAGGAATGCGAGCTTATCAGTCTGTCCACTATAATCATGCACAAAACCCTTGCTTGTCCAACACGACTGTCGCCATTCTTCGTGCGCGATTCCAAGCGAGCTGTGGCTCATTCGGTATGATATGGCGAGAGAGCACGCCATCCTTCCCTGCGTTTTGCACTGGCATGTGGTCAGCGCGCGGTAAGCAGACGACAATCGTGGCGTGCGATGCGTGTCAGAAACGAGTGGAGAGAGCCAAGCGAGAGAGGTTGTCGTTGCGTTGCAGCTGCTGTTGCTATTATGGCTTGCCCGCTGGCTGAAAGTCGTGGATGGTGATGGACGTGGACGCCGTGGACGAAGGACCGAGGGACCCTTGCGCCTCCACACAGTATGACATGTGCGCGCAGATCTGTATAACGCCAGTAGTTTGGATGCTGGTGTGACCGGCGCTGGATGCTGGGCAGTCGGACGGAGTGAGCTGTAGTATTGCGACACAGAGATGCGGATGCGCGAGGATGATCGGGTGACTCGCATCAAACAGTCTCTGATGCTCTTGTCTGAGTCTTTTCTTTACCTACTCATCACGGACGACTCTCACACCTCGATGCATAGCGCTCGTCATTAATCGTTAATAGCATTGCATGCAACATATGCAACCCTCCATCACATCATCAAGTCGTTAAGTATGCACTGAACCCAGGCCATGCATCTGGCACATTCCGATTCCCCTGCACCAGGGATCATAACGGTTTCATACCCATCAATGCTTCTTCTGCTTGCCAAGCCATCCCGACAAATCTCCCATCGGCAACCGCAGCGGCACCTCTGTAGAAGCCAGCACGAGTCCAAGAGCGACATACCACGCAGACACACAACTCGCGAATCCGAACCCTCCTCCAATCTTGAAAATTGTGCTTGGGTCTTGCGACTTGGAGATTTGGAAATAACCCACTGCGAGGAGGATCAGCGCTATTCCGAGGTTGGCAAACAGGGAAACTAGGGCGATGTTGGTGCGGAGTGAGGCGAGCAGGCTGGAGAGCAGAAATTTTGGAGGTCGTGGGGGGGGGGGAATATCAGCTTTCCGCCTTTACAATATTGACTGACGGCGTCTGAAAAAGATAGACGTGACCCACAAGACGAAAGTGAGGACACCCCAGCAAATCAAGTAAATCGCCATCGCGTCGGCGAACAAAGCCGACGAAGCTCCTTCGACGCTGCTACTTCCACTGGCGCTAAAAGATGCAGCGATGCCAGAAGCAGGAAGGTCGATGATGCCAAGTGAAGCGTAAAAGCCACCATAGCTCGAATAGACGAGGAAGCCGAATGTTTCGCCGAGGATCTGCATTATTTTGAAAAACCAAAACATAGCACGATAAAGTAAGTTGTTGACTCCGCTTATGTCTGATTCCGTCGCATGTACCGTACTTCGGGTAGTGAGCTTGGTAGGGAATTTAGTTTCAAAGACTCACAAAATCAAGAATGCCAGCGATGAACAAGCAGATGCCTCCTAGCATGAAGAACGCGCCAACGCTGACGGTAGACGAGTGGAAAGTGGCTGTTTCCATGACACAAAAGCAGTTGCTGCATCAGTACAAGGGCATTCTCACAGGCCAACAGTGGATATGCATGCTCTGAACACAACGACGACGACGACCATAAATCGACTCACTTTGACCGAATGACATGAAATACAATGCTACCGGAGTGAAGGCCATCATGTATCCGATGATGCCGCTGCGGAAGACGAGAGCGTTGCACACACATCAGACACGCTCATTGTCCGATACCTTGGACTCTGCTTACAGGCCTGTCAAGAGACACGAAGTGCAGCATCAGCGACGAGCTTAACCGGAGGGCTGACGGCCGATGGGGTCACTCACCTGTCGGATCAGCCAATTTCCGCCGCGAGCTAGAGGGCCCATGGTCTTCATCTGAAGCACGAGAAGGAGACCCGTCAATTCCAAACAGAGCCAGTCGAAGACATGCACACGCTCACCGCCAGTCTGAGGGGTGGCCTTGGGAGGCTCCGCCGTCGCAGGGTCAGAACCAGTCTTGAGATCTTCTTTGTCGAGGATGGAGACTACGTCCTCTTCGTCTTTAAGTTTCTGACGAGTGGTGGTGGTGGTTGTCGTTGTCATTGTGTGATGGTGATGCTGGCGAGGGTGGTATGAACAATGTACGTTAACCAGCGAGCACGAATTCTACCACTCGTAGACTCGAGTCGGAGGGACGTCAAGGGTGCAACACTGCAAATAACTGAACGTGCTGAATGTCGGTGTTTCATGATCTCCTCCAGTCTGCCCCTTGTTTATTTCATTTTTCCAAAAAGGTCACGCGTCGAGGTCCACGCATTGGAAGGCAGCATGCTGCACCCCGAGCACCTCGGCTGCAGACCTATGGCGAGGACAGTGCTCGTGCGACGAGGTGGTGCGATGGCGATGAGGATGAGGAGACGATGAGCCAGTAGTCTCTTGCTTGCTGCTTGCTTGCTGCTGTTGCCTATTCATGGCGTGGCCTCCTGTTGCAAGCGTCGTCTCCCTTTCCAGGTCATTCAGATTGAACAGGAGCAGCAGTTTAAAAAATCAAAGCAGCGGGTTCTGCAGGTCAGCCACGCCTTTCTTGCAGTCATTGTCCTTGCAGTGAAATGCTTGTTGCTCCCTGGATGTCCTTCAACTTGGGCAAGGAGCAAAGAGCGAGCCCCAGCAGCGATGCCACCCGTCACACGTGTTCGGCGGTGGCGAAGAGCAGCAGCTCCGCTCGGAACGGGATGCACGAGGTGGTAAGTATAGCAGAGAGCACATCCTTTCATCCACTCGACGCTGCGAGATTCTTCGAGAAAGTGATAGTGTCCACTTGTAAAGTCCGGTCCCCGCAGCTCCGAGTCGCAGGTGGCAAATTACAGTATGCGCAACAGCTTGAAGCCATGCAACGTGCATCTTTCACAGGTTGGAACAGCCCAACTCGCTCGCCTTTTACACAGGAGAAGCGTACACATACACTCCCAAGACAACAGCTCAACACGCCCAGTCATGTCGAAAGAACAGGGTGCGTCCGTCATCTTCATCATAGGTAGTGATTGGCATGACGCTGATGATCCGACCCTCGCTCGTCGGACATGCAAGCAGGCCAGGCAGAGGCCATCACGGAGCCAAAGCCGTCCTCCCTCCCAGACTCGGTGCTCACTGACCTCGCGCCTGTCATTGCGCTCAAGGACTATGCCATCGACGAGCAGCTCGTCAAGGACCTGTAAGGGCAGAGGGCCGATCATCCATTGGGAAGACATGATGCTGATGGTGGACAATACAGGGTCACATACCAGGTGTGCAGATGCAGCTACATGCACGTCTCTACTCCATGACTAACACTCTGTGATGTCCGTCCCAGCGCGCTTCCAACTACCTCGCTGCAGCAATGATATTTGCAAGTTTACCTCACCCAGCCTGACTGTCCGCGCCAGGTCGGCACGAGTGCAAGAACGCTGATATCATCGGAAATTCCATTCTTTACGCGTTGTTCTATATTCAGCTCACGGAAGCTCCACTCGACCCAAAGAAGGACCTCAAGCAGGACATGATTAAAAAGTGCGTCTTCCTACAATCCCCACTACATCTCGGCCCTTGATCCGTGTTCTTGAGGCTTTCGAATGCGTCATTTTTCCGGCTTGCTTCTGAAACACGTGATTTTACCTTTTCCCCCTACCTTCCCTCTTCCTGTGCTTACTCTAGACGCTTGCTAGGCCATTGGGTGCGTCGATGTCTTGTCATGAGTATTTGCTTCTGCTCCAGCTGACAGTAGCCTCTGTTCGGCTCCTACAGGGAACATGCCCTGGTCTCGCCCTAGTTCAAGCGCACACCAACAGGCTCATCCGAGATTTCGACGCTCAAATCATGACGGTGTACGGACCAGGTGCGTGGTCGCAGATCAAGTGGTTGTTTGATCTTGTCTCTGATGTGATATTCCCATACTCTGATAGGCCACGGCGCGCCCGGTGTCTTGTCCGGCCTCTGGCTGGAAGGCTCCAGTACGCCCCTTCCTCAAACTTTACACTTCTTAAATGCTTGCCCACTAAGCCCCATGTATCTCTCTTCTACTTGCAGTGTCCAAATTTTACTCGGAATACCCAATGGATAAACCTGGCTTTGATAAATTCGTCAAAGCCTTCTCCTGGCCAGGTGGTTTCCCATCTCACATCAATGCCGAAACGCCAGGTCAGATTCATGAAGGCGGAGAGCTTGGATATGCTCTCAGTGTTGCGTACGGTGCTGTTATGGATAAGCCGGATTTGGTGGCTGTTGCTGTTATTGGAGATGGAGAGGCAGAGACGGGTCGTGAGTCCTTTTTGCATTGATTTCATTGGCCTGCCGGAGCGCTAGTGCTGGATAGGCTACGGTACACTCTAATACGTCGTACTCATTTCGATACTTCTCGCTTCCCTCCGACCGCCTACACTTTTGTGATGCCCCGCAGCCACCGCCACCGCCTGGCATGCACACAAGTTCATCGACCCCGCCGAATCAGGAGCAGTCCTGCCAATCCTCCACGCCAACGGGTTCAAGATCTCCGAACGCACCCTATTCGGCACAGCAGACGATAAAGAGATCTGTGCCCTTTTCACAGGTTACGGCTATCAATGTGCCATAGTCGACTATGGCGATCTCGCTCATCAATCTGACGAGCAGGACCATGCTATTCAAATCAAGTTGGCTGCTACTATGCAGTGGGCACTGCAGGAGATTAGAAAGATTCAATCCGCTGCGAGGGAGGGAAATCCGGTCGTTAAGCCGAGATGGCCTATGATCTTCTTGAGGACTCCAAAGGGATGGACTGGACCTAAGTTCGTAGGAGGACTGCCTGTGCAGAACAGCTTCAGAGCGCGTGAGTGGTAAAAGCCTCTCCCTGATTTGGTAAAGGACATTGCTGAAACACTCCGTTTTGCTTTGTAGACCAGGTCCCACTGCCTAACTGCCGAAGCGACTCGGAACAGTTTGAACAGCTCAAGGACTGGCTTGATAGCTACAAGCCATGGGAACTCTTCGACCCAACGCACGATAACATCGTCAAGTGCGTCCGAGAATTCATCTTTGATCTTCTCTTGCTACTTACAACTGACAACATCGTCGTTTCTCGTTCACCAGGCCCGAAGTCACGGCCATCATGCCGAAAGATCAAAGCAAGCGACTCGGTCAGCTCAAGATAACCTACAACGGCTATCAACCTCTCGATTGTCCAGGCTGGATCGATTACGCAACTAAGATGAACAATTCAGACAGTCCAATGAAGGCCGTCGGTCGATACCTCTCTGAAGTCGTCAAGCGAAACCCACACACTTTCCGAATCTTCTCACCCGATGAATTGCGTTCGAACAAGTTGGACCAGGTCTTTGATCATACTACGCGAAATATGCAGTGGGACCCGGAGACTGCTAACAAAGGAGGAAGAGTCTCGGAAATGCTCTCGGAGCATACGCTCCAAGGATTCTTGCAAGGTTATACCTTGACTGGAAGAACCGGATTGTTCCCTTCGTACGAGGCCTTCCTCGGTATTGTCACCACGATGATTGGTGAGTGAGATGGTTAGTTGCACGCTATGTAACAGATGCTGACTTGCTTGCGCGCGCTTCAACAGAGCGTGAGTTCTGCCCTCGCTCCGGGTGGCGGTGGTGGCGAGAATATTTGATTTGGCTGACAGAATTTCTCGTTGCTTATCTGCCATACTGTAGAGTACGCCAAGTGTGAGTAGACCCCACTTTGATTACTGCGCTCACAATGCGACTCACCATCTCGGTGTTGCTGATGCCGTCTTTTTTTCCTTGTAGTCGTCAAGACCGCACTCGTGGACACGAAGTGGCACGGACCAGTGTCCTCGCTCAACTACATTGAGACCTCCACACTCTGGCGCCAGGAGCACAACGGCTATTCGCATCAGAACCCGGGCTTGATTAGCTCGCTTTTGAATTTGCCACATAGCATGGTCCGAATCTATTTCCCGCCCGATGCTAACTGTGCGGTTTCGTGCATGGCTCACTGTCTCCGCTCGACCGGCTATGTCAACTTGATCGTTGGCACAAAGTCACCCGGACCGAACCTGATGTCGCCAGAGGAGGCTGAGAAGCACTGCATCGCGGGTGTATCCGTTCTCAAGAAGTGTGAGTGGTCTCTCCCGAGTACACCGGTCTTTCGTGCACACACTGACCCCTCTCATCAGACTCCACACACCAAGGTGAAGACCCCGATGTCGTTCTCGTCGGTATCGGCAACGAGACCACCGCCTCGGTCCTACATGCCGCACAGATCTTGAAACGCGATGCACCCAAGCTTCGCATTCGGGTCGTCAACGTCGTGGATCTGCTTGTTTTGGCCACTCCAGGCAATCACCCACACGCGTTGGACGATGATGCCTTCAACAGTATCTTTACTAAGGACAAGCCTGTTATTATCTGCCACCACGGCTACAGAAGTCAGGTTCAATCATTGATCTTCGAGCGTGGAGTTGGCATCGGACATGCCCGGTTCAGGTGTGTTCTTCAACTAAGCGTACTCCGACCGTCAGCCCCACTGACCGCACAACTTCGGCTTGCAGAGTACATGGATACATTGAGCAGGGAACAACTACAACGCCCGAGCTCATGCTCGTCTACAACCAATGCGGACGCTATGACATCGCTCTCGATGCCATCCGTGGGGTTCTCGCTGCTGGCCTAACGAAGAGCATCGACACCGACGCCCACAGCCTCATTTCATCGTACCAGCACAAGAATAGAGAGACGGAGAAGCACGCTATAGAGCACGGTGAAGATAGCGAAGAATTCGCAACTGCTGTCATGTACGAAGCTTGATAGCCGTGCGGCTCGCTCAGGAGCGAGCCCAGCACACTTGAAAGCAATTTGACCTCCAAGCCTAGTTCGCCTGATCCACCCGTTAAGTTAGACAACAGAAAGTTTAGATGCAATGCAAGCGTACGATTTCTGTTGTTCTGTTGCCGTCCAATGGTCGCCTTGCCAAGTTGCAGAGCAGCCGCCGCAAAAGCCCTGCCGAGCACACAAGGCTTCAACGGTTTAGTGCGGGCGAGAGGACAATGAGCCACCCATTTGCAGTCAGTATGTGGGCCAGCCTGTATATCTTGCATGCTGCCAGAGGATATAGACGCAGCGATACCCTCGTTGATTTCGCATCAAGCGATGCTTGTAGCGATGTGATCTTCTGATGGTCGGCTCTAGACATTTTCGTCATTGACAAATAAATCGTACAAAAACTGCGTCGTACAACGTCGTTTACGCCTGCTTGACGCCATTCTTCGCATCCGTGCCCATGTCCTCCGCCGCCCGCTGTGCCGTCGCTCGCTGGACAGCATCGTTGCCGACAATGGTCGAAGTACGTCTTCGCCGCACTTTGGCGCCTGCAGATGGCATCTGTGTAGATGTAGTCGCCAGTCGAAGGGCCAAGATATGCCGCACGTCATTTGTGAAACGCAGACTATCTAACATTGGCAATAAATCAAGGAGAGCCTCGTCATTTGGATCGTTGATCCAGCCTTCAATGGGAATGCCGTTTGCTGGGTACACGACGAATCATCAGCGTGTCTTCGAATTGCAAGTAGCAGATACTGGTTTTGCGACTCACCTTGGTTAATTGCATAACTGATTGGAGAGTTGTCGACGAGGCAGACTCGAGCGAGATCCTTGTCGATGATGCTGAGGTCCTTTACATAAGACCCATTGACATATGTGCAAGACTCGCGAAATAGACGGCTGTGAATCATGCCTCTATCCTGATCTAGCCAATCTATCACAGGGTCTGCATATTCTTGCAGTGAAGCCGTGAATATAACGACAGTGTACCAGGCCGAAACTTTGCGGAGAAAGAAATCGACCCAAGGTCGTTTGTAGACGTGATATATGACCGAACGGCCGTCGAGCACGACTTCGACGACGCGGACTTTGAGACCTGAGGTATTGGCATTCCAAGCTGACCGGCTGTTTGGGTCGACAGACGAAGTCACTGCTCCAGACGCATAGTATATTCGCGAAGTAGAGTGAATGAGCGTCTCGTCTAGGTCCAAGACGAGTAGTTTGGGTTTTGAGAGTGCGACTTGAGCTATTGAAGTTCTGGAAAGCGTGGCTTTGGTATGCCCTCGAGCAGAAGCTGCCGAAGCCGGCTTCTCTCCACTTGTAGACTCCTTCTCTTTCCGCTTGATGAGCTTGCTTTCGGCATCGCCAGACCATTCATCCGACGACGAGCCGTATGCGTCGTTGTTTATAACAAGATCGTTTGATGCTGGGGTCACCGACGCAGACTTGCGCTTCATCAGACTGCCGAACCTCCATCTTCCGTATCGCTTTGTGCGCGGCAATGCCTCAGCCGGTTCTGGCGGCTGCGTAGCATCGCTGTATGACGGAGGCGCATCTGAGTCTGCTTGAGCGTATATTTGAGGGTCCTGCAGGACAGCGACAGGAGCCTCCAAGCGAGGCTGCTCGTTGCTGCTGCCACCCGCTAGGCCGGGCATCGGGTCGAGCTGGACGCCAAAGAGGGCAAAGAAGCGTCGCATGGTCATGTATATGCGGACAATGCACTGCATAGGGAATGACCGCGCGAGCTGGCGCGTCTGCCTGTCGCTGAGCCTGCGCTGCTGCTGACTGGGTCTCGCTGCGTCATGTGACTGCGAGCTGCCACGCGGGCGGCTGGCTTTCTCGCCGAAAAGCGTGCCTGCAGACGAGCTGGGGACAAGCTCATTCGTGGCTGTTGATGTTGTTGACAATGATTCTGGGGCTTGCTCAGCTGCGGAGCCCAGCTGGCGCTCGCCCTCGGGAGCCAGCTCCGGTTGGGGAGTCGCTGGCGGGGTGGGGTAGAGCGCTGCAGGGTCGACCTGCAGGCCAAGATGCAGCCCTAGCGAAGGACTGCTCGACGTAGATGCGACTGCTTCAGGTTCCAGGTCCTCGCACGCCGCTGCTTCTGGCGGCTTGAGGAGATGCGCGAGGTCGCTGTCCCCGACGCGCTTGTCTGCTTCCACGGGCGTAGACGTCGAAGGAGCGCCATTGTCGAGCATTGGCGACGTTGATACATCACGGCTGTCCTCCTGTCCACCACGCTGCTCCTCGCTGTCTGCTATCGCCCCTCCGCCCTCGACAATGCGGTCATTGCTGCTGCCACGAGACGGCCGCCGCGAGCCAGGACGTTGACCATGACGGGTCTGCTGTCCGCGCTGGTGGCTCCAGCCACTCAGCAACGTGATGGCGTTCATTCATGGAAGCTCCAGGCCCGTCCAGGCGAGCCGGCTGCCCGATGAAGCGTGTTGGTGCAAGCAGAGCTGCAGCTGGCTCGCCCAACGTTCCTGCAGGCAAAGAGACGAGGGCAAAAGAGCCAATTGATATGGCTGCGACTGCTGATGCTTCATTGCACGCAGTACAAATGACTTGCTCGCAATGACAATGGAATACCGCTATGAAATGTAGAAGAAGCAACCAAGAAAGTCGAAAAGCAGCACCTGCCTCATCGTCGGGCACGTGGCGCAGTACTCAAGCCAGCATCTCCGGAGAAAGACCAACAGGAAGCAAAGTCATCTCTTCCACACCTTCGTCAGTGAAGCTTTCACGGCCTAGATGTTCCCAAGCCAGGTCGGCCTCGATGACATTCATTGTCGTCGGCTGGTGGGGCGCGTTCTGAGAGCGAGCGACACAAGTCAGCAAACGACGTTCGCAACTGCAACCGCTATACTCAGCAAAGCGCACCAAATCATCCAGTATAGGACTTCTCAAACAAGCTGCCAAGTCTCGAGGGATGCGACTGGGCAGCACCAGAGCGTGCAGCGGCACCTTGAAAGGCACGTTCCGGTCCGCACTACTCCGAAACGCGTCGACAAGCTGCCGACCAGCTTCAAGTGCGAGAGCTATCCGTTGCCTTTCACCTCTTGCCGATGGAGTGACTAGCACGAAATGCTCAAAGGCAGTCCGGATTACATACACGCCACCATCTTGCAGATGAGCTGTGCTCTCATCGCCAAGGGCTTGGAGCTAATGCAATGCAAGCCCGATTCAGCATACAAGCTACCGTGTCTAAACTGGAGGTACGTTGACTCACCTTCGCAGACTTTGTGCTTTCAAGGATCTTGTAGGCCTGAAGAGACCTCTCTGTGCTTTGCGGCAAGTCCGCCCGAAATCTCCAATGCTGCGGACGAGGAGGCCTATCAGCCACGTACAGGGAAAGAATGGCACGAGCACCAAGCGAGAAACACTCACATTCGCCGAAGCGTAGATCTCCTCGCCTCCCATTATATCCTGCCAAATCTCCGTCTCTGCGCCTTCCAGCATATGTGCGACTTTACGCTTCTGCCCCGGTCCAGCTCTAGCGAGTTCTTCTGCATATCTGACTGCATAGCCACATTCGGCATCCGAGCTTCCACGGCCGTACCATACGAAGATATCTTGGAAAACAGATGCGATGTACGAGTAGGCTGAGCATAGCGAGTTTGCTTGGAGTTCGACTTCATCGATGAGCGCGATGCCTTTGCAGGGCATTTGAACGCGATAGAGCGTTGTGTTCAGGACGTCGAATGTTGCACGGAAGCCCTGGAAACAAATCGAGCAGACATTGTCCGGTTGGTCAGTCCAAAGCATCAAACAACAGAGGCAGGTTGGCAAGATGCTCACTGAGCGAGTGACTAATCGACCGCCCAGCGCGCGCAGAAGCGCCAAGCTCTCCCTCCCCTGTTCCGAGACGCTTGCACTAGTCCTATATCTGGATTCAAGTTCCTGTATCTTGACGCGTCCATCTTCGGCACAATGCCTGCCCTTCCAGACTACAATCTCCGTCGAGACCAGTCCGCCCTGCTTGGACCGGAGCACGATTGCAAGGAGCTCTGTGGAGTAGAAAATGGCCTGTTCGAGAGTAGGGAGGGCTTGCGTCTTTTCGGCATCGCTGAGGCTCAGGACGTCGATTGAGATGTATTGTTTGTGCTCTGCTTGCTTGGATGGGGTGAACAGAGCAGAGGTATTCATGGTAGGCAGATCTGCTCTCCGCAAAGCTGCGATGACATTTAATTCAGCCATGCCTCGGCTCAAAACAGCAAGCAGTACAACGGCTTACGCTTTTGACGATGAACTATGGTCTCGGGACGCTGCGTTGCCATGTCACCGGCACCAGACGGCGGTCTCGGCGCATGTCTAGCAGGTCCTTTCCCAATACTCTTGAGCGTGCCTTCCCAGCTCGGCACGGGTCGATGGCTTTTGCCCCGAGGCGGAGGCTTGATAGTCGCCTGATCGTCTTCATCATTCATCATAGCCGCGGCAATGACAGACCACGAGTCTTGCCTCTCGCCCAGCGAGGCCTCCGGGAGAGTGGGTGCTTTTTGCTCGTGAGCAAAAGTAGGGTGAGAAGCTTGCGAGTCGAGCAATTTATCTTGGAGATCATCATCGCCGTCATTGCGCTTTTCAGACGCGTGCAACGCGTGAGAAATAGATTTTGCCGGGGCGCTGGTGGCCTGCATGAATGCTGAGGGAGATGAAGACTCACTAGACTGAGCATGGTCGTCGGTGTCTGGAAGGGCTGCGATGCCATGTTCGGGGCTTATAGGGGGCAACTCGCCTGGAAGAGGCAGCTTGGGCGATGAATGACCAGGTAAAGGTAGGGTATTGCTTGAGACTTTGCGTTCCATAGGCTGCGAGTGGGGTTCTTCAAGCTTGCTTGCGGGATCAGCGGCAGGAGTAGCTGTTGCAGTGGGCGAAGCCAGCACAGGCGGAGAGGAATGCAGTTGAGATGATGCCTCTGGCGAAGAGACGGGCGATTTGACCATTCCAGGCATCGCTACACGTTGCTTGCGCATCATTTCATCCATGACTCCAGGGTTACGAGTGAGAAATGAGCCGACTTTGCCTGCATTAGAAGAAGAAGCGTCCGTCTCTAGTCCGTAGCTTTCAGATTCTTCAGGTCGGACTTTGTTTAGCACCGGACCGGCGATTTTCTTGTCTCCACCCATAAAGTGTGCGAGCTGTAAGAAGACATGGAACCGAGTGAGCTTTACATTACCACATTCGGAAAGAAAAAGAGACTTACAGACAAAGGCCGTGAATGCGTAGGTGCCATCCCTAAGCTTACAGGGAACGAAGACGCCGAATGCTGAAAAGTCCCACTGCGGGGCGAGGCAGGTGAAGGCTGTGACGAGCGCGCATATGGCGTTGGCGACACAGAGATCGGCAATCCCGCACTACTTCCAGGGGTAGGCAGTGATCTGGAAGGCTTGGGAGAAGCAAGAGGCGAGCGCGCGGATGCTCTCGCGGGAGAAGGAGAGGAGGCTGCAATGTCGAGTTTGGGCATTGAAGAGCCCCGAATTTGATCTTGTGAGGATGTCGCGCTAGTGCTAGTGGGAGTCGTAGTAGACGGGCTGCTGGAAGACGACGGTGTAGGCTTGCTGTCTTTATTGGCGAGCCAAGGTGGTTTCGTAGATGGTCGTTGGAACGTCGTACTGCTAGCGCTGGCTGGTGAAGCTGTCGGTTTAGGCGACACAGGAGGTGGGTCTGCCTTCACATTGGGACTCGTAGCAGTAGCAGAACCAGGAGACCGTTCTGCAGCACTGGCAGCGCTGCTCACGGCTGACGAAGGACCAAGCGACCTCGATCCATCGGCAGCAGCGGAGGAATCTGGAATCTCAATCCTCGGTTTCTCAACAGCTGGCGAAGAGGTTGGAGATTGGCTAAATGCAGGTTTGGAAGCAATATTGGGACTACTGCTGCCGCCTGGTTTCCCATAGCTTGGTTTTGGCCATTTCGTTTGACTTTGCGATTGCGATTGATCCGTACTGGAAGTGTAAATTGCAAGGCTACTGGTAGGAGGCCGAGGCGAACTGTATGGCTGCTGGGAGGAGCTGCCGCCGCTTGATGCAGGTCTTGGTGACGACGTAGGTGAAGCTTGATTCTGAGTGTCCCTATTATTCCATCTATCCAACACGCTGCTCCGCTTGCCCGCGGCAGACGTAGTCGTAGTTGCAGGGGCAGCTACAGTCGACGACGTCGGCGGGGCGGTCGACGACGTTTCCTCTTTCGGACCGCTCGATGAAACGCCAAAAGAAGACGAAGAAGAAGAGACAGATCCACCACCAGGCCTAGGACTATTCGCAGGACTGCCGCTTTTCGCGGGCATACTCGTGTTATTCGCTGTTGCTGCTGCTGTCGCATTTTGAGCTTCTCCCCACTGCAAGCGTTGTTTTACGATGCTCGATCCTGCTAGACGACCTAGTGAGGGCGTGCTTGCATTCGCTGACACTGATCTTGTTGTCTCTTTGTCTGCATTTGAAGATCCAGAACCTGCACCAAAATCACTGTCCTTCTTTTCAAAATTGCCGCCATAAGACCTCGTCGCAGCTTGTGTTGCTGTCGATGCGTTCCCAGCTGCCAGATCCGCAGGCATCAATGTCGAATTTTGAGTCTCGCCCTTGTCCTGCTGCAATGACAAGCCGCTCATGCCCATTTGTAACGGCGACCTGCTTAGATTACGATCATATATCGCGCTTGAAGAGACGGTTGCGCTGCCACTGAGTCCGAGCGGCGTAGCTGCAAGGACGCCTTCCTGTGCGGCTTCTTGAGATTTGTCGTCTTGCTGCTGTGTGGCGATGCCGGGTCCGGAGCCAGCTCCACTTCCAACTGCACTTCCAGATGGATCAGAGCCCATTCCAGCTGCAGAACCAGAACTAGCTCCCAACCTCGTACCACCGCTCTGTCCAGCACCAACAGGCACAGCAGCAGGCTTCACCACCATTCCCGGCAACGCGACTCCCGGGGGACTCTTTGCCCTCTCACCACCACCAGCTGCAGCTGCTCTATTCGGCAACAGACCCGGATTGCGACTTAAAAATGTAGCCTGAGGGGAAGTTCGTTCTTCATGACTCAATTGAGATTCTTCAGCTGCCGGACGGACTTTATTGAGTAAAGGACCTTTGATTCTCGTATCTCCACCTATGAAATTGGCTAGTGAGGTCCCTCCTCGTTGTGCATTTGAGGAGGACGATGGTCGACCGGCGTAGACTGGGAATGAGGATGCATGGTGTTTTATAGTCTCTGATGAGCTGATTCTACTATTCGATGTGGTGGTTGCTGATGCTGTATTGTTAATGGCGGAACCGCCAGTAGTAGAATCAGGCTTCTCGTCGCTGCTTGCCCCGCTCGCAGACGTGCCTAGCGCCGGTGACGTCGCTGGCGAACTCGAGCTTGAAGGCGCGCCCTGTACGCCAGACATGCTCGATATACTACGTTGATTCGAGCGATTTGCAGCTCTGTTTGCCCTCATTGCGCGTGTCCGATTGACCTCCTGTAATTCCAATTCCGAGTCCAGGATCATTCATGAGCCAGAACAGGTCAAGTCAGACAGGCCCTAAAAGACGCGCGTGCGGGTAGTGCTAGCGCACCTCTCTCAGCCGCTCTGATTCAGATTGTCCCTTGGCATGCTCTTCTTCTAGCTGTTTCGCCTTGCCCGTGAGCTGTGCCTCGACTGCGTTCGTCGTCGTGACCATCATCATCATCATCATCATCAAGTGATTAGCGCATTGCTGGGCAGCCTTGAAGTGGCATGACTCACGGCGGGATGGCGTTCCAGGAGCAGATGCCGTGGCCATCGTGGGTTATCTGTAAGCTGCTGTACAGTGAGTGAGCGAGTGCGTGTGAGGGTGAGTGTGGATATTGTGGTAATGACGATGGACATCCCGCCTCGATCACGCCTGGTGTGCTTGCATTCCAGTTCACGAGGAGCGATGAAGCAGTGGTGTGATATGGCATCTTTCATTCTATTTCATGACACTGGTATTCAATTCTGCTCGAGATGTCTCTGTGATGGAAATGCGAGCAAGCAAGGGTAGTAGTTGCTCGAGGCTGCTCTTTGCTGCTTCTTTCTCGAGCGAGGAAGCAGGAAGCGAGAAGCAAGAAGCAATCACTGCAGGCTGTTTCAATGAGGTGCGTTAATCCAGTATGCTGTGGACAAGATGCACAAGATGAGCACTACTGACGTGCCTCTTGCAGCTGGCGTGCCTTGTTCTGAATCCACTCTCCAGTCTGCTTCCTTTGCATCCGGGACAGGCGAGGACCGCATGGGAGATGGAAGGAGTGCATAGACAAGCATGGACGAGCGTGCGCGCGCACGACAAGCACTACTGCCAGTCTAATACCTGATGGAGCAAGCAAGCATGAGAGCTGCCTGCTTCGTGGCTTGCTTGCTGGCTGCCTTCTCCCCTTCTAGCTGGTGCTCTAGCGTGGCCCCCATTGTTGGAGAGTTGACGAGCAGGACGAATACTACATACGAGCACACACACGCACACACATCGATACAGCGACCTGCACCCATCAAGAACCAAGAATCACCTCCCAGCGCGGCCATATATAATACTCTGATGCACCCTCGCACGAAGACCTCGGAGCACTGACGGGGTGGCACTCTCCAAACAGCCAACAGCGAGCACATGGCATGGCATGGCATGGACAATCACATCCTACGTTCACCCAACTCAACCTCACACACAGACTGCAACAATGCTCTCCCGCACAGATGGCACACACCCCCGTCGCGGTGCTGCTGCTGCCCGTCCACTCGCGCACCTCTTTGTCGACACGGACAGGGTCATAGTCGAGGGTCGTGCGGCGGGAGAAGGCGCAATCGTGGCAGAGCAGGAGCATCCACAGGCAGATGGAGAGATGGATCTACTCCCGTCCACTGTCGTGTCATCGTCAGTCAGCAGGCAGTCGGGGAGTGTTCCTGCTGGTCTGGCCACGCCCTCGATGAGGATGGCAGCAGACCAGGTCGAAGCGGCGAATACTCGTAGAAACGGACAGTCCTCGGCGATGGACACAGCGTACACAGCACATGCACACGTACGCTCACACGCATCGGACGCATCATACAGCCATGCTCGCCCCGCCTCTCTCACTCCAAGCACGGACAAACGATCCTCGTCAAGCCTCAGCAACACCTCTTCAAGCACGGGCACAAGCACCGGCGCATATTTCACCCCATCTGATGGAGCATCCAGGTCTGCCTCGAGACGTACAAGTAGCCACATCATCGACAACACACACCCAAGATTCAGCGTCGCTAGCAATGTATCCACCGCGTGCACCTCTGAAGACGCTCATGCCGGACTCGTGGTGGATCGACTCGCGATGCAGCAGGGCAGAGTGACCAAACATGACACACATGGAGATGTGGATGTGGATGTCGGAACGGGCGAACGAGAACAACTTCGAAATATCGTCACTGGCAGTACCGAAGTAAGCTTGCCCTTTTTCGTATTCATACATCGGGATGAGTCCTTGGAGAAGGAATTAGAGACAGCACACTGAAGCCAAACCCTATAATCGCAGCGAACACACCCCGCAATATTTACCGACGATACACGCACGCCTGGCTCATCGACGGCATCATCGTCCACTGCGACCGAAACGACGTCTATAGATGCTGCTGCTTCCACATTACACGCCGCAGACATAGATGCGATTCCTCCAGCTCCGTACAGCAGACCCAGCAGCCGGCTCGAAAGTCCTCTTCTTCCGCATTCAGCGACATCACACACGAACACCCATACGCACACGCACACGCACACGCACACGCACACGCACACGCACACGCCGACCAGCGAACGACGCTCCTTTTTCGCATCTTTATTGGGTCGCTCACCTTCGTCTGCTAGCAATCACAGCAGTGCTCATTCCCGACATGCCTCCTCAAACCCTCCTCTGTCTCCAAGCAGCATGACCAACGCAGCTTCTGCTACTCGTCAGTCAACGGCAGGACCGGCATCGGCGGACGCTACTGTGGCACAGGAAGCTTCACAAGCGCCTTGGTCCGCTGGGGTGCAAGCGACGAGTCCACAGACTGTGATCACGCCCGCTTCTCCAGCGCCCTTTTCGAACCTCGTCGAAAGTCAGCAGCAGCAGCAACAGCAACAGCAGCAGGGAGCATCTTCGTCGGCAGCAACTGTCTTGCAACGGACCTCGTCGAGTCTTTCTCGTGCATCTGCATTCGCTGGCCTGAGGAGGTCAAATAGCTCCGTCGGGCCAGATACTGGAATCTCCGTGGTTGCACCCAGTGCCCCGGCAGCGCATGACTCTGTGTTTGCGAATGCGCAGAGGGCATACCTACCAGCTGGCTCTTCCTCATCCTCAGAGAGTGTAGCCGTCAGTCATCACAACAACAACAGAAGATCGAACGAAGGCGGGGATATAGATGCTACGGTTCCGTCGTATGAGCGGGCTATCTCGCCTGTTCTTCCGCCACAAGCTAGTACGCCCTCTTCTAGAGCTGCGAGGTATTTATCGCGTCATTTCGCGAGCTCTACGACGTACGCCGTACAGGATCCGGCGGGCAGACGGTCGCCTACACCTCATTCTACGCCTTCGAGACTTTTCGGAGGCCATGCTCGGTCTGGCAGCGTGGAAGGCGTTGCGTCCGGCAGCAACACGAGTCTCCACAAGACAAGTGCTGCTGATAAAAGCAGTGGGGACGCAAAAGGCAAACACAAGCAGATCGAGTATCTACAACAGGAAAAGGCCTTCTATCAGCAACCCCCGCTCAGCGCTCTGAACCTCGAGCTCTTCCCACTCTCGCCTCAATTATCTCTATCACGCTACGGACAGCCTCTTTGCGGCGCTGTTCTAGATGGCATTTATTTACTCATTGGGACCAGTACAGGGCTGGATTTCTTGCCTCTGCATAGGGAAGGCAATCAAAGTGCTCGCTCGGGGTTGCTGAGTTCTGTTTCTGCATCACTCGCGGAACGTTTCGCTTCCTCCTCTTCTTCTGCCGGAGCTGGTCTGAGTGGCTCTCATGGTACTTCTCTATGGGCGACGAGTAGTGCGAATGGTGGTACAACGAGCGCGGTAGGAAGTCTACCCAACACACCACGCGTCGACGAAGATATATCCCGCAAGACGCGCAAACCAATTTCTTTGATCAAGAAAACGCGCTTCAAGCAGCTGGTCATACTTGCAGACAGAAGTAATGTCCTGCTTGCTGTTGCTGGAAGGAATGATCACGTGCGCGTTTATGCGCTTGATAGTCTGAGAAGATTGATTGAGAAGAAGATGAAAGAGATGGATGCTAAAGATGGATATGTCGAAGGAAGAACGACGGGTCAGCAGAGTCAAGCGCCGGGACAAAGACAGGGACAGAAGAATGTCGGTTTGGGAATCTCAGCGCCGGGTGCGAAAGTTGGCAAGGACGTCAAAGGAAAGGGAAGAGCAAGGACGACGTCGAATAATGCACCCCCGCTCCCTGTCTTGCCGCGAGTAAATGGCGCACAAGCTGGACCTAGCAGAATCGCCGCGCTTGACCGCTCTCCGCCTCCTGCATATGATCACGCACACGCTTCCACTTCAAGTTCGCCATCTACCTCGACGCAAACGACTCCTCATACCACGTTCGAGAGCCCTTCGACCGCTTCATCATCGAGCTTTTCAAATGCTCTGACCGAGAGCGAAAGTGCAACTGGATCAAATCGGCAAAGAAGACGCGCTTCTGCGTCTTCGGGCTCTTCTGGCGCTCGGAGGCGCCGCCAGCGAGCAGCCTCGGCAAGTCAGCCGCCCTCGACTGCGTCTCCCGCTTCAACGACTACGTCGATTAGCCGAATTGCACCTTCGCCGCTTCTGTTGAGGGAGCATATAGCTTCTTCACCTCGCTCTATGCGGCGTGCAAAGTCGAGAGACGCCATGCGGAGACCTTCTGCTGCTGGTCTGGGCTTGCAAGCATCCGCCGCCGCTGCTGCAACGTCTGCAATGCCAATATCGACTGGACCAAACATGGCACGCAGAGGCTCGGCGGCAACTGTTACGCCCGAGACCATAGCTGCACTCTGCGGCGGCGCGCCTATGACTGCCTCAGAATCTGGGCCATCCAGTATCATTGAGCAACGGCGCGGCTCAGGCGCTTCTTTGACAACAATGAGCGCTGGCGCACCAGTTACAGCCACGAGGACATTCTCAAGGCGCGGCTCTACGGCCCAACTTGCGGATATGGGCCAAGTGACATCCGAGACTCACAGCTCGCAATTCTTGACGTCCACGACGACTCAACAAGATGGTTCGGACGAAGAAAGCTACGAATGGATAGACGCGCCTGAGTTGGATGTGTTGGAAGATTGTCGGCCTGGCAGTACCACTGCTGATGATTTGGAGGGATACACGTTCCCGCCGCACCCATTGGCAGCGCCTAATCGAGCGGCGACGCCAGAAGTGCCCCCTCTTCCTGCGCAATATGCTACGACTCGTACACAGCCGACCACTCCAAGCTCTCGCTCGCAGTATGCAACTCGCCTCACTCCGCGCTCCGCAAGAGCTCGAGCAGAGCACTCTGCCTCTTCTTCAGACGAGGAAGATCAGTCTGAGCCTACAGAGCCATTTACATACACGGAAGAGCTGCGACGAGTCGCTGAAGACGCCCAGATTGGACTCCCGCCTGGTCTGCTGAGCGACGATGCTTCGCATAGGTCTTCATCGCCGTTACTGCCTCCACGACTGTCGGAAGAAGAACGAGCGAAACAGATCAAGAAGAATCGACGTGTCTCGCTTGCGGAGATCTTGAAGGAATCTCGCGTCTCGCCCGAAGAGCAGCAGCTTGATGGCGCTTCTGGTTCGTCTGGGCCGTCGCATATATCTGCACGGTCTGTGAGATCACCCAGCACGTCGACGATGCATTCTACTGTATCGGTGCCTCGCATGCCACGCTCCGCGTCTGCGAGCATCATTACCTCTAGATCAAGTGGAAGCGGTCTTACAGCCCGTGCTGCCGCGCCAGCGTCAACGCGAGAAGACACGGCTTCTCTGATGGACTTTTTGAACGCTGGGCCGCCTGCATCTACCGCATTGCGAAGTCGGCCTCCACCGCTGCAGCGAAGCTTTACGGCTAATAGCGTGCCTGAGATGAGCCAACGGCCAGGCCAGACGAGTCCGACTATTGCTGCGAGATATTCGCCCGTACAGACACTATCAAAGAGCCCATCGTTGCGCTCTCATGCGTCTTCAATGACACCGAGATCGAGAATGGTACCACGCGATGCTACTGTCAAGGAAGACCCAGAAGGAGAAGAAGGGCCCGCCGGCATGTCCTTCTTGGACTTGCTGCGCGAAGGTCCGTCGGGACCTGCTGATGCAAGGGCTACGCCGATGAGCCGTGATGGAGCTACGACTGCCCATTTCAGTCGAACACCTTCGAATGATGGCACCTCGACCATGTCTGGGCATGCGGAAAAGCCAAGAAGGCTATCAAAGACCCAAAAGCGCTCTACCAGCTCGTTGCACAGTGCTGCGGCCTCGCGACCTGCCGGAGCGCCTCCTATGGCCAGCAGACCCGACGGTCAGGTCTCATCTAATCATCACGAGCGCAGCACTACCCAGCCTGGTCAAAGTCAAAACTCGTTCAATGCACTTGTACCGCCGCTGAACCCACGGCATCGAACTCGCTCAGACGGCGCTGCCCAGCGCCGAAATGGGAATTTCATACTGTCAGCCGACGAAACTGTGCCTGTTCCTGTGCACATCACAGCCGAACGGACCGACAAAGCCCGGAAACGCCAATCTCTGCAGCCACGAAGTCCGACTTTCCGCCGTTTCATTGCGGAAGTCAATGTGCCTCCTAATGCGAATGTCGAAGCGGGCGCTGAGCGCACTGGCACAGACAGCGAAACTGGAAACGGTGGACAGCTGCAGATGCCCCGTTCTCTTTCATTACAGGAGATGCTGGCGAGCGATACGGCACACTGGAGCGACGGAGCACCACTTGGCTCTTCGCCCGAAATTGAATCTGTCCAACCGAGACCTACTACACAGGCTACCGCTCGACCGCGAGCCTCACAGTCGGCGGAACTGCAACAGCCCAACAGGCGAAAGAGATGGTCGCTGCTCGACGGCTTGCGGTCGTCCCCGACCCCTGGCTCGACTTCAGCTTCCCCATCGCATGACGAGGAGGCGCTAGATGCTATCAGTAGCTCCGCATCAATAGAGATCTCACAAGGCGCACAAGCCATAGACAACGAAAGTCAGGCGCCTAGCTCGGGTATAGCAGGTGCAGAAGCTCGGGTGTTGCAAGAAGCATCACAAGCCATGCCAACTACCCAAGCTCGTCCACCGGTCCTGAAACAACGACCTGGTCAGCTCCTCGACGACGACAGTCCGCCATTTGGCAATTTGACGCCGGACCTCGAGCAGCAAGCCATGAATGGGAGCACGCACCCGGACGGTACGACAATCACCTTTACGCAGCGCACATCCACCTCATCTCAGCAACTTTCCAATATTGGAGGGCCCACGAGTGTCTCTTCGGCTCTCAGTGGCGCTCAAATGCCACAGAAAGGCGCAGCTATTAGGCCGAGCGAGCATGCTCAGATGCGAAAGGATCCTGTCAGCGGAAATCTGGACTATGTCAAGCTCGCGCGCACCAAGGGAAGTCGATTCATTAGGGCTAGCGAGACTAGCAAGAGGACGTACTTGGCGGTGTTGTGCGGCGAACAAGGCGAGAGAATCGAGCTGTTTACGGTAAGCATTCGCGTAACCATATTCATAGTGAAAAATGTTGATCAAGTCGATGCATCTATCTTCTGCAGGGTGCAAAGAATGTCTCTTTATCGCTAAATCGCACCTTTGTCTTGCCAGAGACCCCACGCACGTGAGCTGCATGTTGAATTTGATTACACAGGATTCATGCTGACTAGACTTATGTCGGCAGCATCGAGTTCCAGCTACAAGGCGAAGATCTCCTTGATCTTTACCTCATCTACGATTCTGCCATCTTTGCTCTGGAGCCCTCCACCGTACGTGTCCGCGAAGTGGGCATCCAGCGAAACGAGCGGCGTCAGGCGCGGCGTGAGCGTGAACGGCTATTGAGGCAAGCCGCCTTGCTCGAAAACGTCGATCCAGCTAGCATTATGCTACCTCCCAGTCCTGCGGGACGCTCCCGCACGATCTCGCACGCGTCTCAATTACGAGCTGAGGAACCGCAGCAAGCAGGAAGTCAGAACGCTATCGCCGAACCATCTGTACCGACCGCGCCAATGGTGGAAGGGGATGCAGTGCCTTTGGCAGATCCATCATCTAGCACAATGCTCGATGCAAACGGCCGGAGGGACGGTCCTGCTTGCAACGGTTCACGGGCGTCATCGCTGCGCATCCCATCGCGAGGGCTTGCATCGTCCTCGTCGATAGAAAATAGTCCGCGCAGCAGCTCTGATTTGGCTCGCGCTGGTGCACTGCCTTCAGGCCCTCAGGACCAACGCGAACATTCGAGATCAGAGACTGCGCGAACCGATGCGACGGAGGTTCAGACTACAATCTCCGCAAACAACGGAAACGCAGGATCACCACAGCCCGCTGTCCCGACCTTGTCTTATACTACCTTTCAACAACTCGAGTATCTGCCCAACATCCCGCCATTGGTCCTTGCATCCTCATACATCATCCCACCCACGTACGAATCGGTGACGATGTCACCTCACCCAGTCTCCTCGGCTTTGCAGGCTTTCCCTTTCCCGACAGCTCCTCGAAGCCCGACAATGTCGCAGAGCGTGCCGCAATCGGTGCCATCTCGGCCTAGTACACCCTCACCACTCATGACAGCGTCTGTCGCCGCATATACAAGGGTGTTAGCGCAAGTAGAAGATACAGCTTCGCAAATGCCCACGCCGCCATTGTTGAGTCCAGTGTCACTGCTGGCGAACCCGTCGGCGAAGCATATTGGTCCGCCCGGTCTGTTCTTCGTCAGCAAGGCCAAGCATACCACGAATATAGTGGTAGGCTGCACTGTTTTTATACATATCAAGCAAGCTTTGACTTTGGCTCTCTTTCGCTTCGCAGGATGGAGATGGTCGTTCAGTCATTCGTCAACCTATCGCTTGGATGCATCCGGATGCTGTGCCTGCCGAGGTGCCAGAGTGAGTCTCTCGTTACCCTTTTACCAGACTTGGCATACACGCTGAGCTTGCAAACATTTGACAGGCAATATCAAGGGCTGGACGTTCTCTCCCGCATGGACATCATACTTACTTCGGCAGACAAGGCTCGGGTCTGCGTTGTCGCGTTTGGCCCTACTGCAGTACGGGCAATTGAGCTTGGCAATCCCGAGTGCAGCCATGGCCTTGAAGTTGCCCCTTTCGAAGTCCAGAAGAGGCAGCAGAAGAGCCGCGCGCAAGTGGTTGCCTACAAGGCACAAGGAAAGGCTATGCCGGAGGATGCACTATTCTTGCGAGACGTAACCTATCTCGCCAAAGACGGAGAACGGACGTTTTTCGCTGAAAGGCTAGGATCAAATATTGCGGTGTATGCGTTGGCCTCAGCTATTCATCACTGAGCTGAAACAGATAGAAAAGGTCGTCCACTCGGAATTGCATTATTGAAGTGTGCCATGTTCGCCAATGGGAAACGTATGACAATGACTAAAGACATGCATTCATTGATCAACGAGAAGCCACTCGAGTGCTCGGATGGTCGTCACTGCCATCATTGCCTCTGTTGTCTACAAGGGAGGAGGATCCTGCGTCGCAGTCCACGACGTTCTGCTGTATGCCGAACGCGTAACTGCCACATCAGGAAACGTTAGCGGTACTGGCATCGACGGGCAGTGTGCGAGTACCAGGGTCATTGTTAAGCGGTAGGACAACCCTTTGCTGGTACATCGAGACACATAAGGGGCATGTCCATTTCCTAGGCCTTCCTTGCTTGTGACAGATAAGCTTCTGCTGTCTTCACTCGCTCCACTCGCTCTTTATCTTCCGCAGCATTCCAATCTGAGTGACTAGGCCAGACTGCCACTGCAAAATTGTGAAGCTACGGAATCCTGTTAGAGACGCGTCCTCCCGGTAAGCGGCCTTGACCTGCGCAGCGACGTCCGGATGCAACAAGGTCTCGATGTGCTGATACTGGCCCGAGTGGCGCCGCAGGATGACGTACAAGGTGTCACAGCGGACTTGAAAGAGCTTGCGGCCTGAACTGTGGCAATACGCCACGCACGACCCGTCTTGGATCAGCCATCCTTTGAGCTGCTGGTCAGTAGGATGCCCTTTGCCACAGCAGGCGTAGACGTCCCTGTGTATCTTCGGTGGAGACGCGCGCGCCGATGACACGAGCTGCGTCATCGAGTGCCTCCGAGCAGCGGCCTGAGTAGCGGTCACTGATGCGATGTCAGTCCCCTGGGGCAAATTTGCGCGCTGCGGTGTGGCTGGATGCGGAGAAGCAGTCGCTTGAGAGGTAATGACCGGTGTCCTGTGACTTTGTGGTGAAGTGTCGCGCTGAGATGTGGCTGGCTGCACCGTAGCGGCGGACTGACTCGAAGACGATTGACTGGTCTGTGATCTTAGCCTGCGATATCGTTCACGCCAAGACACCATGCTGTAGACAGAATGCGTGGTAGAAGTGCAAGCGTAGACGGTACAGCAAGGGGACGTGATGAGGATGAGGGTGAGGATGAGAGGAGATGGGTTTGTCAGTGTGACTGGGCCATGGACGCAGATGTCTGACAAGAGCACTGTGCCTACTTCGACCGGGAAGAACGCTAGGCGAGTGCAATTGGAGTGCCGACGACGGGTGGACTGGGCTACTCTTTTGTGCCACGGCCGGGTGTTGTGAAGGGAGCGAAGGCAAGGGACTGCAGCCAGTCAATCTGGACTCCTTGCAGCAGCATAGGACCGATAGCAGGGCGGTGCGGGCTGGATCTGCTGGCCTTGTGGAAGCAACCCTGCTGGGGCGGTGCCGGTCCAAAAGCGTTTTCGTCGAGTCTAGGCCTTGTATGCAGCGAGGTCCTGCGCAGTTGCTCGAGCGCGATGCTTGCGGCCTGTATAACGCTCTTTGAAGGGCAGCTCGACGACAGAGAGCCAAGTCAGCCTGATGATCATGGCCGCCTGCCTTTGCACGCATCATCAGCGATGCCCGTCCAGGCCACCCCGCTGGACCTCGTGGACACCGAGTACTCTGCGTGCTCCGTCTCGACGTGCACCAGCGATGCCAGCCTCGTCGCGTGCGGTCTGTACCAGATTGTGCAAGATGAAGACGCCGTCCAGCTCGACGAGAGCTCGCCGCCGACCAAGAGGCTGGGGAGGTGTCTGCTGATGCGTCTGGGCGAGGACGGGGCCTTGTGCGGGCCTTGACATTGTCCATGGCGAGTGTGCTGCTGCTGATGCCTGTGTTGTGAATGATGCTAAAGCACCGAGTTGGACCGCGTAGAAGAGTCTGCCATCCTCGACATGGCCTGGTGAGCGTGGAGCGCCTGATGAGGCTGGTGTAGCGTGCTGACTGTACTCCCTCATTGAAGGTCTCGAGCTACTAGTGCCAACAAACTGGCCATTGCGAATTCGACGGGTCAGGTCTGTCTATATGCTCTCCAGGACAGCAAGGTGGGTGGCGACATGCCTATTGCAACACTCGAACAAGCTGATGTATTACTGGTCCAGCTCTCAATCCAACAGAAACTTCAAGTCACCGACAAGTCCAATCTCTGCCTGTCCCTGGACTGGGACAACCGCCGCTCATGGTGAGAACTTGGGAAGATCTGGCCATTTGCAAATGAAACCCTGACTGAGATATCTCTCCTCCCAGCACACCAGGGAGCATTGTCGTGTCAGTCTCCGATGGCAGCGTATCACTTCTTCGAGGGGAGGCGGGGCTGGAAGTTGAGCAAACCTGGCAAGCGCACGACTATGAGCCATGGATTGCGGCGTGGGATTATTGGGATCGCGAATCCGTTTGGACAGGTGAGGACGCTACGTCCTCTCCGTCTTTCTCAGAAACAGGCTAACGCTATACACAGGCGGAGACGATTGCAAGCTCAAGCTGTGGGATCTGCGTCAGGGCACTTCACGGCCCTCGGCCTTGAAAAAGGACTTTACAGCGGGCGTGACGACAATACAGAGCAATCCGCATGCAGAGAATGTCTTTGCAGTGGGGAGGTGCGTCTCTAGATATGATGCACACAGAGCCTGCTCTCAATATTATCTGACATCGACTGCCTTGCTTCAGCTACGACGCTGTCGTGCGCGTCTTTGACAAGCGCAACATTCGGACACCGTTGTCCTCACACGACGTAGGCGGCGGCGTTTGGCGCGTACGCTGGCATCCAGATCGTGCAACAGAGCTCTTGACGGCTTGCATGCACGATGGCTTCAAGATTCTCAAATACGACGAGACTTTTGGCGCTTGCGAGACGGCGGCGCGCTTCGATGAGCATGGCAAGGACGCACTTGCGTACGGTGCCGACTGGTCTTCTCCGTTGACGGACGGCGGCCACCTCTTGGCGACTTGCAGCTTCTATGATCACCAGCTGAGAAGCTGGAAGTCGACGGCTTAAGCAGCCGTGAGGGACCAGGCCAATAGTGAGCCCAGAAACGTCGTGCCATCTACGCCTCAAATGCGGAGGACTTCACTACCTTTAGTCCTCGTCCACCTGGTCATAGACTTGCTCTTCTTGATCTTCTGCATCTTCCACCGGTTCTTCCATATCAAGCACTTCGAGGACCTTTCCATTATTGCCCAAGATGCAGGCGACTCGTCTACCCTCTCGCCCGTTCAGCGCAAACTGAAGCGGCTCAAACGAGCTTGCGAAGTGGTGTATACGACGGAAGGGAATCGGCTCTACCGTCGCTTCGCCTGCGAGGCTGTTGATCCCGCCTGCTGTCAGGTCTTGCAGCTCGAGCTCGGTGTAGAAGATCGTCGCCAGTGTGTACTTGTGCAAGTGACCTGAGGAACATCTCAACTGTCAGGACTTACGTTCACGGGCGAGGAAGGAAAGGCATACCCGGCAGTTCTCTCCGAAGCAGCAAGACAACCTCGACATCGTCAAAGAAGTCGACATCCAGGATCTCAAATGGCACACCGGCATGCTCGGGTGTATCTACCAGCGCGTACTGAGCGCCCATCAAGGCCGATTCATCGTGGCGCAGAATCCAGACTGTGACGAAGTACATAACACGGCATTAGCATACTTAATGAATTGTCTAGAAGTGCATACGACCATACATGACGGATGAGCATTCTCATGACCTGGCAGGATCCCGCTAGGCACTTCGCATGCAATGTAAAGAGAGCTCGTTGGTTCGCCAGTCTCGGGGTCCGCAGACCGCACTACACGCGATGTAGTTTTCGTAGGATCTCGAGCGAGACCCAGCGCTGCCATTGCGTCATCTTCCTCTCTGTCAGGCGGTTTCCAAGTCACTACATGGCTGGCAGAGCCAATCTCTGCAGATTGCGTGACAGTCGCGAAAGACTTGTCGAATAGGTTCGCTAAGCGCCGAGAGACTTCGGCAATGTAGTAGGGAATAGGCAGCTGCACAGGGTTGAGGGGCGCTTGGTTGACTTTTGCTTCTGCGGCGAGGGCGGCAGACTTGCGCCGCGTCGTAGCTGCTGGCGCGGGCTTGACGGGCGCGACAGGTGGATCAACAAAATTCTTCTCCACCTCCAGCCGGAACTCCCAATCATCATCAACTTCTTCATGTAATGCATCTTCGGCATCTTCTCCACGTATTCCAGCCACAACCTCGCCAATGTCCATTTCCAAGTCTGCAAATTGCTTGTTGAGCTGTTTCAACAATTTCGGAAGCGCAGCTTTGCCTTCATTGAGAATATGCTCAGGCTTGGACGCCTTGAGCTGGGCGTTGAGCCAGTCATCCATTGCAGCGTGATAGCGAGCGGTGCTTTGTGCGGTCTCGACCAGTACGAGCTCGTCCAAAGGGTTCGAGGGAAGCTTCTGGCGGATGTAGGTCATCACGGCGAGGACATCGTGACGGGGTGTTGGACGAGTTTCCGTGTTCGATTCAATAGCTGCAACTCGCTCAAGATCTGAGAAGAGGGAATTTTCAGCATGCCGTTGGTCGCTGTGCCAATTTTGCGTCGTGCCTGTTCGGAATTCACGACTTACCGAACTTTACCCATCCAGCAAATTCACGGAATCCAATCTCTTCTTGCAGCGCAGCTTCCTCCATCGCATTGCATCGGATCATGACTAGTCGGAGCAAGAGAATGCAGCGCTCTACCTCGTCAAGATCGATCTCAAAGGAGCCAAAGCGTTCTTTCCTGAAATACGCAGTACATTGCAAGCGTATACGTGCAACTTAGCTCAAGTAATGGTGATGAACAATCGAGTCAGATGAACTCACCAGCGTGCCCAGCCTCGCATTTGAGCCAACCATAGCGTCAAGCGCTCGCAAGCTGGCGCCAAATTCTGATATGCCGTATCGCGTATCCGTGCAGCGGCCTTGAGATGTTTTGTTTCCCAATTATCAAAGTTCTGAAAAGAGTAGTATGAGACGAAGCATGATCACCAAATTTTCAGCAAATCTTCTCGTGTAATACCGGGGATACCCTGAAAAGGGCTCACCCGTTCCGTGTTCTTGCTGGCGAAATAGTCGTGCATATTGGTATTTCCTGCCTTTCCCGTTAACAACAGCTGCAGCAATTGCAACTCTGGCAAGACGGCGTGACTATCGTCTCTCAGCCGATCGATCCACCTCTTGCCAAGTTCTCGCACTTCCTCCCATCCTTTGCGAGCTTCATCGAGCGCTTCAACGGCGTGCGCCAAAAGAGTGCGCATACTTGTCGATGCGCGAGAGAGCATAAGTAGCTCGCTGGAGGGGAAGTTGGGGAGTTGAATCGAAAAGCTGAAGACTGTGGAAGTCTCTGCGCGTTCTGCAGGCAGTACACGGGGCGTGAAGCCGCTGTTGAGTGCCAGAGCGGAATGGCATGTCTTGAGCTGCTCGAGCGGTACGGATGCTAGAATGCGAAGCTCCGTGCTATGTCTCTTGGGATTGAAAGGTGTCCTGGGGTGCGTGAGGCTCTTTGCAACGGAACAAGAGACTATGTCCACGCCGTCGCCGATGTGCAAACTCCCTAGATGCAGGCTTCCATCCAGCAGCAGGTGCAAATTTCCGCTCGCGTCGCCCAAAGCAAGCAATGTTGGGTCTTCCAACATCCCTAGCGCTTCTTGCGTCTCTTGATCCGGCAAGAGATCGAGCTCGTCTTCGGTCATGCTCGCAAGCGTCGCAGCTGCGTCGGCAGCTGGCGTGCCGGAGTGAATCGAAGGTTTTGTCGGAAAAGGACGCAGAGTGTAGGGCACGGAGGGTGAGTAAGGTTTATTGAGGCCCGCAGCAAAGGGGTTGACGAATGTGTGGGTCTTTGTGGCTCTGTAGAAGCACCAAAAAGTATGGACAGCGCGTCAGTGAGCTGTTCTATGATGCTTTGGACGTCCAACTGATGAAGGGTCATAACGGAACTATCTTTTGATATGAGTAAGACTCACGGCTTCTCTTGCACTTTTTGGACTGTTCCCAATCTTGGGAGCTGTGCCTCGAGCATTTCTGCTCTAATCTGCGGCTTTTTCATGCTGTCTCCTATAGGCAAAAGCCTCTCCCAGCTCAAAAGGTATAGTTGCTCTTCGTCGTTGGCTGCAGCAGGTGCCGGCATTGCTTTGAGCAGAGAGGATTCAGAAGTCGAGGTGGATGCTTGCATGAAAGGACACGAAGGAAGAAGCGGTGATCCATCGTGCACAGAGTGAAGCATGTAGTTTTGGAGGGTGGACGCAAATGCAAATGTGTGACCTGGTTCAGCATATCGACGCGCGTCAGTGAGGTTTTCAGCTTGCCAGATTGAAAGACAGACAGACCATCTGGCGACCAGGCTAGAGTCTCGGGTGCTCGTGGCTGGATGTATGATCCAATTGCAGGTCCTGCTGCATTGGCACTATGTGCTGCATTTTTGCCACCTCTGGTAGACGACTGTCCGGTCTTCGCTCCCCCAGCAGTGCTCGAGGCTGATGCGACAGGGAGGGACGGCATGACTGCTGCTGGAGTCTTGTTCTCCAAGCTGACCTCCCACGCCTTGCTGCTCTCTCCGTCTCTCGCGGCGCGTGCATCCTTTCCACCCAGTGCAGGACCAGCTGCCGGCCCCGACGAGGACGACGGATTCCCACCAGACAGGCGGACTAGCTGTATGGAGGGCTGGCCAGTCGCGATGCAGGGGCTCGAGAGGAGGGCCACGTCCATCGTGGGCGCGCATGACTGGGCATGGAGGATGGAGGGCGCTGCGAGGTGCCGCGTTGACAGCGGCGGGAACCCTACCGCTGCGAGGGGGTCCATATTGGAGCCTGAATAGAATGGGACGACCAGATGGCTAGGGTGAGAGGCAGACAGACGTCCCTGCTGCTGTTGAATGGTCGTCAGCGAGCATCGCTGTCGTGAAGGCCGCGATCACGTCCTGGACAAGGTGCAACGACGGCAAAGAGCACAGGTTTGGAAGACGAGCGATTTGACCAGACACAGGCTAGACATGAGCGTGCTTGAGGCAGTACATTACGACAATATACGCAGGCACACAAGACGGCTTGTCGGCGTCACCATCGCAGAACTCGCTGCAACGACATGAAACGGATGGCTTCTGCACATCGATGCTGCAGCAGGACTGGGCTACGGGTGACGGGTCTAGTGGCCCTTGTTCAGTGCTGCCTCGTCGCTCGATCCACATCGTCGCTGAAAGCCTCTTCTTTCGTCGTACGCGTTGACATACCGCACCGCCCAACCTAAATCGTTCAACGGCGACACTGGAAATGGACCCCCTCTCGTCTCCCTGGTTTGCACCCACTGCAACTCACAGATCTCGGTCTTGACCAGGCAAGACAAAGACCGCTTGCCCGTTCCAGCCCGTTCGCAGGCTTACTGGCATCAAGAGTCTTGCATCGCTGGCAAGACTCGCAGCTCTGGCGTCACAAATACCAGATTGGCGTGCTGACATGAAGACCCGCAAAGCTGGACGCACGTCGACTGCACAACAGGCTCCTCAGGCAAGCAGTTCCAATGCTGAGCTCTCAGCTACTGGCGGTATGAGGCTGCACTTGAACACCTACATGTGTTGTGGCAATGAAATTCCAGCTTTGGCTATCGCCCAGCTACAAGTGGGCCAAGCCATAGCCTACTTTGAGGCAATCACGACAAGGACAGGTAATGCCGCGCTCGGAGGCAAATTTGTCACCACCTACACTGGCAAATTACGCGTCGTGCGAGCCAGAGCGCGGTCCTCGTTTATGACCATCCTTCGTGGGTCCGGCAAGACATTTGAACATATCGAAAATGCCTTGGAGCCGGAATTCAAGGCACAGTTAGAAAGGGCCCTCAGAGACACCCGGAAAAGCAGCAAATGCGCAATTTTTGACTGCTCATCGATGCAAGTATAGCTGGCTACGGTCGCAAATGCAACGCAGCAGAGTCGCTCAGGCTCTCGACCACCTCCCGGAGACCGAGGAATGTCACCTGAAAGACGAGAGGACGGTCACAAGAAGCGCTCGAGAAGCGTTTGACCGCCCTTCGAGGCTCGAACCCGCCCGGGCTAGCTTTGCTGGCCGAAAAATATGTAGCAGAGACGACGTTTTGATTAAGCTCATCACTGGGCATGGCTCGATAGAGAAAGCACTCCGCTAACTCAAAAGCCTATCTTTGTCGGCGCTGAGGCTGATCATCATCGCATAAATGACGAGAATCATGTCTGACCTGACGCCACCTGTGCAATACAGCAGCCTGCATTGTAGCTGACCGGCGGGCAAGCGACAGCTGATGCTTCCGTCTTCAGCTGCCATTACATGCCAGCCTAGTTGTCTAACTGCTACAGTCTTTCTCGCCTTTGCTTCTTAGCCGCCATTGTTCTTCTCGTTACAGTCTCCGTTGCAATGGCATCTCATTCTCCGTGATGCACACAGTAAGCTTGACCCTTGTCGTATATCTCGCCGTGTCAAGGAGCGTACGTGACGTGTTGTACCTCTCTGCTGAAGTATCCTTTCGAACAGGAATGGGCTTGAAACGGTCACGACATCAATCCCAGCAGGCGTGACCCAGGGCTTTTGCAAGTCCCTGGCCTGCAAAAGGACAGACATGCTCGTTATTGGTTGGCATGACCGGCACTGGCGATAGGGCCCGACAAGAGGCCGCATCCAGCACCGCTCTTCCCTCGTAATGTTTTCATTATGGTTATCAGGCGATCCAAGAGCCTAGTCGAACTGGGGACGGTTCGATTGCGCTTTCAAGTGCACTGCCACAAAAAAGTTCCGGTATGCTACCAGGGCTGGTTAGCCAGATGTGCCTCTCCTCTGCTCTCGTTCAGGGAATTGCTTGCGCTGCAAGATCTATAACCCTCTCCTGCTTCTCTCTGGCGGCATCGTCGTCCAGACAGGACCATACAATGAAGACTGACTGACGAGCTCTTCACAATCACCAATGCAGAACGGCGATATATACGTGATGGGGCCTTTCAGGGATCTCAGGCAGCGTTACTACGCAGCTCGGCAGGGCAGCGCTGGTTCGAGGACCTCTCGCAACAACACCGCGGCTTCGACCGGCCAGGTCAGGAGCGGAGGCGCTGATCACCGGAATAACGTACCAGGCGCTGCTCAAGTGACTGCTCAAGCTGTTGCAAGTACTCGACCCAGGACCCCGATCGTTGGGACTCCGGATATCGTTACTCCAACCGTGCAAGTGTCTAGTCCCGCTGGACAGCAGGTGCACCTTTCGCGTCCCGCTGCTGCGCCAACCATGAAAAGTACCTTGGTACGCCCTCAAGCCGTGCAGCCTACCCCGTCGAACGCGACAACTACGGTGCCTAGTCGAAGGTCTGGTGTTAGTCTCTCCCGAAAGGCTCCGGTTGCGAATACTGGTTCTCTTGCCCCGCGTGGTTCCGATAAAGCATCGTCCTACAAAGCAAGCCCTAGTGCCGGCTCAAGCAACGCGTCCCTCTCTTTGAGTGGTGTCCAAGGTGTCAGAGAGCATTTTGACACTGCCATGTGCTGTGGCACCGCTCAACCCAGCTGTGAGCGTCTCGGAGACAGGCAATGCGTGGCATACTATCATGCTTCAGGTACGGAGTACAACACCCGCAAGCTTCACATCTTGGTTCGTGACCCAGATGTCCGCGGTGGGTTTCTACATTACGATGGCGTCACGCATAAAGCCATCAAGGTGCAGATTGGCAACTTCTTCTGCAGCAAAGCTCGTGCTGCACCAAGCGGCTTTGTCACGTTCACACCAATTCCAGTGTCGATTGGGTCCAAGCCGGTAGACTCGAACACAGTCCAAATCGAGTCGATACTCAGGATTGACCACAGGACGCTCGAGTGGCATGCGACCTTCTGAGCCTCTGCCACCAGCTCAGCTGGCAGGATGACTGTAGTTGTGATGTGCTGGAAGCCTTTAAAAAGTGAATACTAAGCATCTGTAATGTTGTCTTTTCATCCCCATGTTTCGAGTCCTAGCCCATTCCGAATCCATGCAAACTTGATTCTCCCAAGCACTGGACGTCAAAGTATTTGACAAATTAGGAGGCCTAACGAGGTGTCGCATTATGCACTCGTCCGCCGTTAGAGTCCATGCAAGCACGAGGTCGAGATGGGAGGCGTCAGGTGAATTGAACCAGGCCAGGCTCCACGAGATGCGCTGGTTTCTTGGACTTTGTCTGTTGTCGCTGCCCAGGCGCGTAAATAGCAGGCGCCTGATTTTTGCCACTGTCTGTCAAGCAGAGAGCAAGTCGGGAGGAGCTCTATGAAAGTCTGCAAGTCTGCAAAGCCAGTCTGAGCCATAGTGTAGCATATGCATGCATGTGGATACCATTCTCCCAGCAGTGCTGCTCTTCTGTGACCGCAGTGCATCGCCCGTCTGCCCAGTGGTCACTGCATTCCGGCGCCAGCTGCTGGGCCAGTCCAGGCTTACGAGAGGATTGTTTATTTCATATGGGGTGAAGAGGTCCAAAATTGGAGGCAGCAGATGCAGAAGCACATAGCCGCGATGCTATTGCTATTACTATATTACTAGTCTTAGTCTACCATAATACGAATTACTCCCACCTCCCGCATCGAGCAGGCTTCTCTTCACCTCCAACACAAGCACAGCAACAGCACTCGGTCTGCACGACACACACACACACGCTCATCCAGCACACGCCTACACGCACACCACGCTCGTTCAATAACCACCAGCAGTCTATTCCGCTCGCCTTCCTCACTCATTCTGCCACCTCGTGACTCTCTCAAAAGGCCCATTCGCAGCGGCCCCCCATTGACGACGAGGAGAACAACAACAACAGCGACATCCTCCTCTGCACAACTGCTGGACCACCTCACACATTCACACAATCCATCCCACTTGCACGCAGGCATGCACGCATCCACGTCGACCTCGAGATCCACCTCGCGCAGGTCTCGCCGCAGCATGCGCACCACCGCACGGGCGCATCCATCCACATGCACACAAGCAGCAGCATCAGCAAGAACAGCAACAGCAGCCCTGATACTGCTCGCCTGCATATCCCAGACAGCCGCCCAAATGTCAGTCTACGTCCCAGGGCCCATTGACGAGATCCCTGGCAACTCGCCCGTCGCCCAGGGCCCAGCTGGGGTCGATGGCTACACGACCTACATGATTGGGGGAGGTGCGTGAGATGCGGCCAAGACATGCCTGGTCTTTCTCATGCTGTGTCGGAGATGCTGATGCCAAATGTCCCGCAGCCACCCTGCAGGAGAACTCTGCATCCGCGATAATGACAAACTATGGCCCAAATGGAGTACCCATAGTGTACAATTGCGCAATGGGCGCAGACGCTCAGTGGGTGCAGGCGTAATCAAATGTACACTGATGCACGGTCGTGCTGATCCCTGCTTGCTCTTTATCCCTCCCTTCCTCGCTTGTTCTCACTCTCTGCGCCGCCCCATTTGGACGCACAGAGCCACGTGCTCGGTCGTACAGGGAGATGGCGTCAATTACGCATACACGGTGAGCATGCATACCCAACATCACTCGAGCTCGTCGATGTATTGAGACTGATTCCGGATATTCCGCAAAACACAGGAACCCATCACCTACTTTGGCCAAACAACAGGCCAGCTCCCAGCAGCGTTTGCCTCTGCGACAGCAGCCATCACGACTCCAACAGCAGCAACAGCAGGAGCAGCCGGCTCAACAGGCACGTCACTCGCAGGAGTCGGCGCAAACGCAGCAGGTGCTTCGTCCAGCAACAAGGGCCCACTCAGGGATCAAGCTCAATCCACTGCTGCAAATGCTTTTGGAGCAAGTGATGCCAATGGCGGCGGGGCGGCTGTCAGTCATGCGGCCGTCATGTGCACGGCCGCTCTCGCTGTTGGGTTCGCAGGAATGGCACTTGTACTCGCGTGATGTGCTAGCCAAGTCTCCTCTACCTTTAACGATGGAGGCCACGTTCTCTCTATCTGGCCGAGGGTGATAGGAATGAATCAATCACATCGCGCTTGAGTGAATACTTTAAGCCGCTCCCAATCATGAAAAGCAAGAATCTCCCAATTCACCACTCCAAAGCTTCGCTGGCTTGTGAAAATGCACGCCCGGTCCCTGGAAATTACTCTTTCCGACCCTTTCACCCTCGACTCGCAACCCTCACTTGCTTTCTCAACCGGCGCTATGCAAGTTTCGCTCAGCATCATCGTCGCCGTCTTCGTCTCCGTCGTCGTCAAGTCATCACACACCATCATCATCATCAACAATGCAGTCACATTTAAATCAGCAGTCGTCAGTTCAATGTCGTTCCTCTCCGCCAACCTATCCCTCACGCCATCGTTGGTATCCTCGTGGTCATCGCGATTCAAAATCTCCCCCAGTCTAGCTCGCATGCCTCTTTTCGTCCCCCCTGTCCCATGCGATTTTATCGTAGCATAGTTCTCCTTTCCACATCCTTCCCTGCTTTATCTTTTCCCTTCCCTCACTTTATACAGCACACGCTTTATCGTTTTTCGTCGCTTCGAAAATTGAAAAAAGAATTCGGCGATGCTGCTGCGTCTCTTTGTTTTCCCCCTCGTACGCGGTCGTTATAGCAAGCAATGGACAATAATTCTTCTTCCTCACCAATGACAAGCTTACTTTTCAGAGCTCGAGCGGTCGCGTAACTTGCCGCCTGCGGGGCGTGCTAGTTTGTTCTCACTTTAAACTTTTCGACTGAAACAGCGAAAGTGCAGCGCAAGCACTTCACGTACCGTTGCAAGGCTTGGGCCACCTTATAATGGAGGCAAAAAGCTAACGAGGATCAATGTCCAGTTTCGCACTGTGCTCTACAAGGGGCTGGAATTTTTCGGACAGGGTCGACTACAGCTACATCTTGGAAAGTTGACAAAATGTTCTCCTTTCGTATTCTTCATTAGGCTCATAGCACTGCGCGCTGCGTGGCGGTTCTCGCCGGTCATCAACGGAGCGCTCTCCCTGCTCTGCTACCATTGAACTTCATGCAGCAATTATTGCTGGCTCTGCGGGAACATCTACCTCCATCTCGGCGTGGCCCTCTTTGCTCTCCTCCCTCTGCGAGCCAGTCGCGTCAATAGCAGCGTTCGTGAGGCAACGCGATGCGGCATTGTCATCTACCACGCTGGTTTCGTGGTCTTCTCCCTCGACGTCGGCGTCTCCAACATTGAGCAAGAGCTCGGCTGCAATATGGCTTCGCAGCGAGGTGCTCGTACCTGGCTCCTCCAGCTCGTCCAATTCAATCGGCGGCTCTTTAACCGACGAGCCGGAAGGGTGCTCGTGACTCTTTATGGGCGATTCGACGACGGGCGATAATGCAGGCGTGCACTGATCTCTGGCCGGACGTGGAAATTCGGCAGGACTGGGACTGGCACTCTTCGCGCGGAGAGATGGCTCGCTGGCTGGCGCAACGTCTGACTTTTGTGCGGCAAGATTGATGTCTTCGATTTCAGCGCTAGCGTCTGTACTCATTTCGATCTCTGGCGGTTGCTGGCGTTTGTCACCATCTTCATTCTGCCGCGCCTTGCCGTCTTCGACTGCCGGAGCTATCCTAATGCTCTGCAGCCTCAGGGGCCCGTTAAGGTCGGTGACATCTCTGATTGTCTCTCTGGGCGATCGCATTGGCAAGGACATCTTGAGACCCTCTGCCTTGCGATACACTGCGCTCATGTCTGCGCGTAGCGTTTCATCAGTGACTGCAGAGAGTAGAGACAGGGCACGGGCAGCCGTCGTTCGCCCTCCGTGGAAGGATGACCCAGCATGATCCTCGACTGCCGAGATGGCAGACACATCCGACTGAAGATTGACAGATTGCAGACTCGAGCCCGTCCTGGCTGAATTATTGGCGCCTGTGCCTGTAGATCCAGAGTGGGAGCTGGCAGACCAATTGCTCGCTGTCGCCATCTCGCGAATACCAGTGCGTGGCAGACCAGTGGTCGTGATTGCAATGACCGGCTTGCTGGACCCAGCTGAGACCGACGACCCCAGCGCGACTGCCATCGAAGGAGCGCGCGTCTTGTCAGGACTCTTGAAGCTGCCCTCTCGAGTGGAGGCTGACGAAATGGCAGCAACCTTGTCGGCTTCACTGGGCTTGGCGTCAGCCTCACTGCCAGCATCGTCGCCCACTGGACTGGCTGCTAAGCTGCTGGCAGCCGAAGTGTTTGCTGATGGCTTGCGAGGCGCAAATAGCATCACTGGCGCTAGATCCGTAGGCGCACTGGCGGGCGGACCTTTGGCCATCTTTGCGGACTGCCGAGCCATCTTTTGGTCGTATTTCTATTCGTGCAGAAAAGGAACAGTCGTTAGTGTGCGGCTCTGGTGACTGCCGTGGACTGCGGTCGGACTTACACGTCGACGGTTGATATCATTGATGACAGCCAGATTGGCATAATAGTCGGACGGCAGGATTGCCTCGCGGATGTAGGGCGGCGAACGAGGACGAGGGTGATGGGGCATGCGAGGATCATGTACGACGTATGGTTCCTCTGAAGGACCTGGCGAGGATCGTCTAAAGCCAGGAAGAGGGCGTGGACGTCTTTGATGCGCGTTCTCAGGGCCAGCACTTGGACGGCTGTACGGATCGTAGCGCGAATTGACGTGTGAGGGGACATATTCGTCTCTGCCGCCTTGGAAAACGGTCTTGTTCATTGGCGTGTCTGGACGGCGGTGATATCTGTGTGGTGCATCATTGTAGGCGCCTCTGTCGTAATGGTCCTCGTAAGAGCGAGCGTAGAGTGGACCGGGAGACTGATATGAAGCTCTTCGCGGGACTGCTGCGCCTGGTCCTTGCGTAGGCTCGTATGGTCTGTTTGACATGCCTGGACGAGGCGCAGCACCGTAGCCAGGGGCTCGAATGTCCATCTTGTAGGTGACCTGAGGAGCCTTGCCTCTGTGACGATATATAGGGTATTGGGGGCTATTTGTTGACGAGCTTGGGATCCAGGCCTTCAAAGACCAACACCGCGGCTCGCAGTCGCAAGTGAGCGTACCCGCTGAACGGAGGTACCGCAGGCTGCGCCTTTGTGTCCGACCAAGTGATCAGCTGAGCGCTGTTACTTCGAACAATGTTGACCACTCTTGCGATGCTTGAATGTCCGCTTCCAACGTTAGAGAGTAGAGGACGGAGTCAACCCCAGCTAGGACCGTATTTGCCTGTGTCCTTGCCAGACACTCTGAGAGCCGGCGGCGGCCGCCGCAGCGGTGCCGCTTGGGCACAACATAGGCAGTCTAGCATAGCGGGAGCGCTGCCAGGCCAGAGATCCGCCTTGTGTGGGATTGCATGAACGACAAAGGGCTCGCTAGAGGCGGTCGGATTTACCAAGGTTGGCCGCGAGGGCCGCGCTCCCTTGTGTGTTCCGAAGAAGGACGAGCTCGTGTGTCCGCCTGCGCTACTTAACGGGTGACAAGAGGTGCCGTTGGTTGCATACCAGGTGATGCGTGAGGACGACCTTTGGTGCGAAAGCTGGAAAGAGGACGTGTGCGAGGCTCGCTGGCAGGATAGCCGTCCAAGCGCACTCACTAGCAGTCAACGAGCAGTACACATCACCGTCGTGTGTGTGTTGGAAGGTCGCGACCTACCAGTATAACACTTCCTGCGAGTTCTTCAAGCATACTTGAATTGTCGACAGTGCGTCAGCCGTCGTCAGCGTTCAGTGTGATTGGGCCTCGATGCACGACCACGTCAGCAGTGTCCACCAGCAGAGATTGTTGCAGGCTGCAATGTCGCGCAGATGGAGTTGGTCAGAGGCGTAGTCGCAGTTGAAGGTCGCCGTCAGCTTGATGGCTTCTTGCTGATCGCCTCCAGCACGACGCCGAGGAGCCTTGCAACATCCGCCTGCCTGGCTCTACACGACTGGATGAGGGACATGGCGCTGCAAGCCTGCCGCACAGCTTGCCGGTGAAGCGCCCGTGTCGCTGCTCCGCGGCACAATCCGGGCATGTCGAGCGATGCAGTCATAGCCTCGAATGTGCTGGGCACACTCGGTCAGCACTGGCAGCGATGCTTCAAGGTTCCAGTGACACCATCACTGACAGTGTTGCACGCAGGCGCCGTGTTCTGGTCGATCCAGCTGCTGCCCCAGATATGGGTCAACTACCGCCGGGAGTCGCACACCGAGGGACTGCAGCCTAGCATGATGTTGCTGTGGGCGACGTGAGGGACTTGACTTGGCAATTCATTCACCTTGTGCTGATGTGAGGGCTGTCTATAACAGTGCAGCGATCCCGTGCGCATGACACTTGCACTGGCCCTGCTCTCACAACGCCTGACTGATGTTCCTTCACCCAGCCTCGGCATCTACAATATCCTGTCCCAAAAGTCTATCGCCCTTCAGGTCCAGGCGCAGATCCTTGCGTCTCTATCTCTAGTCACCTGGGCTCAAGTGTACTACTACGGACATGGCTGGTCTCTCGCCAAAACCTGTCTCGTCACGTCACTTTTGGCGATGCTTGGAGCAGGACTGGAGCTGCTGGGCATACTCCCCTTTCTCCACTTGCGCGAGGATGGCAAAGCGCCTCACGCATATCTGCAGACTATGGCAGGCCTCTCTGCAGCCGGCCTTGGTCTAGGCGTGCTCAGGCATTACTACGACATCTATCAGCATAGATCAGTTCGAGGCATAAGGTGGGCCAGCACGTGCTCCTGGAATGAGGCTACGAGGCTCATAATTGATATTTTCGTAGCTTCCTCTTTGTCTTTCTGGACGCCGCAGGGGATCTCACTTCGCTGCTTTCTATCGGTAAGACCAGAGCTGCAGCAAGCTCTGCAAACGAGGCTGACACTCGACGGCACGCCAGTCATAGTCAAGCCCGTTGACATTGAAGGAGCGACCATCTACGCGGTAGAGCTGGCGCTATGGATCGGGATACTTTTTCTGGGCGCAAGCTTCAATCTGCGAGCCTATCTCATCGGGCGATACAGCAAGGCCGGTCCAAGCAGCATGCCATGCTCAAATATCCCAGATCCCGACCCTGCCGCCGATATTGTCAGCACTACAAGCTCTGCGAGCGCTTCTTCAGTCTTCCGTACTGCGTCTTCAGGCCGCTTGGCTACAGATGCCCTAGAGCTGCGCAGAAGACTTGATGTCGGTGCTTAGCCATTGCATGTCTCAGACATAGAAAAAATGCAAGCCTGGCTGTACAATAACGCTTTGCGGGCCTTGGTAGCCTGTCTCAGCCCTTGAGACGGGGTGCCTGCTATTCCTGCCTATATAGATAGTAGCGGTGCAGACAGTATACGTTTACAAACATGTGGGACTTGCAAAGCAGGATGCTCAGGTGGACGTCGAGCACAGCCGACCGATCAGAGTGCTGGACGCAACTTGGAATGAGCTTTAGCATACTCGGTGAGTCTGCGCAGGTGGTGATGCCAGTGCGGGTTAGAGGCCATGTAGGATCCGCTGTATAGACGGGTCATATTTTGACAGAACTGCGGCGCGAGTGCTGCTCTGGTACCTATACAATGAACGTAGAACCAGTCGGTCATGTGTCCGATTGTTGTTGCAGATGTGTGTAGATGTCCGGAAAAGGCGAGCTTGGCCAGCTGCTGAACAGAGTTGTGGATCAGCCTCGAGGCTTGTCCAGCTGCAGACTGGCCAGGTTCCACGCTTTGCTCGGCGGCTTGGACGCAGCAGCGCACTCTTCGCATGCCATAGCAGCAGTGTGAGCGCGTTGCACGCGTGGCATCAGTGTTGCTGCCTGTGCGTGTCCTGGTCAAGAGGCAAGCTGGGACGACGAGATGGAGGGACCCAACGACGAGCAGAGGCAGCGGGCTGCCGAGCAGAGTGATGAGCAGGGAGCACAGGGAGGACGTGGCGATGACACGGTAGAGACTGTTGATGGTGCTGCTGCAGGGGAAGACCGCTCGCAGTCGCCGCAGCCAGCGGTGGAGGCAGATGGCGATGGAGACGCGGACCTCGACAAGGGACCAGGGAAGGACACCAACGACGACAGCAACAGCATCAGCAACAACCGCGCAAGCTTGTCTTCATTCGCATCTGCATCGTCTGGCCAGTACGCTGAAGCGTCCTCTGCGACCAACTCGCCGCAGCAGCTCGCTCCTGCAGCTCCAGTCGACGAGGCTGTGAGGTCCAGCTACGCCTCGACGCTCGACGACAAGCTATCTGCACTCTCGCTCGACAACACGACGAGCAAGAACACGAGCCTGACCTCAACGGCGCCCTCCGAGGTCCCCTCCAAGGCTGACGATGATGCCTCGCCGGCGAGCAAGAGTGGGGACCGGCCCTTTTCGCTGCTGCCCGAGCCAGAGACGCCTTCTGCCCCGTCGGACATGCACAGAGACTCTCGGCTCAAGCGCCAGCTTGACGCGCATGCTCACGACGCTGCACCTGCTGTTGCGGGCGCTTCCTCTGCTCCAATAGAGACACGGTGGCGGGACAGCACGACAACGGGCATGGACACTGTCGTGCTCTCCGACTCTGCTGGCTCGCAGCGCAGCTCTGTTGCCCTCTCCCCGCTGTCCAGAGCTGACCGCCTGAGCGCTGCATTCGAGCACCCTGGTCCCGGCGCCGACTCGACAAGCGATGCCATTGCAGGTCCATCAACGCCACCCGCCAGCGCACACGAAAACCGGTCAAGCAAGCTCATCAGCCCCAGTCGCGCCGTCCGCAAGTCTACGGCATCTTCATCGTCCCACAACTACGACATGATCCAGCAGCGCGCAGAGGCACACCACCATGACCTTGAAGAGAACCCAAAGCGTCACCGCCGGACACTCCGAGGCAGCGAGGACCTGCGGGCGAATTTTGCAAAGCTGCGCGAGGAGCTGGGTGGTGGGGCTAGTCCCGCACCTGGTGAATCGCATGTCGGTTCTCACGAGCAGCGGCTAGAATCGTCCAGTCCTGCACACGACGAAGCAGCACATATCGACTGGGACTTTTGGGGCGAGGTCATGAGCGACTACGAGGGCATTGCAAAGACGAGACGTAGGTGACATGTCGCTATACATACCGATCCGTCCGAGGGGTCCGCAGAATGACTGATTACGATCTGCATATCAGCGAAAGACCTGTCAAAAGCAATTCAAAACGGGATTCCACCCGCACTCCGCGGCATGATGTGGCAGCTCATGTCCGCTTCAAAAGACCCTGAGCTCGAAGCGACCTACTCTCAGCTCATGCGGTTACCATCACCCCACGAAAAAGCCATCATTAGAGATTTGAATCGCACTTTTCCAACGCACGAGTACTTTCACGACAAGGCCGGCGTGGGCCAAGGTAATCTCCTGAATATCATGAAAGCTTATAGTATCTACGACGATGAAGTGGGATACTGTCAGGGAATGGCCTTTGTCGTTGGGCCGTTGCTCTTGAATGTGCGTCGTCTCACTTTTTGCAGTGTCTTCTGAAGCCTGATACTGACCACCCTTGTCACGGCCAGATGCCAGACGAGGAAGCCTTTTGCGTCCTGGTACGGCTCATGAAGTCATACGACCTACGGACTCAATATGTACCAGACATGCCTGGGTTGCAGCTCCGTCTCTATCAATTCGATCGGCTACTGGAAGAGCTGCTCCCGGCCGTCTTCATGCATCTCCTACGGCAAGGCATCAAATCATCCATGTATGCATCACAGTGGTTCCTCACTCTCCTCGCATACCGCTTTCCGCTTGAACTCGTCTGCTCGGTCTTTGACCTCATCTTTGCAGAGGGCATCGAAGCCATCTTTCGCTTTGCACTGGCAGTCATGAAGCGCAACGAGCACAAGTTGGTCGAGCTAGAATTTGAGCATCTGCTGGAATTCTTGAAGACTGGATTGTTCGAGCATTACAAGGTGTGTCGAAGATTTAATCTCATGGAATTAGCCAGATGTGCTAATTTCCAATTGCTCGAAGAACCAAATACAAGCAGGAGCAGATGACAACGACCAGCCGACTTACTCTGCTCAAGCTTTTGTCAAAGAGGCTTTGCAAGTCAAAATCACGCCAATGATGCTGGATCAGTACACAAACGAATGGACCGAGATGTGCAAGCAGCAAAATGCTCAATCTGCAGAGGTTGAACAGCTGCGAGCTATCAACAAGAAGCTGTCCAATCAGGTCCGGCACCTCGAAGGCAGTCTTGCGCAAATCAACCAAGAGCATTGCGAGCTCGTTAAACAGGTCGTTGCCACCCGCTTGGAGAAGGAGGAGCTCGAGGATGAGCTTGTCAGGGTCAAGATGGCACTAGCTCAAGAGTCTTTGGTAAGTTACACCTTCGCACGTGTCTTGATTCTATGCCTAATACTACGTGCCCTCAGCTCCGGGAAGAAGGCAGAGGCTCAATAGCCTCGAGATCCTCATTTGCATCTTTTACGAGCTCGAATGGGCCAAAGTCACCTGATGTCGAACGACGCGAGTCACAGCTGTCTCTACCGAAGTAGATATACATCGAATGCAACGGAGACCCAGCCGTCGTGCTAGTCTGCACTGAAGCAAACCGATCTCGTGCGGTTAGTCTTGGCTCCGGCAGATACCTGACCATCGCCACAGACACACAAGCCTTTGCTTGCGAAGGCATCGTCGGCTCTGACCATGGCATACGTATACGCAATGGCGGATGCTGTGTCGGACGCGATCTTCGGTACAGTATAAGCCTCTTTCTGGGTTGTCATCGTTTGCTCAGATTTCGGCCCGATAGCACAGACTGACGGCAGCAGACTGCGCTTCCTCTGTTCCCCTCTTTGCAGTCCAAATGGTAGGGCGTCAGCCGGACTCATCCCCTCGTCTCATGTGATTGCGAGTGGCCTCTATCGGAAGAATCGCTGTCTGCCCTTTGGCAGCTCGGAAGAAGGCCTTCCCGAGAACAGGAAGGCCGCCGACCAAGGCATGGACCATAAGGGGAACGCTTGGTCTTGCGAGATACACCACTGGAGCTTTCTGTAAAGCCCTGGGAGCCTATCTCTTGCTCCCTTGTAACTTACAACCGCCAGCCTTGAAAGCGAATCACTGCCACACCCGCATCGCAAGACCTTCACTTGTTGCCTCAGCGTCTGTATCGGCAGCGGGCTAGCGCACCATCCCCACTCTACCATGAAGTCGGGTCTTCAAGCCATTATATTTCTAACGTGTGTCAGTAAAATCGGTATGTCCTGTGATTCACATTTAGAAGCTAGATGGGATTTATGCTGACTCAACATTTCACATGTACACAGTTGTCTGCCGTGCATTCACGATCATCACCCATCATTGCTCGCAAGGCCTTGACTGCGTAAGAAAAGGCACCACCTCCGCGCCGGAGTTTGTGAGTCTAGCATGTCAAAGTCGATCAAGGTCAACGCTCAACGCTAAGCTTATTGTTGGGTACATCGTCCCGACCACCTAATCGTCATCAGAATGACTGTCAACTTCTTACCAACTCCAAGGTGACCGCTTTTGGAAAGGACACAATTCCAGCCAGAAGTGTCAAGCCGTACAATCCTCTGAACCCTCAACAGAGCACGTGCCGTTTCTTTGTGTGAGTCCGGCATTCAGCATTGGCAGACTATAAAGACGCCTGAAGAAGCTGACGCATTAGCCCAATTCTACATCCATAGTATCAATCAAGGTAGCAACCCTACCGACCTGGACATTCCCAACTTACAGCAGATCGCCGCGGAAATGAGCGAATTCTGCCTGGGCAGCTGGTACGCTGACAAGCGTGCAGCTGAAGGGACGAATGCTGGGATGTGCAGAAGCACAGATGGATCTTGGGAAGTGTGGCTTAGCCACCAGGACCTGATCCTGACCTGAGTGGCTCAACATTGTCTATGCTCTTTGTATATGCATAACCCGTGATTTCAGGTCTTGTTTGCGTGGTCAGGGACTCCGGCTCAACAGACTGCCCTTTTTTTTTTTTACTGAACTATGCTGCTCATTCGCGTACTACGGCTGTCTCCCTGTTTGTGGTGTCTCTTCACGCCCGTGCATTCAAAGAAGCGCACGCTGTGCGGTCAACCAAATGTCAACCAACGTGCACGATCCGAAGAGTGAGAACACGTCTCTATGTGGGACAATCGCATCTGGTAGCTTTTGTTGCTATTTTCAAGTCATGCTGACCCTATCCAGTCTCTACAGTCTTTGTGTGTCTCGCCACAGTCTTCCGCAAACTAAGCGAACAGACTCCATCGGAAGCAATGCTGTCTTTCTTTTGTATGCTCGGAAGAAGGCCTTTTAGGACGAGGAAAAGCGGGACTCCCTCAAGCTCAATCGCGCCAAATTTCCAGATTCCACGTCGGCCGTCTTCCTGTTCTTGCCCGTGAAGGGAGGGAGACTTCCATTTCGCAATCTGGCTGCCTGCCGCGGATGCGCAGCGGAAGGATTGGCTGTGCAAGGACTGCACAAAGCCAGGTGAGTTCCAGCAGAATCGGGATCGATAAGGCTCTTGATGTCTGTCGCCTCTCATCTCCGTAATCGAATGCAGTGCCCGGTCTAGCCTGCGAAAGGAACAAGTCCAGAACTCCAAGATGGTCGTCAGCAACCTTCACCTCAGACGGTCAACGATAGCTCGCATATGCGCGACGCTCCTCTTGCTGAATGGTCTCAGTAGGTCCAAGTCTCGCACAGCCATCTCACGTTATTCGGCCAGCGCTAATCAGCTGCGATTGATTGACAGCGTCCTGCAATGCTTTCAATGCCAGGCACACTCTGTATAACAATCAAGTGTGTGCGGCTAAGCAGCAACTCACCCACTTACGCGAGTCCTTGTGCGACTTTTCCCTGCTGGTCAAACAGAAGCTAACGTTGTCCCAATTTCCTGGCCCCACATGACCGTTTCCCACACGCTGGTATTTCGCTACGCTCAGGATGATTGTAAAATTTTGACCGATGCGACCCAAACTCCTTACGATGGTATGGCAAGGATACCCGGCAGATCGGTCAAAGCGTTCAATCCTACCAACCCAACACAGAATGGTTGCCGATTCTTTGCGTAAGTGCCCTGGTGGTCGTAGGGACGATTTTTGGAGGCTTCTGTTGACACATCATGCAGTGTCAATCGCGGTACCGAAGACGTTGACTGGAACCAGGGGCTCCTGCAGCTATACGCTAGAGAGCTGAGCGAATCATGCTATGGAAATTCCTTCGCTGCCAACCGCACAGCCGAGTCCACCACTGCGGGGTTCTGCAGAGATGCCGATCGGGACGTATGGATCGGATACAAGGACACGGTTTTTACGTAGTAGTCCGCGATGACTTGTCAGTGTCGTAGGCGCTGCGGCTGCCTTGACTGCATGGAGCTGGTCTCCACGTCTTCAGGCGAGAGCATATCTAAGTTAGCAAGAAGCTCTCTTACTGCAAGCACCGGTATGTTTCTTCTGGCCAGAATCGTGTAGCACTAGCTTGCCGTTCGCGGCCTCTATTCCCGATTCTAGTGTTCAGTCTCTTCCATCGTCAAAGAGTCAGTTTTGCCGTTCCCTGGCCGGCTGTCAGTGTCAGTGTTAGTGCCGCGCTGCTGCCCATCGCCGGCGTCGACTGCCGTGCACCTACTGCACTGATAAACGTGCTCTCCCTCTCCAGTCTCCAATTGGAGCGCTTCCACGTCGTTGCTGCTTGCCTCTGCCCCGACTGGGACTGGGCTCGCCACCGGCCAGTACATACCACACAGTCAGGCAGGATGCGTACAACGGCCAGCACGCTGCAGAGACTGGCGTGCGTCTTGCTCGCTGCTCTTGTCGCGCTCGTCGCAGCGCAGGAGCTCCAGATCGACGTGCTGTCCAAGCCCGACGACTGTCCGCTGGTCTCGCAGAATGGAGATATGCTGTGAGGGAGGGCAGGAGAAAACAGAGCGCGACGCAGCTGACGAGCCCGCACGCACACAGAGCAATGCACTACACGGGAACGCTCGAGGACGGCACCAAGTTCGACAGCTCGAGGGACCGCGGCCAGCCTCTGTCCTTCAAGATTGGATCAGGCCAGGTGATCCGGGGGTGGGAACTCGGGCTTTTGAATATGTGTATAGGCGAGCGCAGGAAGCTCACCATCCCGCCAGACTTGGCCTATGGAGGTCGAGCAATGGGCAAGATCAAGGCCTACAGCACCCTCATCTTTGACGTCGAGCTGGTCGAGATCAAGGTAGGGGCAGGACGGCCTGCTCCTCGCAATGCAAAGAAGCACAGCTGACCATTGAGCCCGTTGACAGAACCGCAAGCCTCCTGTCGCAGCGGCACCTGGATCAGCGGACAAGGAGCCCAACGCGCCCTTCAATCCGAGGATTTTTGTCGAAGTGCGCAGAGACTCGAACAAAGAAAAGCACATCTCGCTGACGTTTCTCGTTCCAACAGCGGACTGTCAGAGACAACTACATTGTCATCTTCAGCAAGAGCTACTGCGTGGGTTTAGTCTGATCTTACAGTGTGCCAAACGATTCAGGACTATGCGCCTGACAAGCCGTATTTGTAAACAACAGCCATACTCGAAACGCGCAAAGCAGCTCATCGCCTCAATTCCCGACAAGAAGCAAGAGCCCAAGATCATCGAGCTCGACGAGCTGACGGAGGAGAACCAGGGCTCACAGATTCAAGACTATCTCCTCAGCAAGACTGGTCAGCGTACCGTTCCAAATGTCTTTATTGGGCAGAAGCACATTGGCGGGTCAGATACCATCCAAGAACTGCATGACCGAGGCGAGCTCGTCAAGCTGGTCATGGGGTGAGTGCACAGCTTTACAAAATCTCCGCGAATATTCCTTCTTGTGCTGCGTCTCTGTGTGTCCGGGCCCGAAGGCCGTGGCCGCTTCGACGCCCAGCTCATGCTTGTCTCTACCCCTGCGCACCGTTTTCTCAAGGACATCGGCCAGCAAAGCAGACGAAGCAGCAAACCTGCTTGAGTTTGAACAATGGGAGAAGGAGCAGAAAGATCGTTTCGACCGTCACGACACCACGGACGCAGAGCCGCAACAAGAGGAGCGTGTTCTCGTCAACTCTGCTAAATTTGCTGCGCTCGACAGGGCTTCTGGCATGTCATTTGCACAGGCTGGCGCCGGACTGGTCGTCGTCGTTGCAGTCGCGTACAGTGCGATGCGATACTACAACAGGGACAGAGGGGTCACTCACTCCAAGCTTGGGTGAAGAACTCACAAGCCAATGTACAGGATCGAGCATAATCTATGTAGACAACAAGCGACTGCAACATGGGGAACTCGAAGAAATGTAAAGCGAAAGAGGGGAACTATCGATTCGACGTAACTCTCAAAGCTTGAAAGTCGAACTCTTTAGACCAGCACTTGGATTAGGTCGTTCTGTCCTCTCCTTGCCCGTCAAGGCTGATTTTGTAGCTTTGCCTTTGCCAACGACGGTGACGCCACGTTTGCCAATGAGGCTGTTCATAGCTCGGTCTTTGGCCTGCTTGTCCGCTCGCGACTTGCCGCTGTACTTTTCAATGACTTTTTGCTGTGCCATGCGAGCTTTGCGTGCCTTTGTGCGTGCTGCCTTCTTCTGCGACGGCGTCATTTCGCTCCTCGACGCTGGCGTGTCGCGCATAGTTGGCGCGTAGACTTCCTCTGGCGCGAGCGTCGTGGACGTGGACATTGTCGATGGCAGTGCCGATTCAAGCGAAATAGCTGGGGTATTTGAAAGTGTCGTAATGCTCGTCTGCGCGGCTTTAGGCGTGAAATGAGCGTTAGACAGCGCGTCTAGCTTGGAGCACACATCGTCAAAGATCAAGCGAATAGAGTCATGCTCCTTTGCGAGTTTCGCATCGACTTCTGGCATCTCGGCATTGCCGCCTGCTGAGCGAATGCGCTCGCTTGCGAATTCGTCGGCGTAGATATCTGCCAAGGAACGGTCGGATTGCGTGCTCTTGATGTCGAGCAATCGTGAAGGGAGGTAAGGAGCAGCTTCGATGGCTTGCTTGCGTATAACGTCGTCGAATTGTTCCTGTAATCACAGCAACGACCTTCATCAGCACGAAACTTTAAGGTCTGAAGAGTACTAGCAGACACTCACATCAAGGATGCGCTTCTTGATGAGCTCTTCGAGCGTCAAGGAGCTCTCCTCGGTGACGACGGGCACAACTTTTGCAGCTTGATCAAATTCAAGATCCTCTTCAAGCAGACTATTCTGCGGTCTAGCTCGAGAATTGACTTCTCCCCTAGTTGTCCACTCGCGCTCTGCTACATTCTCCTGTTCAAGCGCGGCAATTTGCTCGGATAGAGCGGCCATACGCGCTTCATGTCGGCTTTGAGCACCTTTGCGCTGTTTCTTGGAAAGAGTAGAGGAAGAATTGGTCTCGTCGTCGGAATTGTCTTCTTCGAGAAGGTCTTTCTGAAGACGCCGCATTGTCATTGCGCCGGCTTTTGTGCGGGCATCGACTTGGCTGTCGCCGTCTGAAGACATCTCTTCTTCTTCATCGTCGTCGTCGTCCTCCGCTGACCCTTCTTCATCCTCCTCGTCCGAAGCCTCTTCATGCTCGTCTTCGCTTCCTTCGGCGCCCTCTTCAAGCATGGCCCTGATCTCATCCTCGGTCATGCCATCGACATCGATCTCCTCCTCATCTTCATCGTCCTCTTCGTCATCGTCTTCCTCATGGTCCAAAGCTTCCTCGTCCACCTCTCCCGAGCTGATACGTCGCATGGCCTCTTTCATGCCGAGCTGTTTGACCAGCATGGCAAAAGCGCTCTTCTTGCCGGTACCTTCAGATTCAAATTCTTGCACTTTGACTTTATCATTGAAGCTGACGCGGCGGGATTTTTTCTTGTTCTCAGCACCGGCATTGTCCGCTGCTGCACTCTCATCGGACTCATCGACGACGGCAGATTCGCCATCTGGAGCATCCGCGATATCTGCGCCCTTGCCTTTGTGGCCGCTAAAATCGCCCCTTTTAGCACGTGCATCCTTCTTTTCCTGCTCTTTCTTTGCCTGGTATTCACGTTTGCTCAATCGTTTGCCTTTTTCTTTGGTCGTCGCTGCTGCTGCTTTTCGACTGCTAGGCGCGTCGTCATAATCATCTTCAGAACCCCGCTTTGCATAGAGCTTGGAAGGTGCTTCCCAAAAATCAGAATAGCGCATATCTTCTGGCCGTACTCCATTGACTGCATCTTCATCGTCATCATCATCGCCCATTCCCGCTTCTCCGTCATTCTCTGCGTCATCCTCGGAGGAGCCAAGCTCGGCAGCAGGATCCGCAGCGAAATAATCCACATCTTCATTTTCTGAATCATCCATATCTTCCAATCCATCAATTCCAGGCCTTAGATCATTGATGGATTTACTTTTTCCAGAACGCATATATCGAGTCATTTCATCTTCTCCATTCAAGACTTGAGAATTGAAATCCTTTAGACCGAAAAAACCATCGTCGAGACCGTTGGACGACCGTTCAGTTTTAACTTTGGGCAAGGAAGACGACCCTGATCGTGCTTGTTTCTTGCTCGGTCCTGGCTTTCCTGATTCTCTTGCGGCAATATCACGGTCTAGCTGATCCCATGTCGCAGCTAGCTTTTCTTCATCCAAAGCTTCCTGCTCGGCTTCTGCGTCTCGAAGTTGTGCAAAATAAGGCTTTGAAGGTTTTTTGACTTTGATTGACTTTGGCTGTGACTCGTCATTGTCATCGGTACCTTCGCTCTCTCCCTCTTCGTCCTCTTCCAAGCTGTCCAACTCGGAATCGAATTCAGCCCCTTCATCTTCCTCCTCACTGTCGTCACCATCCAGCATCATCTCCTCGTCCTCCTCATCATCTTCAAGTCCAAACTCATCCTCTTCATCGCCATACATGTCCTCTTCGCTGTCATCCTCCATACCCAGCTGGGAGCCCTCTTCGTCCCCACTCTCATTGCCGTCCTTGACAATCTCACGATATAGTCCTAAAACTTTATCAGAGCGTTGTTCGAGCTGCTCCCACAGCATCTGAAGCTCTAATTCGGTGTCTGCGTGTGAATAGGCATGTGCGGCGGTGGCGGTTGAAGTTGAAGTTGAAGGTGAACTTGAGGCATCGCCATTGAGTCCAGAGGATGGGTCATTGGGCTGTTTCGACAGAGTTGCATTGCCGTATGAGCCGAGGTACAGCTCCTGAAGCGGTGTAGCGCGGAGCAGTGGATTCGAAAGCACCACAGCGCGGCCTTTGCCCTTGCCTTTGCTTTTTGCGGATGATGAAGGAGCTGCCTTGTTGGATGAGCGGGAGCGGGTCTCGATGATCTCGTCGTCTGCTGCTGCTGATCCACCGTCTCTGATATCAGCAAGCAAGTTGCCGAGTGCTTTGAGGGACTGCGGTTCCGTCTTGAGAGCTGGCATTCAAGAACAATGACGGAGAATCAGCGTCCCCTCCACACACACACCTGGAGCGAGATAACGAGAATGGCACACACATCTATCAAACAGGAACTTTGTGGCTTTCAATGTCTCGCTGTGTATCTCTTGCTGTCCATTCGAGGTCGATGTCGATGGGGATGCGAAAATCTCGGCATGGGCGTGCAACAGGTCGCTGAGAGCTGCTAGGAGCGTGTGTCCGCTGGCATGGCCGGCTGCAGCGGCGTGTTGAGGCGTGACTGCCACGAGGGGCTGCTCTATGGCCATGGCTGTGCGTGGATGATGGTAGCATATAGAGTGTTGCATTTGCAGCGTGCACTCCGCTTGATCACGCTCTTTGCCACCTAGCATAAGAGATGCATTGCCTGCAGCTGTATCAGCACGCGAGACATGGTGACATTGCAGATGCTTGCATGGAGGTCAGTGGAATGCAGCTGGCCATCCCTGGCATACTTCAACTTCAAGTGTCACTCTCGCTTCCAGTGGCGGAGAGCTGCAGGCCCGTGTGAAGCTTTTCCAAGGGCGAGCAGTCCATCAGTCGACCAAGCAGGGCAGCGTGGAGGTGTATTCATCATAGCAATGTGGTCACACGTCACCTGCACATTTTCAAACCCGTGCCCTGCTGCTGCTCACATTCGGACACTTTCTTCCTCGATCATCACGGTTGAGGACGACGGCATGCTCGCTTTTCTTCTCTCCTCTGCTCTGTTCAACTGCTGCACCTGCGCTGCACCATCGTCATCATTGCATCCGCACGTCCTCACTTCACTTGGATCACCTCAATCGACAACAAGCTCTCACGCTGCAGCCCGCTGCCTCTTTGACGGCTTTCTAGAGGCAGCAGCCCGCGTCCCCGATTCGCCGTGTGGCCGGCCGACTTTTCTTATTCATCTTCCTTCTTTTCTTCTCTTCGCCTCTTCGCCTCTTCGCCTCCTCACTTCCTCACTTCTTCCACACCAGCTCCACCCCTGAGACGGTACTCAATCACGCACACACACACGCCATGTCCATCTCACCATCCACGCTCGTCAGCGGGTTTGCATTCGGATCCGCCCTGCTCGGGTCTGGCGTCGCAGACCCTCGCATCATCCTCGGACAGCTCAAGCTCACAGACAATCGCATGCTCGTCGTATTCCTCACCGGATCCTCAATCTCGGCCATCTCCGTCTACCTCGTCCAGCGCATGCGCGGCACCGAGCTGCGACCCAAACCCTCGATCCGCCTCTTTGGAACCATCTACGCTGGCAATGCCCTCGGTGGTCTCCTCATAGGCACTGGAATGGCACTCTCCGGCGCATGCCCCGGGACCATGCTCGTACAGGCTTCGCAGGGCTTGAAGACTGGCCAGTACGCCGTACTCGGCGGCCTCTTCGGCGCCACGCTCTATTCCCTCCTCAAGCGCGTCAAGGCACTCAACCTCGCACAGCCCAGCGATCCCTCGCCCTCGCTCGCTCAATCACTCCACATCAGGCCTGCAAGTGCACTCGCGATATATCTGTCAGCTTGCGCCACCGTCATTGGGCTCTGCTTGGTGTCCATGAAAACAACCAGCTTGTATACGCACAAATGGCCGGTCCATCCGCTCGTTGGCGGACTCGCTATCGGTACGGCGCAGCTCGTCTCGCTCCTCCTGCGAGGGACGAGCGTAGGCGTGTCCGGTGTCTTTGGAGACATCGCAGAGGCGGGCTTCAAGCTCTTGGAAGGCGTGACAAGCAGCAGCAGCAGCAAGAGCAAGAGTCATAGCAACTCCACCACCTCGCCAAACGCGTCCTCAACATTGAGCGCCTTTTTCACATCACCGACTCAGTTTGCCATTGGCCTCGTTCTCGGCTCTCTTGCACTCTCGCGCTTCTACCCCTCGTTCTCGCTGTCTGCATCGATCGCACCTCGCGTCCTGCAAACGATGGGCGTCTCGCCGCTCTCGGCATCTCTGGGCGGCCTGCTCGCCATCTTTGGAGCACGTCTGGCGAGCGGATGCACTTCTGGCCACGGACTCAGCGGGACTGCCCAAGGCGCAATCAGCAGCTTCATCACCACGGCTGCCATGCTGGGTGGTGGTATGGCAGTGATGAAGGTGCTGGATGGATAGCTGGACTCTTTTGCTGTGTCGTACAGCGTGGGAGAGGAAGGAACAGGGTTCCCGACATAGCAGCACCAGCCGAGATCCCTTTGCAAAGTTGCAGAAATGCGGTCACGTGACCTGGCATGATGGTGGCGTTTCTACCGTCTTCTTTCGCGAACATCCGACTTGCAGCAAGGGAAAGAGAAGAGAGAGAAAGAAGGAGCACGTACATCGACGCGTGTGCTAGGACCTGCTTGGCCATGCTGCAAGTCGCTCAACACGCTTGTGCCCACCGACCTTGGCTGCGGCTTTGGCTTTTGGCTCGTTCAAAGATCTCCAGGCTACGGTAGTATTCGACCTTGGCTTAGCGCGGATGCGAGTGCAGGATTGTTTCATCAAGTAGTCACAGTGCCCCGGCGGATAGAATGTGGAATGATGCTGCACCTGTCCATCGTGCTTGTTTCATCGAGTCTCTACAACCTCCAAAGAGCACAACCTGCGAGCAAGCATTGTAGCATAGCATAGCATAGCTTAGCATGACATAGCATTACATAGCAGCATTCATTACAGTCATCACTGCATTGCATTGTTCCTGAGCAATCGTCAATTGCACGTCAGTCTGCAAATGTCATCCGAATGTCAGCATGCTCATCATCGCCTTGCCCCGTTGGTTGACGCTTCTCTCATTTATTCGCACCGACATCGACACGCTTGGCTGGCCAGGCGCGGACCACGGCGTCGTCTACGAGCCATCCGTCCATCCTTCCATCTATCCAAAAGGTGCGCAGTCCTTCAGTCATCTCTATTCACTACCGCCGCGTAACTTTGGCCCATCTTGCGGCCACACGCCGCACCATGCGATGGTCACACATTGAAAGGAAGGCGAGCGAGTACACGTCCAGCCCGCACGAGTGACTTGGTGGATGTGTCCAAATGCTGCACTTAGTGCATCGAGTCCCGTTCATTGCGACTTGAATGTGCGAGTGCTTCGAGGCCGAGCAGGGCACTCGAATGGACATGCACCACATGGGAGCCGGACATGCACTGCGGAGATGAGATTGGTAGACCGAAGAAAGCTGACGTGTATATGTTGTCTCTGCTCCTGCCCCTGCCCCCTCTGCTCTGCGTTGCATTGCATTTGCACTTCCAGTGCTCTACCGCGATCTTGGACACCTGGACAAGGACAAAGAGGACTGCCTCTTATTCAAGCAACCTAGCAAAAGGGCAAAACACATCTGGCCCAATCTTCCACATACACATTCTCGCCCTTCTCCTATCTCATTCAACCACCCCAGTCCTCACTCGCTGGTCTCCTCGCCCTCGCATTTACGCGCGACCCATCCCATCTCCAACAATCCAGCACATGGGCCCAGCTACAGCAACAAGCACCTAGACAAGCCCACCATGGACGTCTACACCACTTCCTTCTGTCTGCCACACCGCGCAGCGCATGCTGACCTCGAAGCTGCTCACTCGCCCGCGTTTGAGCTACCCCGCGACGTCGCTGCTGCTGCTGCCGCCAACAATCACGCATCTGCGAGTAGCAACGGCAACAACAGCAACGCAGTCGCACAGCAGGCGCAACCACCTCATCCTCATCAAAACCATCATCACCACCATTCATACTCGTACTCTGTCTCGCAAACTCAGCCATCAGCCTCGCCATCATCAAATGCCGCCGCCGGCGGTGCCTCGAGCGCACTCGCACGCCACCAGCCAAGTCGCTCAGTCTCATACACCCGTCCAGCGTCCATCCCAGAAGGTCACGAAGACAGCAACCTCGCTTCTATATCCGCGTCTGCCTCTGCGTCAAGACTGGGCGATAGCACCGGGTCCTCGTCCTCTCAGCAGCAGGCGTCAGGTGGCGGTGGGCCGGCCCTTGCACGCAGATCCACCTCGTCCATCGCCAGTCTCAATCAGCACACTACGGCACCTTCTTCTGCTGCGTCCACGGCAGGCGATAATGCATCGACAGCGCCTAGCAGCCAACTAGGGCATCATCAGCCTGGAGCTCACCGAGATGCATTCGCAAGCAGCACCAGCACAGGTGTCTCTTCAGTCCCGCCAGCCAAGCAGGGCAGCAATACCAACAATGCCGCCACGTCAGCAGCGACATACGGCGCATTTGCATCCTCTGCATCTGTCTCGGCATCTGCATCGGCGGCTCAGGACCCAGCGGCCGCTGCTGCCCTTGCTCAGGCTCAGCAGAGAGCAGCTGCAGAGATCGCAGACGCTGTCCGAAAACTGTGCATGGAAGCGATGGCGAATTTCCAGTGCATGGTCACTTGTACGCCTCTTGACGTGAACACAACCGACAATAGCAGTCAAGACAATACGAACGGAAGCGCTGGCGGACCATCTTCCTCTACTTCTCTACCGGTAGGCAGCGTCAAAAGGTACAACTTTATCCTTTCCGGGGGCTATCAACAAGTCATGGGCGCAAGAGGATTCATAATGCGCAGTTCACCCTTCAAGAATCGATCAGTGGTCAAAGTGCCCAGATCCGAAGTGTTGGATGCTCGAGAAGCTGTCAAGGTTGAAATGAGGAAGAAATTGGATGAGATTGCAGCTCTCACTAAAGCTCATTTGGCTATTGTGGGACAAGTTAGCGGGACTATTGGCTTTGGACTAGAGACGGAGAGGAATGTGGAGATTGTCATTACGGGATCGTATGAGAGCGTCGAACAGGCTCGTGTGAGGCTGTTGGTGCTCTTGGATGAGCTGGTGGGTGCTGCACATGATTGATGACATGATGGTACAGCATACTGACGTCGAAACGTTTACGCTCACAGGCCGGCCTGCACTCCGACGTCTGCGAGATCGACTACAAACTGCACAATATCATCTCTGGGCGCAAACGAGTGGTTATCCAGACTATTCAAGAAGAGACGGCAACGAATATCTATTTCCCAACCCCTCTAACGGGTATCATAAGTCCAAGAGATCCCGCTCTCCTAGCGAAACAAAACCTCATCTTCATTACTGGCGAATTTTTTGGAGTCCAACGCGCAAGAGACATGTTATTTCAAGTCTCCATACACAAATCAAAATGCATCATCAGTAGAGATGCAGCTCTTTTACCGCGAAAACTTGATTGGCTACTCGTTGATAAATTGGAAGAAGTCAAGAATGTCATGCTTGATAACGGAACTTTTATCAATTTTCCAATGATTGGTTCGCAAGCTAGCTTGATGTCGGTCTATGGAGATCAGCGCGTCAATATCGAGCGGACGCTCAGGGCCATCATGCACTTGGTGAGTCGACGTGCTTTGTCCCCCGGGGTCGACTGCTCGACTTGTAGCCTTGCTGACGCAATGCTCCCGCATTTTGTCCTCGCAGGCCTGTCAATTCTACGTCTCGCAGTTTTGGCTGCTGCCAATGAACTTTGACGTTTTCATGCCTCCACCAACGATCAACCCGTCGCAAGTCCCGGCAATCCTCAAGCTTATTTCAGCAGCCACAGGCGCAGAGACAGTCTTCAAATCCAATTGCTTCGAGTTCCACGGTGTCGAGGCGGAGATTCGGACAGCAGTGCAGCTTGTCCTTGAGCTGGACATTGTCAAGGCTTTCCATCATGAGATTAGATTCCAAATCGAACTCGCCAGCGAGCATCGAGACTTTATAAGCGGCAAGAAGAATGGCAAACTCAACAAAGTCATGAAGACTGCTGGTGTCAAGTGAGTCATTTGCGAAGCGTCAGGCTGCGTTTGTGGCTTATTCTTTGCTCGAACGCCGTCAGAATCAAGTTCGAGACCTTCAATGATTACAACTTCCTCATCGACATTGCCGGAAACAATACAGGCGCGCTGCATGGTCTGAGTCTGCTGCAAGAAGAGCTGCCGGCAGAAGTCTCCTTCCACGTGCCTGAGACATACCACAAGCGCATCATCGGCGTAGGCGGCAAGAACATCCAACGAATTATGAAAAAGTTTGGCGTCTATGTCAAGTTCTCCAATGCAGAAGAGTTTGCTTCGCTGGGCGGGTACTATGAAAACGAAGACAATGTCATAGCACGCACACCTGCCAAGAATATCGCAGCTCTCGACCAGCTCAAAGCTTCAGTCATGGAGATGGTCATCCCGAAAGATAAGGACTATGTTGTCGAAACTGTCTCGATTCCAAGGCGATACCACCGGACTCTGCTTGGCGAAAAGAGCATCTTCATCCACGATATTGAGACAAAGACAAATTCGACCGTCCGCTTTCCGAACAAAGAGACTGCAGCAGACATCGTCTCGATCTTTGGGCCGGAGTCGCAAGTTCACATCGCGGCGCAGATGCTGCTGGATCATGTGCCGTTTGAAGCGGAATATAGACTGCCGCACAGCGAGCAGATGTCGCAATTGGCCTTGGCGCCGGAATTCCTGGAGCTGCAGGACAAGATCAAGCGGGATTTAAATATCACTATCTTGCCATGGGTCGACCGCTCCGGCAATGGGGAGGAAACGGTGATCCGCTTCTTGCTAAATCGATCTAATGTGAGCATCCATCGCTTGGCAGGACGTCGTTCGTAGACTGATGCGTTATCTTATAGCAACACTTCCTTACCACCGCTCGCGATACCGTCGAAGAGTTCTTGCTGGCTCAACAGATCTCGCTGTATCCCAGCAGCCTCCGACCCCGCAGCGATAGTTTTCAAACCTCGTTCCCATTCTTCAACAGCAAATTGCTCTCTACCCTCGGCGAAAACGAAGTTTCTACCACCAATACAGAAGACCCAAGTCGGCCGTCTCTGCGAACTGCGGCGTCCACACCAGACATTAAAGCCATTTTTGAAGCGCCGACAGTGCCGAGGGCTTACAGCTATCTTCCACCGGAGAATGCAGGCGCGAGCATGATGAGCACTAGCAATAGCGCGGGCCAGTCGCCCGCCTCGTACTACCAATACCCGCAGCAGCAGCACCAGTACGCGCAGCAAATGCAGCAGCAGTTCTCCCAACAGCAACAGCAGTACTCTCATCAGCAGCAGCTGTACCCACAGCACCAACACCAACACCAACATCAGCAACAGCAACGGACTTCCTCGCCAGCTGCACCTCAATACCAGCCTTTGAATACGCCGCGCTTCGGCGCCGCGCAGGCGCCCGCTGCCCCCAGCGCCGGTCATAACAGCAACAGCAACAGTCAAAGCGCAACACCGTCATACCCTTCTCCGTATGCACCTTCCCACACGGCTCGATTATCAGACGAGGCCGCTATGCCGCCTTTATCTAGCACGACGAAGCGCGAAAGCGATCCTCTGATGGACGATAAGCTCAAAGAGCTTGTTCGACGAGGCGCGCTAGGTCATCATTTGAACGCTCGTGCACAGAGCTTGGATATCTCGCAGCAGACAAAGACGTTTGGCCGACACGCCGCTGCCGACTCGGAAGCTGTGGGCGCTGCCTTGTCACAGCTGCGACTATAAGCAATAGCAAAAGTGCCATTGCTTGGATTTCTCTTTTATTCTTTCACGCCGAATTCCTTATCGCTTTCAATAGACTATTTCATATGAAAAAACCCCTATCGAGGCACCTATACGCAGCCTTCATCCCCCGACTCTAGACTATTCGCCTCTATCTTCAGCAACGACTACCCCCAACATGACCATACCCTTCAATTCTTCAATCATTGCTCAGCCTCTCACTATCGTTCGCCCGCACATCCCGTTCAGTCACACCATTAACGACACTCCGAAAATTGGCAGGGTTCCAATCTGCCCCCTTTACCAGCATTTTCAGAAAGACACAAACAGTAGTCTACTTTTCCATCTTTTACCTTCTTGTTCAAGAACCCCCATCGCGTCAGTCCGTGTCGCTTGCCATTTGATAAGAGCGCAGCAAGTCAGTGGTTGTCATCTGCTTAGCATATCTCTTCTGTTCCGACATTTACGAGCAAAGAAAAGAAGGCTTTCCGTGCGGCCGTAGCCTCCATACATGCCATGTCTCCATCATCATCAGGTGCTTGCTACATGTCCGTCTGCGTTCTTGACAATTGTATAGCTCCCTCTCATTGTGCGGCGTATTGTACGGCGTACTGAGATTGTCTGACTGCTCTATACTGGCGACAGTCAGTGCTTTCACTGAATTGAAACTTCAGAGTCTGGCTCGACGAATTGAATGGTCGGGTCCTCTGAGAGTGTCTGAACGTGGTCCTCTGGCAACTTGCAGCTGAAGCCTGATAAGGACGGGGCGGCAGGTGGCAAAGAAGACCCAGCCGGCGTGAGCTTGTCGCAGTCAAGATTGCAGACGGAGCTGGCAACAATGCACGCTACTTACCTTTCATGACGTCGCCGAAATGCTTCTCGACCTTGCCGCCCTTCTTCTCGATGTCCCTGAAGGCAAAGCAGCATATACGTCAGTGAACCGCCTGGCTTGCAGTTGGCGGGCAGCACCAAGGCGCTCACTCGACGTGTCGCATGTAGTCTGCTTCGCTGGTGTCATCCTTGAGGCAGACTGTGTGGAAGAGTTAGCAAAGCTGCTGTCAAGTGCGCTGCGCTGGTTGCGACAGCGTATGCCTCGCCGTACCAATGTAGCCTGTAGGTTCGACGTGAACAGATCAGCTCGTCTGCTCGGGCGTTGCGAGCGACCCTTGCGACTTACTCTTTGTAGCCATGGTGTGATTAGCTTGTTGTTCTTGTTTCTTTCCCTACGACGTCGCCTTGTTGGGTGACGGACAAGCTCCTCGTCTGTGGTGCACTCTCACCGCGTCACCGCAGAGTGGCAAATGGGCATGACGAAGAGCGTCAACAAGAGCAAGGATGCCATAGCAAGCAGCACAAGGTCGCTTTGCATTAAATTCTTTGCATTACTAACGAACAGCCGTTGCTCGCTTGTGCCAAACATAAAAAAAATTGCTCTGGCCGCTTGTCTATACGTGTTACATGGGATTCTTTTCAAGGGGTGTGTAAGTGTCTGAAGGAAAGCATAGCGCTTCTGCTGAGTAGGGTGTGAGGTGTTCACTGCTTGAGGATATGGGTGCACTCTTGCTGGGGTGAACGACCTGCGAACGACGAAATACTTGCTGCGGGGGTGTGTGTCGGTGTAAAGACGACTGATGATACATGATGGTACTTGATCTAGGCTTAGGGCGTCGAGGATGCGTCCTTAGTCCTTCTTCTCGGTCTTCTCGCCAGCTGGCTGCTCCGCCGACGCCTCGCTCGAAGCACCACCTCCAGAGTTTGCCTTTGCGCGGGCCTCGTAGACCTTTTGGAAGAAGCCAAGCGAAGCAGTCTGTGTTTCGTTGATCTTCTGTCTGATCTGTTCAGAGTTGACGCTCTCATCACCGGCCTGTCCCTTCATTGCGAATTCACGGAGCTCTTTCAGCAGAGCGTCAATCTTTTCCTTGTCTGCAGCATCGATCTGGTCCTTGAATTCGCCCATTGCTTTTTCAGTCTCTGCGCACACGCTGTCGGCTTGGTTTGCAGCTTCGATGAGGTTGCGGCGCTCCTTGTCGGCTTCCGCGTTGCGCTCGGCCTCAGAGATCATGTTCTCAATCTCCTTGTCGCTCAGACCTGAAGAGGCAGCGATGGTGATAGACTGGTCCTTGTTGGTAGCCTTGTCCTTTGCAGAAACGTTGACGATACCATCGGCGTCGATGTCGAAGGTGACCTCGATCTGGGGAACACCTTTAGGAGCAGGGGGCACGCCGACGAGCTGGAAGTTGCCGAGCATCTTGTTGTCTCGGACGAGCTCACGCTCGCCTTGGAAGACCTTGATCTCGACTGCAGTCTGACCATCTGCGGCGGTTGAGAAGGTCTGCGACTTCTTGGTGGGGATGGTAGTGTTTCGGTTGATCAAGCGGGTGAAGACGCCTCCGAGGGTCTCGATACCCAGCGAGAGCGGGGTGACGTCGAGCAAGAGGACGTCGGTGACAGAGCCAGCGAGGACACCGCCCTGAATGGATGCACCGATAGCGACGGCCTCATCTGGGTTGACACCCTTGCTTGGCTCTCGGCCAAAGACGCCTTTGACAGTCTCGACGACACGGGGCATGCGTGACATGCCTCCGACGAGAATGACATCTTGGATCTCAGAAGGCTTGACACCAGCGTCTGAGAGTGCTTTTTTGCATGGGTCGACAGTCTTGGAGATCAAAGGCGAGACGAGCTGCTCGAATTTAGCACGGCCGAGCTTGAGGTTAATGTGCTTGGGTCCCGAAGCGTCGGCGGTGATGAAGGGAAGCGAAACCTCAGTCTGCGAAGTCGAGGACAGCTCAATCTTTGCCTTTTCCGCAGCTTCACGGATACGCTGGATTGCCATTCTATCTTTCGAGACATCGATGCCGGATTCCTTCTTGAACTCCTCAACAATGTAGTCAAGGAGCTTGATGTCGAAGTCTTCACCTCCGAGATGGGTATCACCATTGGTCGACTTGACTTCGAAAACGCCCTTGCTCATTTCCAAGATGGAGACATCAAAGGTACCACCACCGAGATCGTAGACTGCAATGACGCGGTTATCGGCGTTCTTTTCCAAGCCGTATGCCAGAGCGGCAGCGGTGGGCTCGTTGATGACACGGCGGACATCGAGACCGGCAATCGTGCCGGCGTCTTTGGTTGCCTGACGCTGAGAGTCGTTGAAGTAGGCGGGCACGGTGATGACGGCGTGCTTGACCTTGCGACCGAGATGGCCTTCGGCGGTCTCCTTCATCTTCTGGACGACGAACTGCGGTTTCAAAACAGAAGGATGAGCTCTCCAGCAATCTTTGAATATGCGGAAATATCGTTGCTCACGGCACCAATCTGCTGTGGGCTGTATGGCTTGCCCTGTGCCTCGATCCATGCATCGCCGTTAGTGTGCTTGACGATCTGTGCAATCACAGCCAAAAAAAAAAAAAAGCAAGGAAAAAGGCCGTTAGTATTTGCTTGCTCAGGCACTCGCCGCAGTCGATTCCGCTCGATATCGCGACTCACCTTGAAGGGCACCTGATTGATATCCTTTTGCGTCTCTGGATCCGAAAACTTGCGTCCAATGAGACGTTTTGTTGCGAAGAGGGTGTTTTCAGGGTTGACGACTGCTTGTCGCTTTGCAGGAATACCGACGAGCTGCATGACGTACAGAGATTTGCAAGAAAAAGAGACATATTTAGCCAAGCGTGGAAATCAACAGTGCACAAGGACCTGGACATACACGCTCGCCGTCTTTTGTGAATGCGACGACTGCAAGCCAGACAGAGGAGAGAAGAAATGGGTCAATTTGATGCGTTTCTTCGTCGTTGGCTGAGCTCCCTCGCTACCCACCTGATGGGGTCGTGCGTGCGCCCTCGGAGTTGACAATGACATTGGGAGTCTTGCCCTCCATTACGGAGACGCACGAGTTGGTCGTACCGAGATCGATGCCTGTGAGTGATTGTGTGTGTGTGGAATTGAATTGGGATGGGTGATTGCGTGTGCAGCGGTGGCGCATTGAAAAGTCGCAGGGGAGAACATGGCATAGGCAGAGGATGTCGACGAGGATGAGACAAGCAACACGACTGTCAGCTGGGGACCATTATATGGGATCATGCCGCACTGCACCCACCGATGACTGGTCCAGAGACCTTTTCCTCGCTCGAGGCATATCGGACCTGGCGTGCGCTTCGCAGTGAAGCGGCGGGGAGTCTTGAAGCTCTCAGGGAGCGGGTAGCAGCTGACAGCATGGTGTGTAGTGTCTGTGTGTGAGTGTGCTGTGTGGTAGCAGTCACAGGGGAGTGGTTGTGGGTGGGACTGTAGAAGGAAAAGCAAGGCCGGCCCTCTGTAAAATTTACAATTGACTGCAGGCAAAGATCGGGAGTCGCCACCGTGAATGGAAGGGCGTGGAAGGCGCAGAGGGGATGAGTGGATGGGCATAGTATGGGAGAATGGCGTTGTTCTGTGCATGCGAGTGATTCTGTGGATGTATATCAATCACTCTAGCCCGCCTGCCCGCTCGTTCGAAGCCCGTAGCTTGCTCCAGGGCCAATCCACGCCTCCATCATCAGCGTAGAGCATGCCAGGCGATGATGACAGCAGCCAGCAGCACTCGACGCAGCCACGAGCGAGCGATGGGCCAGGCAAGATGGAGGTCAGCAATGGGGTAGAGATGCCTGAGCTACCGTGTGAGCGTGTGACGTGGCTGTTTATTCTGCGGTGTGATGGACTGCTCATTGCTGTATGCACGCATGCAGCCCGCTTCAAAGGCTCCCAAGCACACGTGCAACAGGCAGCACTCGAGGACACGGGCAAGAACTCATACAGGGTGGGCCACAATCATTGGACAATGCAGTATCGCTGGCTCACTGCATGGCTGTCACCTCCCATTGCTCTGTGTTGTGCTCTATACGGGCACGCCGATCAACCATGTACTACTGACTAGGGCCCATGGTGGAAATGCTGCACATTCTTCGACGAGTGTGCGTGAGGGAGCAACCACACGCAGTACATGCACATACACAGCTACACAAACGCACGCCCGCACGCAGTCTACTGTCGCCTGCCCATGCCCTGCTATAGCTACTGGTGGCGGGCCGATCAACGACGACAACGACAGACACACTTCAATTAATAGCTCTTCTCTGGCTGTCGCGGACTCCCTCAGTATCAGACATACAAAGCTGACACTGCTTCAAGACAATCTCGGGGTCCCTGACTTGGTCTTCCTCCCTGCTGGCTACCACGTCGGCCTCGCTGCACATCACCGACTGACCCACGACGGCGACATCACCGTGAGAAGGGCATACGACAAAGAGACGGGTCAGTCGCGCAAGATCTAAAGCAATAGAGCATTACCGTCTGATATGAGACGCAATTCGATAGCCTATTCCAAAGAGACCAATCAACAACACACAAGCAATACAACACACAAGCAATGGCGTCGGCTTCTTCATCTCCACTAACCGGCAATGGCAGTGATAGAACTGCTGCCTCTTCAAGCGGTAACACTACCGGACAAGACTATACCCCCGTCTCTGATATTCCGGAAATACGCAACAAGCTGTTCAAGACTTATTATTCCAACAAGACCAAGAATGTACGATGGAGAAAAGATCAATTAAAGCATTTGGCGTACCTCGTCCAGGATAACATGGACGCCTTATCTGGTCAGTGCTGTTGACTGAGGAATGGCCCTCTTGCATAGGCTTGGTATAGACGAGGCATGCACGTGTGTCCATAGCATGCTGACTTTGAGACCTTTGTTTGCGTTGTATCGTCCACAGCCGCCGTAAAGGCTGATCTCGGAAGAAGTCCCAACGAGACTTACATGGTGAGCCCAGTCATAACGATCACAGATCGCTAAAGGATCATTCTTATATTGAATTTGCTTTTGTTTGGAATTAAACCCCACAGGCCGAGCTCGGCGGACTTATCAATGAGATCATCTCCGCAGTTAGCCAAGTCGAAAAATGGGCAAAGGTGGGAGCCTTCGATTTTCTTTTTCTCCCGAGGTTGATTCTCATCTCTCGTCTCTTCTCCCGGATAGCCCGAACGCCCTGCCGTTTCTTTCGATAAAAAGCTGCTCAGACCAATAGTCTACAAGGAACCCAAACCGCCAGCACTCATCATCTCAACTTGGAATTTCCCAGTCTCATTGACGCTTTCGCCGCTCATTGGCGCAATAGCAGCAGGGTGCGTACCTGATCACAACGTGCTGTGTCTTTGACTCAAGCGCGCAAGCTTTTTGCTGATTTCTGACTTCTTTGCTTGTGTATACTGTTTGGTCTAGATCCCCTGCTGTTATTAAATGTTCGGAGGTGGCACCAAACACGGCAAAGCTGCTCGCCAAGCTCATCCCGCGTTACCTGGATAGCGAAGCGTATACCGTAGTGCTCGGCGAAGTCGACGTGGCTACCAAGTTGCTCGAGTTGCGATGGGGACAGTAGGTGGCCTTTCTGTCACAACCAAGCTATGTTCGAGTCTCTGATGATATAACTTTCTTGATGGATCAACAGCATCTTCTATACGGGAAAGTATGTTCGGCCTGTATATGCCGCTTGCCTGAGGGAGTCGAGAAGTGCTCGTGCTGAGTCAATGCGGTTGCAGTACTGGCGTCGCCAAGATCATCGCTGCTGCTGCTGCTAAAACACTCACGCCAATCACGCTCGAACTTGGTGGGAAATCACCTTGCATCATCGATCCGGCTCTCAAGAATCTAGATGTCGCAGCTAGGCGGATCGTATGGGGCAAGCGGACGAATTGCGGGCAAAGTAAGCTGTCACGGGACACACACGGAACAGCTTTCTAATTCCCTTTCCATTTGTACAACAGTATGCTTGGCCCCGGACTTTGTGATCGTCACGCAAGACAAGCATGATGCCCTGCTAGCATCGCTCAAGAAGGCAATCGCAGATGCGTTTCCACACGATGATCTGAGCAAGGATGATTATCCGCGCATCGTCTCTCATGCGCATTTCGATAGACTCCAAGCGGCGCTAGGCAAGACAAGAGGCAAGATTGTGCATCGAGGCCAGACGGATCGAGAGAATAAGATGATGGGCACTACCTTGGTGGATGACGTTTCGTGGGATGATGAGTTGATGAGAAGGTGCGCCCTATTCTGTGATCCGGCAAATTTGCTCTCAAGACCCGAAAGGCTCATGATAGTTCTGTGCTCCAGCGAGATCTTCGGACCCATCCTTCCGATCATCACAGTCCCCAGCATCGACGCGGCGATGCAGCAGATGCAAGACAGTACTCCTCTGGCGCTCTACATTTTCACCACGTCTAGTAGATTCATAAATCACGTTCGCAACAATACCCGCTCGGGAGGTATCGTCATCAATGACCTCTTGCTACATTTTACCGTCGACGAACTGCCTTTTGGTGGTATTGGTGACTCGGGCATGGGTAGCTACCATGGCAAAAAATCGTTTGATACATTCACCCACGAACGTGCCTCTATCAATACGCCCTACTGGTGAGCGTCTCATTTGCTACACCAGACAAAGCTCGCGAAGTCCTTGGTTGACTGATTGAGCGTGTTCACAGGGCGGAGCTCGTCCTTAGCATGCGCTACTACCCCTTCACGGATCGCAAACATTCACTATTCAAAGCCACCATCAAGAAGATCAACTTTTCCCGGCCTGGCACTGATTCCGAACTCGGATTGATCAACTCGTATCTCAATTACGCCCTGTTGATCGTAGGACTGGCGGCGCTGGTGGCTTCCAAGTGGTCGTGGCTTCTGAGCCTTCTCCCGCAATACAAGCTCGTCAGGGTCAATTGAGGAACCTCAGGCGCACTCGAACATCGGCCTTCGCATGTACAAAAGCAGAGCAAAAGATTACGTTAATATATGAACAGCAAAACGCGTGATATCGCATGCACCGTGACCTTCAAAAGCCCGTCTGAATTTCACAAGGTGCCAGTCCTGCGTATGCATATCACGAGCTGAGTCGCAAGATTGGCAGACAAGCTGGCGGCACAACGTGCTTGACTCGATACACTGATAGACGGCGCGGAAATTCCTCGAATGGCTCGCGCAGCAGCCTTATTCAAATCCAGTGTAGAAGCTGTCCTTGGTTGAGATGACTATGTCGAAGCCATCGGTCTTGCAAAATCCAGTAGTCCATCCTCCAGCTGCGGCGGCCTCTGCTTTGGCTGGGGCGAAGCAGGCCTCGGTGATTGCCTTGCCTACCTCAAGCAGGGCTGAGGATGTGTAGGAGATCTCCGCAGCACCTTTGTTGTAGCTGCGTTATCAAAGAACGCAGTCAGCACACGCGCGGCGAGTGTATCGCGGGCGCTTCACATACATGCCAACGCCGCATTCGGGGGCTCTGACTGTGCTAGAAAATACTCTCCAATCCCTAGCTCTGACTGCTATTGTGTTGCCGCCTTCCGGGAGCTTCATGGAACCAGTGTTCAATTGGACGCATGCAGCCTAGGACGTTGGGGAGCATCGTCATCACTTTCATTCGCCTCCAGACACAATTCGTACACTACAAGCGAACTTACATAACTTGGAGCAGGATGGGTGAGAGTGCCCACCAAACTCTTTACGCACTGAATGCCACCTACGCAATTTTCGGCGGAGACTGAGTTGATGTCCCAAGGTCAGGAGGTCTGATTGCATGCTGTGTGCCCTGGTACTCACCTCCAAGTCCAAGAATCAGGAAAAAACCGATAGCTAGCACGAGGCCTAGCTTGGACAAGTTGTTCTGTGCCATGGCTTCAAGCTGTCTTGTCGTGCGGAAGTAGCCTGGACGAGCTGCGACGTCCTCCCAGAATATAAAATGAAGAAGAGGAGTCGGGAGACGTTATTCGTCAAGCGAGTCCGTTAAGTACTGACAACCCATGCTGCATTCAGTGTCGCTTCCGTGAGTGACTGGAGGTGACGCCTTTGTGATTTGGTACCCAAAGGTCAGTGTGTGCTCCGATGGTGCACAGGCAGACTGCCTCTCCAGTTCGGCAGCGCAGAGCGGCTTACTCGAGGTCGTATGGGCAGCGGTACAGGATAGCGGCCGGAATTCCTCTTGGACGTCGGAAACTGTGCACGAACTGTATGGGGCACAGTTCCGCCCCTATACAGTGTCCAGATAAGAGGTCAGGACAACTTATCTAGAACGCACTCACGGCTATGCACCGTAAGTCGGTCCTCTTGAGTCGCTTATCTTTTAAAAACCCGTCCTCTCCTCCGAGCTTTTCAGCTTTGAAAAGCACGAGGAGCAGACAACGCATCAGGATGATCCGGATTGAGAAAGCTGAGGCAGCATAGCATGAGCATGCAGGCTGATACGCCAGTATCGCGTCTTTATGCATAGACCTATCGCAGTCGTGGCCGATGGTCCGGTCGTCCGCTATTCAGCAGCCAGGCGGCGTCATACATCCTAATGGTGCCATGAGCGAGTTCCAATGTACGATTACCTTTGTAATTCGGAGGTCCGGCGTCAATTCGAAGAAGGGGCGTCAAAATTCCGGATCTTCTACCCGCCAGCTCAAAGCTAAAGGTCTACCTGCAAGGCCGCTGCCTTTGCTTTCTGGCAATGCGGCCTTGGCCAAGCTGGTTTTCATCTGTATAGGTGTCTAGCGGATCTAGACATGGCCATAGTGCTCGACTAGGGAGCAACATTGCTAAGTAGCTAGAATGCCTTGAGCATGTGTACAAATCAGGCCAGCCTGACAATGTAGCGTGTTTGTGTATCCTGTTCAAAGAATTTTCTGAAGTCGCGAAAAGCAGGCGGACAGGTGTTTTTCGTGCCGAAGTGGCATGCTTCAACAGCCTGGGACGATTTGGTCCGCCTTTGTAGTTCGGGACCTTGACGTGAGCGTGGTGCACTTCCGTGTCCTGTTGTGGTGTTAAGGGTTGTCGTAGGAGGCCCAGAAAGGTCCATTCAGGACACAAGCATGCCAGTGTACCGCGATCTGCCCTTTTGAGTCAGACCCGGTGACGCGAATCCAGTAGGTTGCGTTCTGTAAGCGCGAAGCGCAGAGAATCGCACTCAAGCAGAACAATCCAGGTGAGGCAGCTGAAGCATTGCATGGCGAGTCTGCAGGTGCATGTCAATTGTTCGAGACTCGAAATCGTGCGCCATAGCAGATGAATCAACGAAGAAAGTCAAACATCCATCCGCACGAAGTTCTGGCGGGAGAATCACGATCGTGCCCATCGTTGCTCGCTAATTGCTTCGCTCAAGCTTGTCCAGCTAGCTTGGCCCGTTCCTTTGCTTTGTCCTGTCTTTCCTTCATAGTATTCCTAGATTCCTGAATCGCCTCGTCGAGCTTGCCTTCCCTCGCGAGTGCGACGAGCAAAGCATGCACCAATCCGAGGTGATTATGCCGCCGCAGCGTGTTTTCAAACTGCCAGGTATCCGCGTTTAAGCAAAGAGCAATGTGACATGTAGGTGGCCAAAGAGCGACTCACTGCCCACTGTTTCCGTTTTAGAAGCTCCTCCTGCAAGCGTCCCTCGAGGTGATACAGCTCTGTCTGCTTATCTTCTGCAAGTGAAGTGCCCGTCGCGCCACCGGCCGCACTGCCCTGCGTCGCCTGTGCGGCCAAAATTTTGCTCTGCAGCAATTGCACTTGGTCTGCACATATCGCCATGAGGTTGAAGTTGATTTCGCTGCCACCGTAGCTGGCTATACGCCGCTCAATTACGCTCTTGGCTGCGTCTGTCCACGAGCCGTCTTGAGGGACTCGGCCATGCGATATTGGCGTCCGCTTCAAGCCGTCAAGCTCGTATAGCTCCCCTCCTATGGGAATGTAGCTGATAAAGTGGTATGCATCTTCCTTTTCCCGCTCATCATCGGGATCTCGAGCGTGCTCGAACGGATCTGAGCGTGCAAAGCTATTGTGCACTGCGTTACAGAATCAAGGCATGTGATCAGTCCCATTGTGACATACAGCTGCGCAAATAATTCCATAGGAACTGACCCTCTCGAATCCTCTCTGATGCGCTGACCGCCCATCCTCTGCTCGAAGGGTCGACGGCAGAGCAAAAGTCTCTTAGTTCTGATAGCTCTTTCCCGAGCTCCACTTTTTGTCCGGACTGGGCAGGCTGTGCGGGGATATTCATGACGGCCTGTGTGTACTGTACTCAGCTACATGCAGCAAAGGTGCAAGTCTGTCGTTGCGAGTGCCTCCTCACATTCAAGATTGCCATCGTAGCACACGCATTGTTGATGACTTGATGAGCAAAGAAGAAGGGCGCGTCTTCAACGGGAGTTCCTGATACACCGGCGTCACCGCTGTCTGCCAGAGCAGCCTGAGTCGCAGGATCCTGGTACTTGAAGAGAAAGATGAGGGCGTAGACGGGCTGGAGGTCTGCGAGGAGAGCGGCGTCGAGCGAGTAGAGCTCGGAGACCTCGAGTCCAGAGGTGCCCAGCTCGGACAGCAGGGCGGTGAACTGGCGTGCATCGTCGTCGTTGTCACCGTCGTCATCATCAGCTACATGCTGCTCTGCGCACCCAGTCCCACAACTGACCCATCCAGTCACTCACGATTGCCGGGTCCGACTCTGTCAGCGACCAGCCTTCGCTCATCGTCGAGTGCTGGTGTGCGCAGACGACCTTGTCCTCGAGATGCAGAGTCAAGCCTGCGACAGAGCCATCCGCGTCCTGGTCTCTGAGGTGATCGCAACATGCTGGCTCTGGCTGTCTGCTGAAGGCGCACGAGCGATACATCAGACTCACAATGATGCGATGAGACTATATGCGGCTCTGATGGCTCGGATACCCCGTTCGAGTCTTCCAATACATAGCTCTTTTGCCACCACCTACTTGAAACGCACATGCAATTCGACTGCGAAGTCTTCTTTTCATCAATTGAATACCAGCTTTACGCTCTCCCGCTATATTTCTGGCCTTCCACAGCACTGCATCTACACCGACCGCAACAGCCAACTCCACCTGACAATCATGCCCGGCCAAGATCTGTCTAATTAGTCCTCATCATCATCATCATCGTCGTCATCATCATCGTCCGAGTCCGGCACTCGCTGGACAGCAAGTTGACTGCCGCCGCCGTTCATGTGCTGTGCAGGTACGCCTACGTTGACCGGTGCTGGCGCTGGCGCTGCTACTGGAGGAGCAGCTGGTGCAGCAACTCCCGCATTCACCCCAGCATTGCCATATCGACCACCAGTGAGCTCGGCCAACTTCTCATCAAACGCGCGCTCCATGCTGATGGTGTCCTTGTACACCACAGACGAGTCGTCGTTGAACGTCTTGGCATTGTTGAACATCAGCCGGAAGTCGCTGATGAAGTCGTCCAGAGTGTGGTCTGGGTTATTGGAAAAACAGTTTCAGCAGCTTTCTTTTGACCAGGTAGAGCTAGGCTCTACCACTCACACTGCCACTTTTCCACCCTCTTTTTGATATCGTTCAAGCAGATGGGGCGTGGGATCATGATGACTGCAAGCGACATGCCTCAATCAGCAGGCATTGCAAAACAATGAGCACGAAGCACCTACAATACTCGGGATAGTCCTTCTTTGATGGCAGCTTGTAGAATAAGCCACAGCACTGATGCCCAAGTTCTTCATTGTCGACATCTTCAATGACATCAATGACGGCGTCCATCGTCTCTTTGAGCTGTCTCAAGCCAGGATCGTCTGCCAGATTTGCCTTGCCCGTCTTGCGGCGTTTGGCCGCAGCAGGTGCTTTGCCGCCAAACTCGCCGCTCACAGATCCCGTATCGACAGACGTCGCTCGGCTGCCTGCAAGAACTGGCCCACCGACGCGCTTGCGCTTCTTGACGCCCGGTCCAGGTGATCCAGCTTCAGAGTCTTCAAAATCACCCGTCGTGCTATTTCCTCGCGTACGGTTCTCCGAAGTCGAGAAACCGTCGTCGTCCAGGTAGCCGTAATTCTGACTCATCCGGGCTTTGCGATTCCGCTCGACCAGCTCGTTCATATCGACATTGTCGTCAATGGCTTGTGTCCACTGCTCTTCCGTCAAGCCGTCGTCATAATGGATGACTTTGCCCTTGCGTCGTTCTTCCAGGACCTCCTCCACTACAGGCTCAAATGTATGCTCGATGTGATAGACTTGCGGCAATTCCGCTTCTGTGATGAGTCGCTCGCGCACTGGACCGCGATTGCCCTGTCTGATCCACTCGGCTTCTTCGTCCCGGCCGCGCTGCAGGTCCATCTTTGTGAAAATCTCAGACTCCTCCTCTGAGCGCGCAAGCATGTCGTTGATCTCCTCATCACCAAGGTCGGCAGTATCTTCGTCGTCTTCATCATTCGCCTCGAGCAGGCCTCGCAAGAACTCTTCTCTCTCCGAGGCGGAAGACTTGTTATCAAAACGACCACCCTGAATGACCTTCTTATCGATCTCAAGCTTTTGTCTCGCCCGTGCCAAGATGTTCTCCTCAATGGACTTCTCAGTAACGAGACGGAAGATTCGCACTTCCTTCTTTTGTCCGATACGATGCGCACGATCCTGTGCCTGCAGATCCTGATGAGGATTCCAGTCGGAATCGTAGATAATGACTGTGTCGGCGACCTGCAGATTTAGTCCGAGACCGCCTGCACGCGTAGAGAGCAGGAAGATTGGAATAGTAGATGCGGGATGGTTGAATTGAGCAAGCATCTCGGCACGCTCGTCAGGCTTTGTGGAGCCGTCAAGGCGCAGGAAGGCTGTGTTGCGGTAACGAAGGTAGTCCTCCATAATATCTGGAAGCAGACAGTGTTAGCATGCCAATTCTAGTATGCCGTCTATTGCAGCTCATCATAACCTACTCATGATTTCTGTCATCTGGAAGAACATCAATATACGGTGACCAGTCGAAAAGAGCTTTGGCAATATCCGATCAAGCAGTTCAAACTTTCCGCACACCCGGAAGAGCAGCTCGTTGGTGAGATGATGGGGATTGACGAGATCTTCGACCGGTCGGAACACGAATGGATGATTGCAAATCTTCCTGAGCTGCATGATTGTGTTCTGCAGTCCCTTCATGCCGAGCTTGGTAGAGCCAGAAGTAGCGCCTCCATCTTGCGTGATGATCATTCCCGTCTCCTTCATCTGCTTGTAAAGCTTGAGTTGCAGCGCCGACATCTTGCATCTGACCAGGCGCTCGACTTTATCAGGCAACTCGGACTCGACGTCACGCTTGAGACGACGGAGCAAGAAAGGCCGGAGAACCTTGTGCAAGCGACGAATGATGAGCAGTGCCTCTTCTTCATTCAAATCGATCTTGTCCTGTGAGCCCGTGCCTGCAAAAGGTGTGTTGAACCACTCGTCGAAAGACTTTTGCGAATTGAAGACTTTGGGAAGAACGAAATTGAGCAAAGCCCAGAGTTCCGGGAGATTGTTCTTGAATGAGTAAAAGCATCAGTAACACCTCCTAGGCCTGGCAATGGTGCGGACAAAGGTAGCTCACCTGCAACGGGGTACCTGTAAGAATCAGACGATACCGACTCGAATAATACGCAGTAAGCGTCTGGGACAGCTTTGAATTTGCGTTCTTCATACGATGACCCTCATCGATGATCATGTGGACCCATTTGTAGCGGCACAAGAACGGTCGGTCCTTGATGATGTACTCGTACGTGGTCAAGCAGACCTGGAAGCCAGTAAGTTTCATCTGATTTTGCACTGATTTACGCACGGGCGGCGAGCCTTTGTAGGTGACGACCTGCACGCTCGGTGCCCATTTCTCAAATTCGAGCATCCAATTTGGCAAGGTAGACAGGGGCACGATGCACAGATATGGTCCCGGCTGCCTCTTGACTTCGATGAGATACGTAAGAAGTGAGATAGTCTGAATTGTCTTGCCGAGACCCTGCATGCGAGAACACCACTCAGCATCAGTCCAACGAGCTGCGACAAGTCCCGACTGACCATCTCATCCGCCAAAATACCATTCAACCGATTGTTGTACAGACTGATCATCCACTGCAAGCCCTTGAGCTGATATTCTTTCAGCTGTCCGCCCGACAAGATCGTAGGCTGCTTCGTGACTTCTTCTTTGATTTTGTGCGCCACAGCATAATAATCAACCTTGTTGCCCGCTTCGGCAGGTTCATCTTGGAAAACAGGTGCGGCACCAAACTGAGCTTCGCCCGTTTCTTCCTGCTTGACGTCGCCTCCATCTTCCCGCATCGCATCGACGGCCATCGGATCTTTCTCCGAGGCGTCTTCTTGCTGTGCGACAACTGCCTGTGCGAGTCCCTCCAAAAACGAGTCCGTTTGCCTGAGCAAATGCGTAATACGCGTATCTTTCGCAGTATCGATGAGTCTCAGGTACGCCTCCTCGTCGTTGTTGCGCAGCGCCTTCAAACGTTCCTTTGAAATCCGCTCGATACGTTTTTGTTCCTCCTTTTCCGCCTCAACATGCCAGCGCATAATGCTCTTGCCAAGCTTGATCTGACGCTGCTTGTTCGCTTGGTGCGCTTGTTCGAGCGCTTGCCCATGTTTAGCAATTGCAAGCAGTTGATCGAGGTGTTTTTGTTTCGCCCGGTTCTCGCGGTCAATCTTTTGCTGCCTCTCGAGCTGGTCGACTATGCGTGCGTCTTTGAGCGTGATACGCCGCTGGGCACGGTACACTGTCCGGTCCGTCACGAGATTAAGTGAAACGGCCTGATTGAGCCCCTTGACGACATCCTCGCGAAGCTGCCGTTGCCTCTGCAGCAAGTTCAAGCTCTTAAGTTCAATGATCGCCTTGAGCTTCTGGCTTGCGAGCAGCTCGGCCTTCTTCCCATCCGGCAGATTCTCGAGCGCGTCCACATCAACCAATTCCGGTCCATCTCCAATAAGGACAGGCAAGTTTTCAAGCTCCTTCCGGCGCTGCGCGATACGTGCCTCGATGTATTTGTTGCGCTCAAGCTGGAGCGTATGCGCATCCAAGCCATGTGGTAGAAGCGAAGGCACATTCGGCGTCTTGTGAGGAGCGTCCATTCTTTCCTGCTGTTGTTGAGCCGCAGAGCGAAGAGCAGCGAGCACTGTCCGCGGGTTCCTGTACGCATTGTATGGCGCAATGAGTGTGTCTGGCATCTCTTCGATCTCCAACTCGGGCTCTTGATCCTGTTCAGGCTCGGGCTCGCTGACTCGCTGGCTCACTTCTTGAGAAGCAGCAGTAGGCAATGGCCCATCTGGAGTGGGGACCACGGGCGCATTCTGCGGCATCATGTCTGACTTGTCCGGCGAGCTCGAGGCGCGCTGTGCCTCTTTTGCGCTGCTTGGGCCTGCAGCAATGCCTGCGCTGCCCAGCGTCATTGAAGCTCCCGCGCCTGATGCTGCAGCTGCCAGAGGATCGCTAGGAGATTCTCCTGTTCCTGCCGATTGCTCATTTGCAGCCTGAGCTGAATTTCCATTTCTGAAGATGACAGAAGCCACGGCGGGAGGGATAGGCATGCCTCGCTGCAGGAAACGAAGCGCAAAGATTTGGGCCTTGAATGCTGCCATTTGCTGAGGTGTGAGCGTGGCGTGTTGCGTCAGGCTCGAAGTCGACGCCGACCCGCCGGCGGAAGACGGTTGCTGCTGTGCAATCTGCGATAGCGACTGCTGCTGGGCGTCGGTCTCGACTGGAGCTAGAGAGGCTGCACGCCCTGCTGCAGGCGAGTCTTGCATGCTCTGCTGTTGGGCGTGCTGGCCTGTTGGTCCTGCGTTTGCTTGTCCATTTTGCATCGGCATGCCATTAAGGGAAGGATTCGCGTGGTGTCCGTTTGATGAAGCTGTAGACAACAAGCGGTATTTGCGAGCATGTCAGCGTTTAGTCATGGAAGCTCCGGTGTTTGATCCAAGAAGTCCCCCAATGCCAAACTCTACTCACGGAATCCCGGCTGATAAGGCTGAATCGACTGCCCAGGGCTGCCGTTCTGATATCCTTGTGTCTGAATTTGCTGCTGCTGCTGAGCCTGCTGTTGCATATACGACTGTTTGAATTTGGCCATCTGTCGCTGAACGGCATTGAGTGTCTGGCTGATGACCCCGAGTTCTTGCGAGGTCTGTTCGGTGAAGCCTTGCTGGCGGAGCTGTGCCATGCGCTGTATACCAAAGATTGGATATGTAAAGAAGTCGTTGTCAGCTAGCTCGTCCTTTGCTTCCTATGCTTGCTGTGTCGAGGATTGCTTGCTCATGCATGCGGCATTGACAGGCAGGCAGGCAGGTCGAACCCAGACAAGCCACAGAACGAGGGTGACGGTGCACAACGCACCTGTGACATTGCAGCCAATTTCTCTCTATCGATATTCCCAGGAAATCCCGCTCCTCCACCAGCATTTGGATCTCCATTGCCCATGCCTTGCATTTGCATGCCCTGCATCGGCATACCCTGCATTTGCTGCTGCATCTGCATCTGCACGCCTGGATATTGACCCGGCGACATTGCGCTTGCCATCTGTGCGTGTGGGAGCGAGGGAGGCTGTTGCTGCTGCTGTTGTCCTTGTTGTTGCTGCATCGCGGCCATCTGTTGCTGCTGCTGCTGCTGCTGGTATTGCTGGTACGCCATTGCGGGCGGCGAGGCAGCCATAGCGGGCGGCCAACTAGCACAGCTGGCTCACTGCTACCGTCACAGCTACCAACACCACGCGACCTGCGCGTATGGCAATCCCCTGTGCTGCCTCTTGCTGATGATCTTGATGCGAGTGCCGTGCAGGCCTATCGCGGATTGGCCGCTCCCTGCAGGACTGCACCAGCTGCGGCACAGACACAGCTGCTTTGCTGCGTGTGCGACTACAGCTACACTTGCAGCACGGCTATGCTGCTGTGCTGTGTGCTGCTGTTGCCCGCTGTCCTCTATGTCGCGTCTGGCCTGTCAATCCATCTTCAAAGCGAGGGGGGAGCGCAGATAAACTCGAAGCGCACAGAGTGGCGGATTTGGAAATAATACTCAATGTTGAACCCAGGCGCCATATGACTGTATTCAGGAGGTACAAGCTAGGCTACAGACACTCTCATGCCCTTGATCCCCCCGACTCCCTCGCTGTTCGTGTTGTCTAATCGTCTGGAAAGCCCCCATTTTATAGGTGATTCAGGACATCTGCAATGCTTGCAAAGCAGCAGGTCCACCCAAATCCGCATTGCTCTGAACTTTCAGAACAAAGCTTGTCAAACGAGCATTCCTCCTCGCTTTCTTGTTCTCTCCGTGTTCCTCGCGTGATGGAAGTGACAATTCCTCTGCAATGCTCAGAGCCTCGCTCTCTGGTTGCAAATGCTTTGAAGCCATTGTTCCTGCTTGTCGCTCCTGAGAAAGCCGAATGACACCTCGAAGAAGGAGCCAAGGCGTCTCTTTATGCGGATATCGGCGTACGAAATCGAGTGTGAATTCCGCAGCTTGCTCAAACAGCCTTTGAAGAAGCCTCTCATCGCTTTGAGCATCCGGAATGGTTGCATCTTGCCGCTCGGCCTTGCTTTCGATGATCTGAGCTTGGTGGAGCACGAATATAAAGTATGAAGCGGCCGTATGATCGCCTATGTTTCTTCCCAGATGACTCATCGCGAATCTACATTCCTCACTCAGCACATCTCCCGCATCGATGCCATCGTCTTCGTCTTTGAGGGCACGATGCTTTGAACGACGAGCAGACTGAAGCTGCCCTTGTAAAAGCCAAGTACGGTATGCCCAGGCCTGATAATTGCGCGGATATCGTTCAGCGCACAGCTCTACAAGCGCGCATTCATGTGTGTATTCGAGGAGAGTGAGGGGAATCGACGAGGTAGAGCGGTGTAAAACTTTTTTGTTCTCGTGCCTCGATAGTATGCTTGATGCTGGTATTGATGAAGGAGGACTCGAAGGTAGATTGATCGCCTCATCATCGCATAGAGCGTGTCGAACTTGCAAAAGCCATCGTCGATGATGCCACAATGTTCCCATTTTCGCATTCGCAGCTATTCCAAGGACGAGTTTCATGAAGTGGAGTTCGCTAGTTATCACCTCTACAATTTGTTGCTTTGAGGGCTGACGACGACGTTCTTGTGTGGATGCCTTGGATGCCTCGCCGTGTATGCGTTGGAGGAGGAGACGCTTGCGGATATTCATCGCGCGACTATGTTCTGGATTTTGTACTATTATGCATTTTGTGAGATTGTCGAGCGTAATTTCCAAGTCGAGGTCTCGGCCTTGGTTTGTATCACCAAGACCGTGCGACTGAGCGACATGGACGGCGTCATTCGTACTACGGGCGACAATATTTGTGTTTGAGAGGACGTTTCGAGGGTACGTGCTCAATGCGACGATACAGTGCGCAAAGAGCGCATAGAGTGGTTTCTGAGGTATTGCAAGCTTGTCGCCTTCAACGAGCGTAAATGGATGTGTTTTTGCGTTTTCTGACAGACCACCTTCGTCGGACGTGTCGTCTTGCGGGATAATGTATGGAGATATTGCGATTTCCGAGCTGGAGAGGGGGTCCCATGGGATGAAAGTGAGTTCAGAGCAGCAGTAGAAGTGCGGAAGGGTGGGACAGTAGCGAGGGGAGGGTGGATGGGGGAAGGGACAGCGGAGGGAGGAGAAAGTCCGTCTAGTCAGTGCTGGTGCCTGCAGTATGGCCATGCGGTCCGCTTACAGCTCTACATCCCTCAGTATCCGTGCCAGAGTCTCGAACAGCTCTCTGGGTGATTTATCTATTCCATCTTGCTTCTCGGACATGATTTAGAGTGCGTGTGTGACTGTGTGGCTCTGTTCGCAGCTATATTACTCAAGCAGTCAATCCTTGCCGTGCGTATAGCGTCATTGAGGGCGAGCGAGGCCAGCTGGGGAGACCAGACCAAGGAGAGAGTCGCGGTGGAGCATGGCGTGTGAAGTGAGTGTGTAGCTGAGTGTATTCGAGTGTCTTCAATGCCATAGCACGGTACAACACCATGCAACAATGTGCATCTTTCTAGAAGTGTCCAGCTGGCTGATCGACCATCGAGGAAAGTGAAGACAGAGACGCACGACGGCCTTTAGCTGGTGACCGACTGCAGGCACGAGAGTACACATTATACGGTGATATACGCACACACACCATCATCCACACCGCAGCCATGTCGACGCCGCACGCGCACAGGTGGGTTGGGCGGGCTATCATCGTCGAGGGTGGACGGATTGGGATAGGAAGATGGCCACGGAGGATGGCTATGCTCGTGAGCCAGCAGCATGCTGACATGTGTGTCTGTTTCTATGTCTATCCTGCCATGCCACGCCTCTCTTCCGCCTCTACGCACCTCGCATCAATACTATTGCACACACGACCACCATGCACGCACGCATGCAGCCCTACCCCTCCAGTCCTCTACAAGTTCAGCAGCCCAGACGAGGTCTCCGTCGCACTCGCAGACTTTGTCATCAACGCCCAAGACGACGCAATCAACAAGCGAGGCACCTTTAAGCTCGCCATCTCTGGAGGATCACTCGCTGCGACGCTTGCAAACCACCTCGTCGACAATGATAAAGTGAAATGGGACAAGTGGTCAGTCATGTCTGTACTCTATCCACCTCGTACACCGTTCCATACTGAAGCAGTCTTCTGCCGCTTCCTGCTTCCAGGGAAGTATTCTTTGCAGACGAACGAATCGTCCCCCTCGACCACGAAGACTCAAACTTTAGACTGAATGACGAAAAGCTATTCTCAAAAGTACCACTGCCTCGAGAGAACATTCACACCATCAACCCAGACCTGCTCGACGATCCGGAAGAGGTGGCAGAGTGCGTCGTCCTCTATGTCTTGTCTTTCGGCGACGCTGCGTGCAACCCCAACTGCAGCAGCAGCTGCAGCTGCAAGCTGTTCCCAGGACATGCACAGACAGCAGCGCCGGCATGACAGTCGTTCATCTCTAAAGTCAAGCACACTGACGCTCCTTGCTTTTGCCCTTTTCCTGCATCTCTCCACCTGTCTCGCCTGCACGCCACGGCCGTCGATCACGCCCTTCTCTTTCTCCCTACACGCATCCAACATGGACACGCCCACAGAGACTATGAACAGCAACTCATCGGCAGTTTCGCAGGCAAGAACGCGGTCGCATTTCCACGATTTGATCTCGTTCTCCTAGGAATGGGACCGGATGGGCACACGTGCAGTCTTTTCCCAGGTCATGCATTGCTAGAAGAAGAACTACGATGGATAGCTTGGCTTGATGATTCGCCTAAACCTCCTGCCAAACGAATCACTCTTACCTATCCCGTCCTGGCACACGCATACAGAGCGGCATTTGTCATCACTGGAGATGGTAAAAAGGAAATCCTTAGTCAGGCTTTGGATGGTCATGAACCGCCTTTGCCGGCTAGCTTGGTCAGGCCCGTCGCGCCAGGAGAGGTGTTTTGGTTCGCAGACGAGGCGGCGGTGAGTACTTTTCGGAGAATCCCCAACGAGCATGGTGGCATACCAGTGCATGTCTAGTTGTATACACCTTTACTGACTTTACGACTCTTTTATCTGCGGATCTCCTTGACCCAATCTTTCACATCGCAGGCATCACAAACAAAGTACCAGCCCAAAAGTTTTCAGCTCTAGTGGCCATGTGACTGCTTCTACTTCTCACGGGACAACAGCCCGCGCTGCTCCTATTTGCGTTCTCAAGACTTTTCCTGCTAGACCTAAGCTATGAATGTCATTCGGACCTTTTTGGGGGATATATACACAAGTTTTGATACATGCAACTTCTTTTAGATCCCTGTCGGGTAGACTCCTCCTGCTGTCTCTGCTGACTTTGACTGTTGCATTCGGCTACCCGTTGCCCAATCTTCGCCTTGCCCCCTTCGGCGCGAGGGTGAGGGCAGCTACACTGGGTATCCAGTACGATCCGCTGGAAAGCACCTAGTCTGATTGCACGCCGTGTATAGCCTTCTTTCTCAAGTCGATTACCCTGAATTCTGCAAATCACGCGTATAAACGACCTTAGTTGGAAAGAGGCCTGTCGTGCAGAAAGCGTGATCAGATGTGCAGACCGAATCGGAACTTCTTAGATACATTAGTGAGAGATAAATAAACGGACTATGGTGTGACATTACGATTAGAGGGTGGATTGTCTGAGGTCGATTTACTAGAGGGTATCGCGTTCTTTTCCAACTTCTGTGAAATGCTGTTCCGGGATACTAGCACAGACAAGCAAGGCAGTGAAGGGCATAGACGAATGTCGCCCTCAAGCGCATGACCAGCATGCACTGTAGGGTGCACTTTGGCGGCTATAGCGTTCTTGGACCGTAGAGCTTCTCGCTCCACCGCTTGGGTGCACCGACGCGACGCATCTTGACTGTGTGGAACAAGACAGTACAGAATTCAGCTTATCTGTATTCATATTGTGTAACGCTTTTGCTTTTAGAATGATGTCTTCGACTCACGGCCATGTACCCTGCCAACGTCGAGGTCGTACAGCTTCCTGAAAGCAGCCTTGCTGAGATCGGCATGCGCGACTTCGGGGATGCATCCACCGCACAGATCGACAATACGAGCGATGACAGACCGAGCTTCCTTATCATCCGTAGTGGTGATTTCCATAAATTCGCCGCACGAAGGGCGTTTGGACCACTTTTCGGTAACGGCGATGATGAGTGAATCGTCGGTGGGAGTCCAGCGCGTCTTGCGGTCACAGAAGGGATTGAGAAGGTCGATGCCCGTGTACCAAGTGATAGTGGTACTGCAAGTCACAAAGAGGGGCCAATTGTCAGCATGTATCTAAAAGGCAGCTTCACCGCCTGTGCGGTCAGGCGTCAGGCGACTCACAGAATGGTAGCGCCCTTCATCAGATCAAGATTCTTCAGGTCGAATGCGCCCGAAGACTTGTTCTTCCTGCCCTTGCCTTTGCCCTTGCCCCTGCCTTTGCCCTTGCCTTTGTCTTTCCTAGACTTGGACTTCCTCTGCTTCTTGTTCTTCTTGCTCCTGTTTCGGTTCTTGCGAGACGACTGCTTGGAATTGGACCTGCTTGACGACTTGCTCTTCCTGCGGCGGAAGAGGCGCGAGAGCCAGCCTTCATTACGCCGAGAAAAGGTAGGGGCGCCTAGCACGCTGATGCCTTTGAGCAGAGACTCGTGTCGGGCTGCGAGCTCATGATTTTCACGCTTGTCAAAGTCGGCCTCGTAGTCTTCGGGGTCGTCCTCCTCCTCTTCCTCTTTTTCATCGTTATCATCATCTTCATCGTCATCGTCATCATCATCTTCAAAGTGTTCGCCTTCTTCTTCCTCCTCACGCTTGTGCAATTCATCGTTTTCGTAGACTTGCTCCTCTTCCTTCTCCAGTTCCTCTTGATCATCGTCATTATGTCCGTATCCTCTGTCAAGTGAACCTTGTTTGTCGGGCTCTTCCCCATCAATTGCATCTCTCTTCAGAACATAGAGTGATTCGCCAGTGTCTTTGTGAACACCAAATATGGCGTCGCGTCGCACTACGTCTCGAGAAGCGTACCTGCGCTCGTCGCTGCGGGGTAGAAGTCCATCACCAGCGTGTAGGAGATTGCTCATGCCGGGAAGAGCGCTACCCTCGGTGCTAGGCAGCATCATGCCGACCGAGTCGAGGCTAAGCCAGTCGTTGTCGCCAAGGATGTCGCGGGGTCGGAATGTGGTGGTGTTGCTGAGAGGGACTGGGGAGGCACTGACAAAGGCCAGGAGGGAGGGGAAGCCCACAAGTAGGATGACTCGTCGATGCGGAGTCATCGTGAGGCACGGCGTTCCGCGGTGTGCGAGGAAGGATGTATCAATGGCCGTTTAGCGGGAAAAGGAATGTGATTCAGTTGGGGAGGGGGTTATTCTGGCGTTTGGAAGAAAAGAGAGAGAGACAGAGAGGAAAGAGATACAAGCCACATAAACGCTTGCTTTGCCCTTGCTCGATACAACAACATCCGAAATTCTCGACTACATTCCAATATCGGGCGTGGTGGTTCAGGCCAGGCTTCGCTGCGCGGCAAGCGGGGAACTGTGCGTGGTAGGCAGACGCAAGAATGCTGCTACGCGTCGAAGTGTTTGCAAAGGACAAGACGCTCGCTGCGGGCGTCGGCTAGGCGTTAATGACGGCCCTCTTGCGTTTCTTGTTGCCCTCGTCTAGATGTGCCTGGAGGCGATCGGCATTCTCGAAGCCTTCAGTCTCGTAGAAGTCGTTGATCTTAGTGGTCTTCTGCTGGCGTTGAATCTGCTTCAGTGCAGACATGTTGTAGCCAATAGTGTCCTGTTACACGGCAATCTCAGCCATCCGTTTTTTTTTTTTTTTTCCGCCCGCATTTTGGGATTTGGTGGCAAATTCTCACCTTCTGCTCGCTCAGAGCCGTACTCAGATGCTCCCGAAGATGAAGCACTGTGGTACGCATCAGACGCGTCGCTATGATCTGGGAGTAATGTGTCTTGATTAGGAAAAACAAGACTCTTGAAGTGAGGGGTACGTTCAATTTCTGCAATGTTCAGCAGTCGGGTCAGCACTGGCGAGTCGAGACTGAACAAGCAGTTCAGACTTACCTTTGCCGCCCAGTAGTCAAGGTGCTTCAGCATCGAGACAACCTTAGCAAAAGGGAGTACGAGGAGGGCATCATTGAGTGATGCAGCAGGAATCTTTTGCACGACCCGTAGGACGTGCACCTCCGGCTCAATGTCCGTCTGGTATAGCGAAAAGATAGGGTTGCGCTGCCGTGGTGCGAGCTTCTTGATCTGCTCCGCTGACATGTCTCGCTTGCTGGCTTCAAAGTCGTCAAGTGCCATACGATCTGCTTCAGACAGATCCAATGCCTCCACGATCTTTTCACCAGCCATGAGGGTTTCTGTCGTGGTCTTCTCGACTGACGAGGCCTCTGGTCCCATTTCGCCCTCTTTCGTTGCTCGCAGCAGATCGCGTTCGCGGTCGCGCTCAATGTTCGCATCATAGATGGCCTCCATTTCTCGCTCCCGCTCTTCTTCGAGGAATAGCTGATATCACAGTCAAAGTCAGCTGCGTTCCTCTCAGGGCAGGAGACTGGACTTACTGGCTCATCAAGCTTTTCCCAGATGCGAATACTCTTGTCATGCGCAGCGGAGGCCACGAATGTGCCCTTATTGCCGACAGCGACCGCCCACACCTCACCATGGTGACCTTCTAGCTTCTGAATGCACTCGAACTGTTTCGCAAGCATACCATCAGTGTCCATTACACTACATCTGTTTAAGCTTATATGACTGACTTTGTCACCATCCCAATACTTGACCAAGCGATCTTTGCCAACGCTCCAGAAGTAGTGTGTGCCTTTCTCGAACTGTACTTGAGTTACAGTGTCGTCGTGTGCAAAAAGCGACCGATGGCAGTCTCCAAAATCAAGACCCCAGATCTTGACATTCTTATCGGCGGAGGACGTGATGATCAGTTTCGAATCGCTCGAAATGTCCATGGATAACACAGGCAACTATCTTTGTCCATCAGTGGCTGCTGTCGAGTCGGTCACTTCAATTGACTCACACGATGACCGTAAAGCGACAGGAAGAACTTGAGAGAATCGGCATAGAAGACCTTAACAGTAAAGTCAAGCAGTGCGACAGCCAATAGTCGCCCGTCTGGACTATATTTGACAGCCAGAACGTCATCCGTCATCTTCAATGTTCGGACATGTACCAAACTGAGTGTTTTGCGCACGGCCTACAGAAAGTCTTGTCAGATTAGCGGCGCTCCTACCTAAAGCTGGGTGTGCATGTGAGCCACCGACCTTGGGCACATCTTCTTCATCCGGGTTCAGCACGACATCTTTGATCTGAAAGTCAAAGAACTTGACGTCCTTGTCTGCGCTGCCAGTGACCAAGCCCTTTCCGTCCGGTCGCAGCGAGACGCCCCAAATCTCCGCATTGTGTGCCTTTGTAGTCTCGAGCAGAGTACTGCTGCCCACGTCGTATAAATACAGCTCGCCGCTCTTTGTTCCCACGACTATATGCCTGTCACCTGGCAAAAACGTAGAGCACGTTGCGTACCCGCATTCGATTGTGCGCAGGCATTTTGTTGTCTTGACGTTCCAAATCTTGACAGACCCGTTTGCGCCAGACGCAAGCAGAGAATCATCCGATGAAAGAGCCAGTGTGCGAATATCTGTACGATGTCCAGGCAAGTCGAGACCATACAATTGAACGGCTTCTCCGGTACTTTCGTCGTCTTCGTTCTTCTTGCTCTTCTTCGGCTGTGGCGGCAACTGGTAGACCTCGAGCGCATTGTTGGCCAATGCAGCCATGATGGTCACTTCGCCTTTCAAATTCCGATTGCCGATGCCAAAGTCAAAGGAACGGATCTTGCCATGCGTACGGATGGTGATCCAGCTGGCCAATCGATCTTTCCACGTTGGATCCTTGATGGATGTCTCTTCATCCGCGTCTTCGGCGACTCCATTCGGAACTTTCTTCTTCTTTTCCTTCTTTTCCTTTTCACGCTTCCTCCGGCGAGCTACCTTCTTCCTGATCTCCTCTTCGGTGCGCAAGCGCAACACTTCAATTGTCTTTTCTGTCGTCTGGACGGCCAAAATGTTTTCTGATGGGTGGTAGCTGATCTGGGCTATCCGCTGCGAGTGCGACAGAGTCGCCAGGGGCAGGAAGCCATCTACCAAGGCGGTGATGGCGCGGCGTGGTCCGTTCGTAGCATCTTCAGCAGCAGTGAGTCCACCACTTGACAAGACGTCTGCATTGATGAGCCATGCTTTGGCTTCGCCTTCACCACCACCGGTGAGAATGATGACATTGCCAGTTGACGGATCCACAAAGGTTGATAGAGTCCAGACCTGCGTTCGATGTGCGACGACAGTTGAAACGCAATGTTGCGTTGAGAGGTCCCATAGCTTCAGAAGCGTGTCTTTCGATGTCGAGACGAGGTGGGTCTGCCGAGCGAGTGTAGGTGCCGGTCCACTGCTGGAACTTGGCTCTGCATCGTCGACTTCTGGTTGAGCTTCGGGCGCAGCGACGAAGGACAGAGCAGTGACTTGATCACGATGTCCACGAAGGCGGTACATGCCATTCTCGGCGACAATGTCCCAGAGGATGATGTCGGTGTCCTGGCTTCCACTCGCCAGCCGGGTGCCTTCGCTGTCAAAAGCCAGCGCAGTGATAGCCTTGCGATGGCCGTTGAAGGTGACCACGACACTGCCGCCCTGCCACAGACGTATGCTTCCGTCTTGGTAGCCCACTGCAAACAGCTCGGTCTTGCTCGCGCACTGGACAATGCACGTTACGGCTGAACGGTGGCCAGTCTCGTGCCACATGCCCAGCAGCTCGCCCTTTTTGAGGTTCCCTGGAAGCCTGACAGTATCAGCATGTCGCCTTGAGAAGTACACGATCAGCTCTGCGCCCTCACAGACAAGAACATCCTCGCACGCGGGCACATAGGCCACTTTGCCATCAAAGACGGAATTTGACGTGTTGCTTGCGACAATGCCAAAGGCTTCCACCGGGCCATGACGGCTGTAGCTCCTGACCATTTTGAGAAGCTACACTTGTATCACGACAGATGGGCTACTCTCCTGCTCGCTTCCTCTTGCTACGAGCCCGTCGATGTCTTGCGTAGGCAGAGGATGATCGAATCCTGCTTTTGCTGCAACGAGCCCAGCGAAGGATGCAGCAGCGCAAATGGCCTGGAGTGGCTGTCAGCGAAGTTCTCAAAGCCGTGACGTAGTTCTCTGAACAGCAATAACCTTGCCGCTGCGTTGGAGCGAACGAGCAAAGCGACTGGCAATTTTCAGAACTGCACGTGCCGGAAAAGCTCAGCACAGAAGTCGCTTGACACCGGCGCTAAGCGGGCAGGCTAGTGCGAGCCCGCAAGGCAACTGAAAGCGGTGCATTGCTTGTATCGTGCCAAAGTTCTTATAGAAAAATACATTCTCCTAGAAACATGCCAAAATCGCCATACTCGCCACCATCAAAGACAGCGTCAGCTTGCTCAAGGAAAGACGAAGAGAAGCGCTGCTCCTTGGTGGTGGAAAGGTTGGCGTAGAAGAAGTTGAAGAGGAGGAGATGGACGCAGATGCAGATGCAGAAGAGGCGGAAGCATCGTCGGTTGCATCGTCTTCATCCTCTTTGTCGTCTTCATCATCGGACTCTGCGTACCCTGCGCCGCCAGCGCTGCTCGACTCCTTGAGCTCCTGCTTCTCCTGCTCGCAGACACCTTTGATGGCGATCTGCGCAGACTCGAGGGTGACGACATTGACATTCTTCTGATTGTCGTAGAGGAGGATGGTGAAGATAACGCCCTGCTGATAGGAAAAGACCTGCGTCTGGAAGGTGACTCTGTAAGTTGCATTAACGTCTTGCGAGCCAGGGTCTCCCTTCTGATTGGGATCGCCGTACAGGTCGTCTCTCTTTGCATTATCATGCTTCTTGTGCTCGCCATCAGACTTTGGGTGCGAGTCGCCCTCTTTCTTGCTCGGACTGGCTTGCTTCTTGTCGCCGCCATCTTTCTCCTTCTTGCCAGATGATTTTGCTTGCTTCTTGTCGCTGTTGGTCTCGTCGCTCAAGCTCTCATTCACCTTGTGGCCCGAAAAGGGAGGCAATGTGCCACCAGCAACAGTGTTCCAGGCTGCATAGCCGTCAATTCCGTATCGAAGGTAGACTGTGCTTGTGTATGAGCCCTTGATGAGCCAAGTAGCGTTGATGAAGGAGCCACTCTGGACTTCGCTATTGTTCTTGCACATCACTTGTTTGTACGGCATCTCCGCTAAGGTCATGTTGATCTTGCCTTGGACTACTCTTGTCGATTGAGACGTGACTGCAGCCGAGCTGCTCGACGTCGCCGTCGTGCTGCCCGTTGCAGCAGCGTCACTCGAGCTTGACCACGCGCTTGTTGGTGTCTGTGCTCCCGTGGCACCTGTAGAGGCTGCCATTGCATTGGCACCACCACTAACCGCGCCTCCTGATACTGTGTTCTCGACGGCTGCTCCAGCTGCAGGCGTGTACGTCTGTGACGATTGTCCCCTGCCACTGCCGTTGTTGCCGTTGCCGCTACCCTTGCCACTCTCCTTGCGCTCCGTGCCGCTCCCTTGTGACCCTTTCTGGTCTTTTGAGTCATCCTTGTCCCCATCGCTTGGTTCTGCTCGTCTGAGCTTTTGTCGAAACCCTTGTGCTGATGTAGACAGCACTAGGCAGCTAATAAGGAGCAGGAGCAGGTTCAAGCGCATTTGCACTGCCTCAAGCTCAAAGCTTGAACTTTTGATGGACTCTGAAGATTGAAGATGAGAGCCCGGTGCAGTTGAGACGAGGCTGGCTTGGATGTTGGCGCAGCGGAGAGGGGGGGAGGGGGTAGTAGGAGAGATGGGGTATCGACGAGGTCGGACAAGAGGCAGAAGTGGCATCGTCAGACTCTTCAACAGGCTTGCAGAGGTCAGCAGCTACTACGCTGACACCGCCGAGCCGGGCGGTGCATCCTCCTACTGCAAAGCCTCGTGCAGTAACGTCAGCGCGCCAGCGACGATACATTTGCTGTTTGCGTATGGTCAGCTTCAACTGCAAAGTGCTGTTTGGAGGTTTGGTGCATTTGAGACCCGGAGGCCGTAGTACCCGTGCGTCAATGTATGACCGGCATTTTGCGATCCACCCGTAGTCCAGCCAGCTGGCTTATGCTTGTAAGAAGCAGTCTAGACGAGCATTGAATTTGCAAAATTTAGTAGCCAGCTAAGCCGGTTGTCAGGTTGATGCGATCGCTACTATTCGGATCCGTCTGGTGGCAATTTGGCGGTACATGAACGACAACGGAGCATGCCGGCAAAGCATCATGCCGGCGCTCGTCTATATACCTTTTGCAAGTCTTTCGAGTTTGCAAAGACTTGGGATCATGCCTTTAGTCGGAAATTTCGATCTTCCAGCCGGTAGCCGGGCTTTATTCCTTGACAACCCATCAATGCAGAGCTGATGTCTTTGAACAGTGTCGTGGGACTTAAAGACCGCTGTGAGCCAGGGATACGGACTGTAGCTGGTCTGGAAAAGCTAATCAGCCCCATCGCTCATGCAACAGCGGCAGCCATCACAAGGAGACATCATCCTCACGAAGGTCAAGTCGAAGCCTCGAAGATCATTTCTTGTCGTTCTCCGTCGTCATAGGGCTTCGCATAGGATTATCATGTGGTCCAAGTTGCTTTTGCTCCTTGCCCATGTATAGACGCTCAAATAAGACCACGGTTGTAGCGACCAGCAGCGGGCCACTCAGGATGATATGGCGCAGTCTGAAGAGTCGCTGATCAGCTTTGGCAGGCCTCAAGTCTCGTCAATCAAAGTCTTTGCATACACACCTTCTGCCATTGGGATTGAGCTTCTCTCTGACCATCGCACCTGTGCGCGTGGCTATTTGGTCGGAGCGGAGCAGAGAAGCAGTGTGTGCTCGGGAGGTCTATCTACGTTCGCGCAGCAGGGTGATCGACTGGTAGAGGCGTGCACTCTAGCGGCGCGGAAGGGTATCTGTGGCATCAACAGGAGTGCAAAGATCAAGTGTCAGCTTATATCGTCGATGAACCGCGCGTGAGATTTTGCCACCATACCTCGCATTAAGTCTGTTGACCACATCCTTGTCATAAACCCGACTATCGTCCAGCTGATTGCCCAAGGTAAGCCATCCGCTTCTCAGGTTATGTTTCCTGCCGAAGAGCTCCAATTTGCGATGTTTGGGTCCTGGAGCCATTCTCTCAATGATGGAATAGATCTCGTCGGGCTTGCGAGAGGTCTCGCGAACTTCAGATACGATGACATCGACATCTACACCGCGATTTACCCAGAGCAGGCATTCGTCAATGCAATTTGAGGCAGGACGGGGTTCTTTGGGTTTCTTGTAGGCCACTATGCAGTGTTCTGCCGCAATAAAAGAGAAAGTCAGCTTGATCTGCAGCCTTGAAAAGCGAATGAAATCGTGAGTATAGCTCACCTTTCGAGTGATTGAGCCAGTGCCCTGTCCTGCCGGTCCTGATGAGACCGCCGACTTGATTGGTCTTGATCCAGACGATTTCATCGAGTGCTTGGTAGCTATCCTCACAACGTGGTCAGCGGGCTGTTGCATACAAATCGTCGACCTTCTAGATTGTGCATCCGCTCACCCCCAGACTTTGAGACACTCCCTGCCGAGCTCGGTCTGTAACGAATAAATACAGGTTGAGCATGCAGTCAATGATACTTGAAAGGATGCCAGCTCACCGCCCGTCCAGTCACCCACATGAAGAGCAGGCCACCGTCATTCTGCAACGAGGCGAGTGGCATTGCCTTCATCTGGTCGTCGGACATGCAGCCGTATGGGAGGGTCATGTGGATATCCCAGGCCGGGTCCATTGACACAACGTCAAACTTGCCGAGGACGGAGACGTCGATCTTGCGCAGGTCGCAGTCGATCCACTGTGGAGGATAATTTGCAGAGTCTCGCTTGTCTGCTATTGCAGGATGTTTGACGTCTTTCACATTCTCGAGGACCTGCTGGCTGGGCGTTTCTGGCCGGTAGTGCTTGTAGCGGCACGCGTCGAGGTGGTGGCAGGTGTTGAGATAGCTGCAGTCTCCCAGAGCAGGCTCAGTCTGGGGCAGCGTGCGCAGCTTGAAGTGGACAAGCGTGCATCCGTGGTCGCTGCAGCCTGTGCAGTCTGCACACAGCTCGACGTGAGGCGTGCTCGCGTCCTTGAACTGCGACGAACAAGGCGAGACGCGGCATCAGCGTATACCTCGACGTAATACTGACGCACTGACGACTCACACTCTCCGCAAGCAGCGTCGCCTCAGCTGTCCGTCGTTCGAGCATCTTGAAGCTGTCCAAGTCGGCCGCCATCACGAGAAGAAGCCCGTCAGAACGGCGCTGGCCAGCAGAGTACGACCGCAGCGAAGGCGTAGCTTGGTCGAGGCGCCCTCTGGCTCTTCTCCGACTGCCTGACGGTGTCTCTGTTCCACTGTCAGTCGCCTGTCTGCAGGCCTGCTAACAAACTGACCTGGACTGCACCTTGATGACAGAATTGCCACCTAACAGCAGGACCTCCCCTCAAGCACGCAGAGAAGTGCGCAATTGTATACAAGACAAGCAACTGCATGGTTTATAGGCATTCTACGCATGCATTCGTGCGGTTCTTGCGCGGCCGCCTGGCTTGCACATCCGGCAATCACCGCCGCGTACTACCACCTGAAACAACCGGTCTGGCAAATATGCTCGAAAGAGAGCAATGTCTCAGAAGAAGAGTGCCTCTAAGCACTGACTGTCATCAGTACAGTTAGACGTGTAGAAATTTCATAGCGAAGCTAATGAGCTGGCTACTCTCAGATTTGCCACCAGCGACCGCTCTAGATTTGGCGCGAGGAGTCATCCCATTCTTTGACCTCTGGTCGACTGGCCTGGCTTCCACATTCGAAGCTATCAGACTAAAGACGAGGAGCGCGACCGCTACTACGCCCATAGGATGCCTCTGACACTTTGTTGAATCTGAGGGGACAAGGCTGACGACCGTTCTGGGCCTCGCAGTGAAGCCAGGGCCAGCACAGCCTGACCCCGGCCAGCGCTCCCCTCGCGCTCGCCTTTTGCCTGGTGGCTATGGGTTGCTGCTCTTTGTCTCCCTTGCATCAAGTACCCGCTGGAGCTTTCAGCATTCCGCCCCAGGTGCAAGGACACAGCAGAGATTACTCCTTCGGCTAGCATGCCGTCGAATAGTCAAGCAAATGTGACGGCATCCGCTCAAAATGATTGGATAGAGTATTTCAGAGCATTCAGTACGAGCCGCCTACGTCTTACCTCAGCAACTTCGCGCAACCATAGGCCAGATGGCGGCATGCGAGCGAGTGACTGCGGAGGATGCACGCAAGACGGCGCGCAAGTACTACGGTGCCAGCTTTTGGAGGCTTCACAAGGAAACGCGTGCTCGAATAGCAGCAGGAGAAGATGCCAGTGTCGGATCCGCTACTCTGGACTGCATTCAGGAGGAGGCTAAGCCGTGGAGGCAGTACCTTGACCGGCTAACTCAACATAAGGCTGAGCTTGAAAGCTATCACGATGCACTCCGACAGGAGATCCACAGGAGGGAGGCCTTACGCGCCAGCAGGGCTGCACCACGCACGCAGCATAATCGAGCAAGACAATCTAATCAGTCTGGCGTTCAGCATCAGGGTTCAAATGCGCAGATACCTGTCAGATCCAGCGGCAACAGGATCGTCCTTAGAGTGAGGCCCTCCACCGGCCACAACGGCCGATAGCTCTTGGTAGTATTGATTCGAGGCCAGATGTTGTAGCTGCAACACGCCATGTAGCCCCATTTTCACGTACAGAAGCTTTGGACGCTCTTCAGCGGCGCAACAGATTACGGGATGCCCTGCTTTTGTCCAGCGATTAGTGCGGTTCGGCAACTCGAGGCGCTAAGCCTGAGGGTCCCATGTCTCCAAGCCCAACGAGGGAGTCGGTGAGCTTACGCATTTTGCCTGATCCAGGCAATAGCAGTGAATGACGAAACGGCGATAACATGACGGGGCCAATATGACGCTGTTACACTTGATTTACAATGATTATGAACAGAGTGCAAGCCTGTTTTTAATGAGATCTGCCTCACAATACACGTGTCACTTTTTGTATCTGTACCTGCAGCCAAGCCTTGTCGCAATGGTCGTGCTATCTTCCGCACAGCAATGCTTCATGTCGCATATGCAATATAGCGGAAGTGAATAATCTTCCGTCAGCTACTGCTCTTGAAACCGCTCTCCTTCACTTGACAGTGATCGTTTCCGCATCATGTACTGGCTCTCTCTGTCCCGCTCTCTCGGCGTGTTCGCGCCCGGACGGGCAGAAGAGACCGCAACGGGCGCAAGATCCGTCAGGCGATCCATGAGCTCTGATGCCGAGACGTCGCCATCTGTAGTCCCTCCCGACGCTGTCCGCTCATGCGAGTACTGCATGCCATTCGCTGGCGCCTTCAGACGACCAGGCGACACAGTCCGCATGCCGTTTGTACCTGCAGTGGCGCTTGACCGTGTGACAGGCGAGCTGGAACCTGAGGACGAAGAAGAAGAGGTGCCAGTCGACTTTTGCATCCGCCCTCTGGTGCTACGCGGGCGTTTTGGCTGGCCGCTTCGAGATTGCCGCGGCGTGGTACTTGCGCTTGGCGCGGTGACACGCATTGCTGGAGGGCTGGCAGACGTCCGCTTGAACTGCGGCGATGTTTGAGAGTAAGTAGGAAAGTAGCTCATACTCCCATTTGGTGCTCTGTTGGGACTCAAAGCAGGTGGGGATGCAGCTATGACGTCTGGCTGCGTCTGAATGGCCGACGAGCCCTGTTCTGGCCACAACCATGGCACCGAGCCATTAAGGCTCGAAGAGGAATAGATTAGATGGCGTTATAGGCGAGCCACGCTCAATGTCGCGTGATTTTTGACGCTCGTGCGGACGGGTAGAGAGCGGAGGCGCGCGTTGCTTCCGCTTCGGGGGCTGTTGTGCTGCTGATGCCGCTGCAGAATTGGCGGCATGTATAGAGTGCAAGCTGACACTGTCTGAATCGACAGTGTTTGAGCGCTGTCGCATCCCGCTGGCTGATATGGGCGGTCTCGTCGCCAACGGCGAATACGCAGCTGGCGGCACGTGGTCGTTCGCACGGTGAAAGTAATTTGCGAAGGACGCAACGCGCTTCTTGAAGGACTTAGAGGATCGATGACTTGTTGTGAGTGGATCGGAAGGGTCGAGGGGTGATAGCGGGGCAGTCGTGAAATCTTCGAAAGGATCAAGAGAGATTTTCCGCATTCTCGGTGTAGGAAGCATGTGATGACGCTTGCTCCAGATCATGTAGCAGAAACCGGCAAGAATAAGACTTGTTCCGCCGAGCAGTATGCCATAGCCATATTTGCCAAGCTGCGAGTGACAGAGGCAAATCAGTAAAGAGCATCTTGACAATAGCTACCTTGAGAAAGGGACGCTCACGAAGCCGATAAAGCCAGCATCTCCGGCATGCCAGGACGAGCCATAATAATGATAGAAGAATGAATCTGGCGCGAGTTCAGGAAGAATGTTCTTGCCATAGAGCGATTTCGGGAGGACCTTTACGCGCTTGTAGAGATGCTGCTTGGCAGGATCAATGCCCACGCCTCCGTCGAGTATGCGGCACCACATGGAATAGATCGCGCTGATGAACATGGGTCCTGTTGAGAACATGACGGTGGGGTAGGGCATGTACAGCCATTCGTGGTTGAAGGTCTCGAGCGAATTGACGACGAGATCCATGAAAGGTGTTTGAGGAGCGGAGAACATGAGATCGTTGGATAGGCCGACTGGCTTGGTTACGGGCAGGATCGACTCGTAGTGCAAGAGTGGGCCAGGGTGGGCGCGACAGCCAATGTCGAGGTCCATGTAGATCCCGCCGTAGCGGTGGAGGACAAAGTAGCGGATCGCGTCTGCGCGCTGGATGTTGTAGGCTGCGCAAAGCGAAAGAAGGAGCATTTTAGTTGCTTTGCATTCACTGAGCCATTCCTCGCTCAATGCACGCACGATAAGAGTCCCATGTCGGGAGAAAGCCAGGATAGTCTCGGGCGATGAAAGCCCTCGCGCTGTCGTCGGACCAGAGCTTGAACTCAAAGTCGGGGAGCATCTGCATGCAGTCTTTGCGAATGCTCTCCCACTTCTCGGGCAGGACGTCTGTCTTCCACGTCTGATGCACGATTCTGGGGATCTTCTCCCTGGGCACGCCGAGCTCTCTCTCCTCCTCGAGGGCCTGGGACGGCGAGAGCTCCGGGTTATAGGGCAGAGCGTCAATATCGCGGAAGGGCGCGATGTCGTCGATGGTGATAAAGTCGGTCTTGTGTGTCCCGAAGAAGTGGACCGCTGTCCGGAGCACGATGAAGGTCCCGAGGGCGACGAGGGCGAGCAGGACGAGCACGTAGAGCTTCCACCCGAAGCGGCGGGAGCTAGGCTTGAGAGAGGAAGGAGCAGGTCTGACCTGCACGTTGCTGTTGCGCTTCGAGTCCTGGCGCTGCTTTGGTGCTGGCCGCCGCGGTGGTTGCGCAGCTCCCTCTCCCGCGAGCTGCTGCTGCTGCTTGTGCATCTCGGAGGCGGGACCGACAGACAGCGCGTGCGCCCTCGACGGCATGTAGCGGGGTGCGTGTGCTCCTGCTCCTCCTCCTGGGGCGTGCTTGCTGGTACTGTCCCTCCGGCTGCCCGTCTTGCGCGGCAGGTCGCGCTCTCCACCAGCAGCAGCTCCAGCTCTCGCCAGCGATCCAGCACCACCACCAGCACTACCACCACCACCACCACCCTCCTGCCTGTCTGCAGCCGCAGCCCCTGCGGCAGTCGCAGCCTGCGCGGCGAGAGCCCTCAGGGCCCGCCTGCCTGTGAGCAACAGCGTGACTATGGCTGCTCCTGTCCTCTGCTCGCTCCTATGGCGCACCGAGGCGGTCGTCGTGGCTCGCGACGCTGCAGCTGGGCATCTCTTGCTGTCTTGTGCGTGCTCGCTGGCTACCTCGCTGTCCGTGTCCTGCTCTCCTTCATGCTCCCCGTCGACTCGCAGCAAAGACAAGCTGCGGCAGCGAGCAGCGACGGCGAGAAATGCAGGGCAACCTGGTGAAGCTTTGTTCTTCGCAGCGAGCTATTCACTGATGCTGCAGCTGCCATGCACGCTAATAAGTCATCCCACTATCTCCTGCACGCCTTGTTGTGGCTCTTACTTTCCCCGCTGAAATCTTCCCAGTGACGCACCTGGACATGGACAGACTGGGGCACACGGGGGTCATCAGACACAGGGCACTCGAAGAGCGCATGTCCTCGCTAGACTGAATCGGTCTAAGATATAAGAGGGACAGCTCAATTCATTGCTGGTCACGCGCGCAAAGTCTCTCTATCCATTACGACAAGAACAGCCAATCCAGCACGGCCAAGCAAAAGCAAAAGCAATACAAAAACAAGTCAACATGCAGTGTCAGCGTCTTGCTATGTCTTGTCACTCTAAGCCGCTCCCCGTCTCTGTACTCACAGCTTGACAAGATTGTTAGGGCATACCCCATCATGATCTTTAGCGTCTAAATTTATGTGGGTCCGTTCCCATCTGCCTCGGGCTATAAAGAGGTGCTGTCAGTAGGGGCCCTCCATAGAGACGATGGATCGCATCAAGTGCAAGGCCCCTTACTGGTATTCCATCGCCGGCCAAGTAAAGCTAGATCTGGGATCGGCTGGATTTCGAGTAGGCAGCAGGCGCGTTAGTGGGCGCATTGGAACGCACAGACGCAGTCGTGGTGGTAGCAGGCGTCGTTGTGCTTTCCAAAAAGAGTGGGACAGGGGGCAGAATGCGAGCAGAGGGCAGGGGGCGACGGGGAGGGGGAGGGGGAGGGCTACGACGAACAGCAGGCTGGGGAGGGGGAGCCGGGCATGCCGAGCTGGTAGGCCGAATCCTGCCAGGGTGCTGGTTCTCGGGGGCCCGTCTTATGAGCCTACAAGGGAGGACAAATGGGGCGAGCGCAGGGAGAAACCAAAGATTGCGTGAAGCGGTAGGAAGCAGAGGGGGTCCGCAAAGAGTGCAACAGATCGCACATTCGCACGGCAATTGAAATTGAGCGGCATGGCATCGGGTAAGCGAGAGCAGCCAGCCGGTCAACTCAATCAGCCAGTTGCCAAGGGGTGCCTTCGAGCGATGCACTGCTTACCCCATGATTCGTCGCTCTGCAGCCAGCTGTTCCCTCGAGGGCGTTTGTGGCGGCCTGACCAAATTGCTGATAGTACTCAAGCGCCGATTCTGCTCGGACGTCTGGGACCCACGCTGCACGACCGTCGTGTAAGCTGTCGATGCCATCCATCCCTTCTTTTGGTCAGCGGAACATCAGGCGAGAGGCAGCAGGAGAGCCAAGCGCGCACCTGGATTAGAGGGATCATACGACGGGGTATAGCTGGGCTGCTGCTGGTTGCTAGTGTTGGTGTATGTGTTGCCGGCCATATCGTCGATGATGCTATGTGCGTGTCCCTGATTGGAGTTGAGCGTTGCCGAAGCCCGAGCTAAAGGTCGAAATTGCGGCTTGCCAGACCCTGTGTCGAGCAAAGCCAAGCTCCAAAGCGGGTCAGCGCTCCTCCAGTGATGAAGCAGCCGCCGGCTTAGGTCGGATAGGGATCGAATCTGCGTTAGCGCTGTGTTTCTGGTCAAGCAGTAGAACTACTGCACAAAAGGCCTGGTCGCTCGGCACCCGAAGCCACGGCCAGCCGCAACTTGCGTAACGTGGCCCGCTACGGGAGCTTGCCAGGAAACAGCAGTGGTGCTGACCAAGGGATGAACCTAGAGCTGTACTCTTGCTGTTCCAGCGCGCTCCTTTGGGATGAATGTTTGTCCAGCTATAGTGGCGCGCTGCTTTGCTCTGAGATTTGCAACTTCAGTTCAGCTTGACCAGCATGGCTCCCAATGAGCACTCAGAATCAGCAGGATGAGCGCTGCGCAACTGTGCACGACTTGCTCATGTGTTATAGCGAGCGGCCATTCAGCGGCCTAATTGCTCTCTACACCTCGGCGGCCACGAGGTGGGCGATCGCGCAGAGTGCGGCTCTTAGTGCCTGGACCTGGCTCTGTTTCGATATGTCCCGTTTTCCAGACAAGGTCTGAAGACCGTTTAACGACAGCGATTTTGCGAAGAAGCGGCTGGTGTTACAATGATGATGTGCTTACTTCTGCCCTGACAACAATCTCGAGAGCAAGGGCGATTCCGATCTTCTTTATCCAGAGTTGGGATGCAGGCATGCGATAGGGGGGCACCACTTATAGGGTAGTCGCAAGCTTTCCTCATCTCTTTCATCAACTGAACTGCTCGGACGTTGATGCTTTCGAGGCTTCTCGTGAAGAGTGCACCCGCAACAAGCCTCGAGCTGCATCTTTGGCATCCCAGGCAACCGCCACTGGGTCTTTGCCCTCCTCGACGCGTCTGACACGGACTCGGAGCCAGTCGCTGTCGTACATGGCCTGCCATCTATCTCTCGGCCGCGGTAGGCGACTTTCTGGCCTCTGCTCAATGAAGATCTGCAGCTCATCCGTGTGCGCCCGGACGAGGGTACTGGAGAGGAGCATATATCGTCCCAGATAGGCGAACTCGGATTCGTGAAAACGCTCCCACCGAAGCACCGAAGCGTCGGAATCGGAATGGTGGAAGAGAGGGAGAACGGTCCTGCGCTTCACGTGCGCTACTAGACTGTGAAAGTAGTGACGCGTCCAGATTTCGAATTCTTCGGGCTCGCTAGCAAGTATCGGGTTGGCTGCCCGGTGTGCGAGGATAGCGACGCTAGGAAAAAGAATGGTCAGACTTGAAATTCGACTATCGCTGCAAAAGAAGCACTTGATGACCTACAAGTCAAGGTCTCCCTTGTCAGGTATTTCAACATCTCGATTTGAGCCCAATCTAGGGATATGCGGGCCATTCTTGACCATAAACGAATGATGATCCACACCCTCGAGAGCTTTTGCAATTGTCCGCGAGGTATATTCGGTCGGTCGAGCGCTGGTACGGGGTCGTCTGTGTCTGGAGAACGCAATCTTGTCAAGCGGCGAACAGATAGCTAGGCTAAGGACTAGCTCACTCTTCTCTCGCTCCACTCCAGTATCGGTCAGAAGCCTCCATCTGGCCTCTCGTCAATTCCTGTGCCGTCGTTCCACCCCTCGAGTCGAGCGTGTCCGAGTCCAGCTCCGAGTCGCTGGCCAGCGTGTCTGGCGTCCGCAGGGGTGAGCGTGCAACTGACTCAGCGGCATAGTCCAGCTTTTTTGATTGAAGACTGGAAGTAGACGCTTCTCTCGGGCTGCAGCTGGCTTCGTAGTCGCTGTTCTTGCTCGTTGACGCCCGCTGCTCTGGATGATTGACAGCTCCGCGCCAGCGACCTTGGCTCGCTCGATGTGCGCAGTCCATCGCTGGAATTGACAACAGTATCAGGCGTATGTGACTGTACGTGAGCGTATCAAACAGACAGCGTCACCATGCCTGGATGGTTGGCTGCAGACTGATGTGCAACTCGGTCGACCGTGTAAAGCTGGTGGCAAGAAAAACTGCACGTGCAGGAATGGAAGCACGCATACTCGAGCACTCGAAACTCGCTGTCCTCGTTCTCATATCATCGCTTTGGCTACAGAGTCTACGTATCACTCATAACAATAGGTATTCAGTCCTTCGGGCCCGTCAACAGTGGAACTTGGGCCTGCCCGGCCGGCGCATCCATAGGATTGCCTGCCTGCTCTTGCTCAGGAGCACGCTCAAGGGTCACCCTCAACCATTGCGACCTCAGCTTGTCCTGCCATACTTCTGCCGTCTTTTCCGTCTTTGACTGCTCGCGCGTCTTTACAAACTCGAGCACCTCGTCTCGAGTTGCAATGTCCGCCTTTTCAATCTTGAAATGCCCTCCAAACTTGAAGACCCGGTACCTGCCAGTGACGGTCTCGGGCGACACATGCTCGAACAGTGGAATAACAGCACCACTACTGGCTTGAATGACCTCGACGTGGTTGCGGGTCCAGATGATGCGGGTTGTGGCAGACGGAGCTGGAGGATTTGCGCCAGGATAGTTTAAGACTGCTCGTCTGTGTGCGGATTGCACAGGCAGAGATGCGTGACAAGGATCAGATAGACGTCGGAATGTATTGAGAGAAGCGGTACTGACAGCTCATATACAGGTGCGGGGTCCTCAGTCAAAGGCACACCGGTGGACTTGTCGGACGACGACAGTGCAGACTGCTTGTGTGATACCAGAAACGAGTGAGTCGTCGACACTTTGAGTTTGCCTGCAATCTCGTGTATGTAGTGCTCGCCAACAGCGCGTGGAGGAGGCCTATCACCATTACAAAAGTCAGCAATTGGAATCGTACAACGCCACTCTGCAGGAATGGCATGAAGCTGTTGACCCACTTCTTGAATGGCTGCTTGTACGGCTCTGGCTTTGCGTTTGCGTCTCTCTTCCACCGTGGCACATACTTTTGCGGTGCAGCAGCTGCGGCTGGCGCGTCTGCAGTCGATGATGCTGCTGCTGCTGTCGAGGTCACGTCCGACGGCCTTGTCGAGCCTGCAGGATAGCCTTCGTTCGACATGCTCACACCCGCACTGCCAGCTAGAAGATACAGCTCAGACCATTGTACACGACAGTCACCTTGTGTTCCACAATGCTAGGAGAAGCAGGTCGAGTAGACACCGGATGCAGTAGGAGCAGTAACGAGTTAGCTAGTTAACGTCAACGAAATGAGCCAGATGGGCCATCGCGTCCTGTTCGCCGGTCGTTTGAGTTTAGCGTATATAGCATCAGGAGGATACAAACGCTTCAAGGCATCTCTTGTACACGGATCTTAGGCACGGTCGCGCGGACTATTTCAGGTGGAACGCGCATTAAAAGCGACAGGGCCAGGTATGAAGCTCGGGGCGCGAGGGTCGAGTGAGGTGGAACCCGTCGAGGTGGACAATGATGCTCTGGAGACATTAGCTCCAGCAGAAAAGGACATCGAGACCCTCGAGGTGCCTGCGACAGAACGAGTCCCCTCGGAGGCATTGGGCGCGGCCATACCAGATCTAGGCTTTATGGTAGCGGAACGATGACTTCGACAATGGCATCCTCCTTGTCCTCCTCGTTCCACTCAAAACCGAAGAGCCGATTCATGGAGTTGGGGATCATACCAACTACAAGGCCCTCACCTGTGACAACCTCTCTGAGCCATCAGCGCCCGAACCCGCCGTCTCAATACCACACATCGAGCGCTGCAGTCTACCGACCGGCTCAAACGCAAGTAAGGCGATCACAGTCAGATTGGTCATGATCAAGTGCATGGCTGATAGATACTCCCTCCATGTCGAACATCCCCAAGTACACGCCAAACAACGCACTTCAGCACGCCATACGTCAACGAGAGATGGCTGCTTATGATCGCGCCATAAAGAATGGCCTTTACTTGACGTGAAAGTTGACTTAGGTGTCCCACCGGCGTCCCAGATACGACATCTTCATGTGGTAGAATCATTACTCGCCATACAACAACAGGCGACCTGATAACGGAGTGACCAGCTTTTAAATTTCTGTTTCATTGTCCGTTAAAAAGGGCCGATCCAGGCTCGAGACTGCCGTATCGCAATAGACACAACTGCTTGCCAACAGATCATCGAGCTCTTCACGCATCCGTTCCTGCTTGCTCTTCCTATCCGTCTTGCTGACTTCTCGACTTTGCTGCTTTGCAACTGCGACTCGGTTGTCGCGTCCGACAGCACCTAGAATGCCGCCACCGACCACAGAGACCAATGCGTCTGGTATGACCAGCTTGCGTAGCTGGTCTAGACCTTGAACGCTGGCTTGGGCTAGCTTGCGTCCCGATACAAGGCCAAGTGACTCGAGGCCTAGCGTGTCGCTGACAGCTGAAGGGCCGTAGATCTGCGCTGCTTTCTCTTCGGTCTCTTTCGCTTCTCTTGCAATCTGATTCTGCAGGTCCAGCACCCTTCGCAACGTATGACTTGGCAGGTGTTGCGTGACCTGAACGGATGTCATTCAGTATAAGTCAGCTGATACTATCAGGCAAGGATCGAAGGCGCCTCACCTCTCGTATCAAACAATCTGCGTGGAAAGCGTGCTGACATGGGAAGACGTAAAACTGCCTCGTAAGCAGCTGATCTCTACACGAGTCACATTTGGCCGCTGCATCAACGACAACGAATCGATTTTGGAGGTCCGCGATGTCACGCTTGATTGCGTCTGCTGCTTCGGTAGCAGTTGCCATTTCCGCTTTAAGCGACTCAATCTGATTGCCGTATTCTTCGAGCGCATCGCATATGTCTTCTTTGAAATCGTCGATGGTGACAAAATCAGGGAAGAATGGAAGGATATCTTCAATCTTCAACAATGACGTGCTCTCGAGAAATTGCATTGCACTGCAAGGAGATGATCAGCGCCTGAATCACAAGATGAATGGGAGGCCAAACTCACGTCTTCAAGTCGTTCTTCTCCTTGACAACGTTCTCTGCAATCTTTAGCCACAGCTTCTTGCGCTGCAGCTCGTCATCCATAGGCAGGTCTGCATTATGCTTTGCGAGTTCGATATCGCCATACTGCAGTGCCAGCTCGACACTAGCCTCGTATAGTCCCATCTTGGTGTATATCTCGACACAAGACCGAATGCGATTGTTGGCTTTGCAAACGCGCAAGGCATAGTCGAGGTCATAGTACGGTTGCCGCGTATCCTCGTCCACTGGCGCAATTTGTAAATAATGCAAAAGTTCGCTCTCGGTCGTATCGTTGGCATCTTTGGCGTACTTTCGAGATGCCAGCAGCGTCAAAAGCGCATTGTGCACAGGCGGGTCGATGTGATGTCGTGTGAAGATTGCGTGCTCGAGGTATCTGATGGCTTGCTGGACCAGCTCGGGTCGCGCCTCGCCTGGCTGCACGAGCGCAGGAAGGAGTCGGCGCGGCTGCAAGGCCGACTGTCGGAGAAAAGCATCAACAGTCGCTTTCGGTACGTTGCGCAACAGCACAGGGGCATATCGATAGTAGGGCTCGAGTTCCTCCTGTACATTAGTCCCGTCAATATATGCATGACACCCGCCAAAGAAGGGCTGCATCACGTACCTGACGTGCCAAGGCTAGTAGGGCTGCTTGCCAGTCCTCCTCCTTGATCCAATGCGACACAATGCGACCATAGTCGCCGACCACAGATGCGTAATGAAGGAGCATTTCTGAGCGCCCGTGACTGCTTATCAGGTCGAAAACAGTGGTCTTATCCAGATTGTCCTGCGAGACCGGTATTTCAGCGAATACGATGCCGGGATAAGCGAGATTTCGAGCAAGGGGAGAAAGATTACCTTGTACTGCTGCAGAAATTGCCTCATGTCGTCTTCGACAATCGCCCGCTCGGTCTTGTAATTCTCTACATCGTCCGAGGCAGACTCCGACGCTGCAATATCTTCAAGCTGATTGATCTTGCTAAGGTATATCTCCACTAGCCAAGTAGCTAGCATCATGCGCTGCGTTAGATCCTGCATCACATCCAAATTTCAGCTTTCGCACTCTCCCCGCCTTTTTACTCGAGCTGACGCACATTTTTCTTCAACCGTTCCAGACACCGCACCAGGTAGAACCTTAGCGCGTCCCTCTCTTCCGCGTCTGTAAATCTCAAGACAACTTCTTCAAAGCTCTTGTTCGAGAGTGCATATGACTCTGCAGCCTGTATGTGCCTTGCCTGACTGAAGAACGCATCTCCCTGTGCTGCATTGATTATGCTGCGCTGTTTGGGCGTTTTGGCGAACTTCAGAGCAGTGTCGTAGGATTGCTTGTCGAGGTGGACGCGCCAGAGCTCTTGGTCTTCGTTGGCTACTGAAACTTCGAAAATCGAAGAAGAGGTGTAGATCCAGTATGTCTTGTTGAGCATGTCTGTTGCTAATGCTTGTAATTTTTCGCCTTCGCGCTTAATAGATCGGTCCGATATCAGCCACGGTCCTTTGTCTGTACGTATACAGCAGCGCGCGGCCTGCTCACTATGTCTAGCGTATCCTGAAAGACCACACGATCATCCACCGTCCTTATGATCTGAACCGTCGTCCGATAGAGCAGTATAAAGTGATGTTCTGTAACAGCCATGCTGATCGGTTGTTCCGGCTCAGCCTTGTTCTTTGCTGTTTGACTTTGAGGTTTCGGGTCGTAGTAGTCTACTGCTTCCGTAACGACAGGGTATGGAACGAGCTGTGCCGAGTCGATAACTCCATCGCCAGCTTCTTGAGAGGAATATGATAACGAGCCGTTGTATATGCCGGGACCTTCAAGACAGGTGAGTGAGATACACTGTGTCTTGACGCTGGCAGACAGATGACCTACTTGTCATCCATGCTATACGTTTCGGCGGCTGCAAAGCCTTATCTTTCGTCGCTTGCCAGAGATGCAGTTCCGATGCACCAAGCGCACCGGGAAGCTCGAGAGACTCTGTAAAAGCAATAGCATCACATCAGCAACGCTTGACGCGGACAACACGAGCAGGAAAAGACAAAAAGGGCCGTGAACGCACTTGGCAATGTCTCTCGATACGTCTTGAAGAGGTCATCGTACATTCCGCCTTCGTCTCGCTCTGCAGCGGACACAGTAGCGGCCGCAGCTGGCACGCTGCGTATGAACTGATACAGCCTCGTGCTGGTGGTGACAATGACAGCTGCACGTCTCTTCTGTGCATTCGCTCCAGACGATGACGAGGAAGAAGCAGACCATATCTCCGCCCGCAAGCCCGTGATTGCATTTGCGGAAACTCGTGGGTTTTTGTTGGCATTTGTGCTTGAAGAAGGAGAGGAGCCAGAGAGGGAATAAACAAGCTTAAAGTGACGTTCTGCATTTCCGCTTCTCGCGAAATTACGTATCGCAGCAGCTGCGGAGCTGGATCCTGCGTCTTCTCCACTTCCCGCGGCACCGTCAAGGACACATTCATATATGTTTCCATTCGAGTCACCAAGCAGGATCTCCTTTGTGCTCTGTGTAGACTGTGCAGCTTGAGACGTAGATTGGGCCAGTGGCGAATTCCACGCGACGGCAGTGATGCACACCCCTCGGAGTTTGGGGAGCAAGCGGGCTCGTTTGGAAGAGGCTTCCCATGACGAGAAGAAGTAGTAGTTGTCGCCTTGTGAAGTCGAGACGAGGGCGTGCCTGCCTGATGGGTCGAGAAAGAGGCGATAGTCTGCAGGATTGCCCACTGTGCCTGCAGCCTGTCCAGCGGGCGTCCCTGCGCGACTGTTGCTGGCGTTTGCAGAGCTCGAAGCACCAGTCTGTGCAATTGAATTGGGACTGAAGAGCTCCACTGCACGCTCGTTGTCAGCGTATGCGAGGTCGATGCGGACGAGGCGAGCTGGCGCAGAGGCAGAGGTGCCGGCGAGGACGAGGACGAGGACGTTGTTGGAGCATGCGAGGCAGAGGAGGTTCGAGTTGAGTGGGTACTGTGAAGTAGAGTGAACATCGTCAGCATTGCATTGTCCAGGTATGTAGATGTACCGCCATGCCGTCATCTTCTCACTCACTTGGACTCTGCCAATTCCAAAGGCGGGCTCCTTCTGAACAAGCTGAGAGGGGTGACAAGCAGACAGTCAGCAGGTCCTCCATATGACAAGAGTCTACGCGACTGCACACCTCCTCTAACCCATACGACTGTCCGCCCTGCGAAGGCTCAAAGCCCAGCGCTGGGAGCGGCTCTCCCACCGGCCGGGCAGTCTGACCCGACTGCGACGCGTGCTCGCTGAGCATGTCGGGTCATGGGAGGTGGTGATATGAGAGTTATGCGACTGCGAGTATGATATGGCAATGAGACAAGAGGCGCATGGGCGTGGATTGGACTCACGTGCTGCATGTAGTAGTGGTGGCGGCGAAGAAGCACGCTTGAAGCTTGGAGATAGAAGCTCGTGCTGTCTCGTTGAGCACGCAGCGACTTGAGCTGATGCCTACCTGAGCTCTGCTTGCCTAGCTCCGCGCGCAAACAGTCATTCCCAGTCTTTCAATTGTCAATTGCCTCCGGCCATTGAGCTGGCTCTTGCTTCTTTCTTCCTCGCGTGGGGCTTGCTTTTCTGCCTTGTGACAACATGAAACACGACTGCTTGAGTTGGTGTTAGCACATGAAGACGCACCGCACCGTCAGAACGCAGGCTCAAGCATGCCTGCGCTCGGTGACATCAGCCAAAGTGACGCAGCCCTTCAGATGCAGGGCCTTACGCCCCCAGCAGATATCGACTCTTGACGCCGACTGACACCTCAACACACCAGTCAAGACACTACAGCCTTGTGTATACACCATGAGCACCACCGCCTCCTCATCATCACCCACCAACGCGTCTCTCAAGGATACCATCGGTAACCTCGTCACTGCAGCACAAGCACAAACGACCAGCCTGCTGTCCCAGTTCATCGGTCTAGACGCGCTGCTGCAGCAAGAGCAGCAGCAGACGAGCGCTGCACTGGATGCAGCTACGCAGACGGTGCAGAAGCTGCAGGGAGGAACAGATCAGGCTGCTCTGACCGCCGCTACTGCCGCGTTCAAAGTAGCAAAGGCCAATGCCGATGATTGCAAGACTGCATTGACAGATGTGCTGTACCTCAAACGCAGTTTCATCGTGGGCCTCGTCGGTGCGTCGAGGTTGCTTACACTATCGTCCTTCTGAGACGAGCTTGTGCGCTCGACTTCACGCTAAACCGTCTTCCTCTCGTTTACCTCCAGACGACGTTCTTGGTGCCCACAAGCCATAGAGAGGTCAACAACAGTAGTAATTTGTCTCCATCGAAGCCGTAGAAGCCTTACAGGCAGTGGGTCCCTATACCTTGCCCACTAGGGCTAGTTCTGCTAATCTGACCTTGCGCGTCGGTCCAGGTATTTCCCTGGGATACGGTGAAGATCGAGATATACACGCCGTTGCACGAACACTTTTCATTCTCAGGAAGCATAACAACCAAAGCAGACAGCACAGAGAAATGGTGATCTCGGCGGTTGCGCTTTCTACCCGCAATAAAAGATCCTCCTCTGATTTGCGCTCGAGAAAGGAAGGAAGCGACAACGACTAACAGCTAACACATAAGACTGACAGAGCATAATTACTCCACATAGACCTGCAATCCTTTCAAACGTCATTCAACGAGCTTGCTAGCATTACGGCAGCACCGAGATAGGCTACTCCTTTTGCACCGAGACAACGAAGATTAGGAAGGGGAGATGAAAGGAGGACTGGCGGGACACGATTAAATGAAAAAGGAGAGTGCCAAGACTATGGCTACACTGGGATGAATTTTCGCTTCTCTGGAAGAAGTCAAGGCATTACGAGGATGAATGAAATGAAATGAAATGAAAGGCAGTACAGACCAGAGTAGCGGCACTGCAAAATGCGTGTTGGTATGCGAGGACGACCCTTTGAATGAAAAGACCCGAGAACCTTCCAGATTATTGAACTGCTACAGATGAATGCGCATGAGACCAGCCCTTGCTTTCCAGTAAAAATGGAGACCTTTTGATGAAACGAAGTCGCAATGCGACAAATGGTGTGCGTGAGCGCAACTGCGGGCACAAGAAGTCCCGTTTAGAGCTTGTGCCGGAGGGAGATGCACCAGGCAAGCCCTTCGGGAAGGTTAAATTGTGGTCTGAGGTGAATTGGAAGGGTACCCGCTAAGAACGAGTCTGACTGACTCGGAACACGGCCTCGGAGACGTTGATCGTGTATGCAACGTCGCAGGAGGGCGGGTAAGCTTGCTTAACCAAGTCTTGATCACGATTGAGAGCCAGCTTGCGCGGAAGATCGGCCACGGGACTTTTCCCTGTGCAAGATCATCTCGTCATCGTCTTCGAACTCGTTGAGCCAAGGGTCATCGAGGAGCTCGTCGACCGAGGCTCGCAGTGCCGGATCCGGTTGCAGCATGCGGGTGCTGGGTAAAAGTGAGAAACGAAGGCTTTTCAGACACGATATCTTGAAGAATTACTACACGGGAAGTTGCACGACTCACAGGAATGCACAAAACTTGCGAGCTTTGTGGATGGGCATGTAGTACTTCTTGACCATGAGGTCGTACAGGGCCCAGTCATTGTTAGGCGTCGTGCGCCTTAGTTCGCCTGTATCGGTAAGATAGTACGCTTCAGATGCGACTTCTCCAGACTCGATCATGCGCGCAGATACTCACCGTTCTCTTCAAAGTATTGCAGACTTCGCTTTCCGCTGAGTGCGAAGCCCGGATTAAAAGATCCGACTGCGGACCAAATAATCTCATTCAGCTACCAGAATTAGCAAAATGTGCGTGATGTACGACTCACGAAGCTCAATGTGCTGAGCTAGAAGGTCGTCCTCCTTCGAGTAGCGATAGCGGACAGAGCCAGGATTGAAGCACATGTCTCCTGTGATGATTTCAAAGACCTGCAATGGGGCGGTATAGAGTAGCCCATCAGTTCTGACCATCATGGAGACAAGTGGAAGCCCCTTTTGAGGTCGCAAGACTCACGACGCAACCCAATGCCCACACATCGACTCCCAGACCATATCGGGCGCCGATGACATTCTCCGGTGGTCTATACTGGCGCGTGCATACATTCTCAGGAAGAGCTCCCTTTGAACGCAGCTCATGATAGAAGATTGCGTTGCCCAAATCCGACAGCTTTGCGTGAACATTGAGAAGAGGATCCGAGCGGACGCGCTTCGGCCATCCAAAGGGGACAGTGGGAAATTGCTTGCATGCGAGGTCGCCGTCTAATGATGGCAGTGAGGTGGATAGCGACAAAGCTGGCGAGGAGCGGCCAGAGGCTGATATTGTGTCTGGTATCAGACGGCCTCGAGCAGGCATGGCACTCAATTCGGGCAGCATAGGTAGAGCTACCTGGCTATCGTGGCCTGCAGCGCTAGAGGCCATCTGAATGCAGAGCCCATCGAAATTTGGCGTGCTTGCATCGCCAGAAGCAGGAAAGACAGGACCGAGACCATTCGCGTCCGTACTCGCGCCGGACCAAGTACGAGCGAGCGAAGTCGAAGCAGGCGCGGCATGCGAATTACCCCATCCCCCTGTAAGGTCTGCGTTCAAAGCAGGCGAAGGGAACTTGGCGTTGGTGGTCATTTCTGGGCTGCTGAAGACGCGTGTGGACGCAGGCGAGGCGGGGGAGGCACCACTTGTTCCAGCCCCAGAAGGGTAACGTGCGAGATGTCTCGATTCGGGTGAGAACATCTCCTCTCCTCCACTTGTAGCAGTGGAAGTCGTCGGATGTGTAATTGACGATCTCATCTGTCTAGGCGGCGAAGGGTCCTTGCTGATGCTGACGTTGCTGACGTTGCTGCTTGCCTTTTTGCTCTTTGATTTCGCCGATTTTCCATACAGCTCCCTGTTTGCCTGCACCCACTGCTTGGTGAGCACTCTGCCGTTCGCAAACGCGATAGGCGAATCGACGGGCTTGGCAGGCGTGATAGGCCATCGTCTCTGTTCCGACCTGATTCTCGCAAGCTGAATCGCTCGAATTTGCTCTGGTGTCAAACCCGGAATCTTTGGCTTATGCTCTAGCCAGTTATACGGCTCGACTTTGGGCTTATCCGCTTCTTCAGCTTCAAGTCGTTCCTTTTCAATTCGGTCGGCTTCGAGCTCGTGGTACAAGATTTTGGAGAGTGAACGCTCGCTGTGGTACAGCAGAATATTGTCGGGCTTGATGTCGGTGTGCGCAATGGAGAGCGAGTGGAGGTATGAAAGAGAAGTGAGAATCTGCTTGGTAATCATCTTGACCGTCTTGATGGGCAAGCCGTTGAACTCATTCTTGCGCAAGACATCGGTCAGAGACATGCCCATGACCTCGAAGACGAGGCAGATGTGGAATTCCGGGCCTGTGAAATCCATTCATGAGCGGGAAAGAGGGCCTAACGGTAGCGGGAGAAAGAAACGCAATCTCACCCTCCCAAGCAGGCTCTTCGAACGAGTCCAAAAATGTGACAATATAGTCGCGTCGTTCATCACGCGGGCCTTGCAGAACGGCTGTGATAATAGACAAGAGGAACGAAATCCAGTCAGCCAAAGGGGCAGAACTGAGCAAAACAGCATCAAACCCACTTAAAAGCTTGTCTTCGGCAAGTGCAGCGCGGGTATATCGTTTCGAAGACCTCACAATCTTGATAGCGACATACATGCCATCTCTGCGGGCGGAAGCACATAGCCAAACATTATCAGCCGATTGCGAATGTGCGGGTTTGTCAAAAAAGAGAGGACATACTGCTTATCCCACGCCAGCCAAACGACTCCAAAATGTCCCACTCCCAATTTTCTCACAATTTCATAACGTCCACGATTCAATTCATCTCCTTCTTTGACACGCGCATACCCACCGGGCTTATAGTCCATCTGAGTTTCTTGTACGCGTTTGCTACGTCCATCAAGATGATGATTTTGATATTCATTCTGTGCCGCCTGACTTTGGCTTTGGCTCTGTGTTTGACCGGACGTCGAGGCGGTCAAGCTGCCCCCTTGTTCAGGCACGGGAGGCAATGCACCGCTGCTGCTGCCGCATCCTAGTTCGTCGGGTGGGCCTGTAGAAAGCAGAGGAAGCGAAGGGAGTCCAAAGCCCACGCTGCCACGCAAATAGGTAGGTGAGACATTGACTCCGCCATAAGTATACGACAGGTGAGTCGAGCGCGCAGGACTAGACGACAGTCTCGCAGCTGAAGCGGCTGCAGAAGCTTGAGCGTGCGCACTTGCGCTAGCTGCCATTCGTGAGGGACGATAGTACATTCTCGCAGCTGGGTTGATCTGATGAATCGGCAGCCTGACGGGCGGCGAAGTTGCTGTGCTTCCTGTTGCAGACGACGATACAGTAACAGCAGCAGGTGGGAGAGTCGGTGCAGGCGCACGAGATGCAGCAATTGCAGCTGCCGCTGTAGGAGTAGCAGGCGAGACTGGACTGCCAACATCTGGCAGGAGCGTCGAGCCCACAGAGAGCGTGGTTGGGTCTTGCTCGTACCCCCGCGAGAGGGAGACGCCAGACAAGCCAGCTGGCAGTGTCGCTGTGGATGTCATTGTCTCGTCGATTCTATCAATGAGCGCGATACCGCTGCCGTCGTTGAAAGTCGAGGTAGAGGTAGCTGGCTTGTGACGGTGCGCGGCATGGAGTGCAGATGGGTGGTGTGCGCTCGTGCTCGTGCTTGCACTTGGAGCAGCGCTGACAGAAGCAGAAGCAGGAACGAGTGAAGATCTCGCACTGGAGAAATCCTGCGCAGACGTAGGTCGTGTCGTACTATTCGACGTGGACGCGCACACCGAGGCAGACACAGAAGCCGACGGCGTTGTTGTTGTTGCCGTTGTATTCGTCGTCGTCGTTGTGTTTGTTGTTGTTGTTTCGTTTGCACCGACAGACGACTTTGCAGCAGCATTTCGAGCAGCTCTAGCGCGTACAGAAGCGACGTCGACAACCTGCGCAGTGGCTGTGTTCCACGATTTTGTTTCGCTGGACGCATTGGCCACATTTGCATCACCGTCGACCTCAGCTCCAGCTCCATCAGAGACATGTGCGCTACGAAACTGCGCAACTCGAGGTATCGCAGTAGATGCACTGCTCGTTCTCTTGTTGCAGGATGAAGAAGACCCCACCCCGCCCACGAGTCTAGGTCTCGACGGCCGTTGATGGTCTTCTTCCGGATCGGCACTTTGGCTCCAATTCCGGCTAGACAAGCTAGAACAGCTACTGCTGCCACTGTCTGCGCTTTGGGAGAGGGCAGAACGATCCTGCATGTCGACATGATTGTCTGCCGTTGGAAACGAAGTCGCTGATTGCATTGTGAGAGGTGGGACACCCGTCACGGGCGTGCTTGGAGGTGCGCGAGTCCAAGATTGGCACTTTCGAGCAATAGCTGTGTGCGAGGTTATCCAAAAGAGAGCAAAGAGGCACGCCCAAGGGTTCGATAAAAAAGTCAAGAATGATGGATTCCAACAAGTAGGAATTAGTCCATTTGACCGAACCGAAGTCAAGAGTTTGAGCCATTTGCCACCACGACGCAACAAGCGAGCGTTCCGGGAGCCAGCCAGGCACGCAGCGAGGGAGGGGGAGTAAAGTGAAGTAGGCACCCGAAAAGTGACCAAGAGTTGTTCGAGGGACGTGAAGAATGTGAAAGAATGTGGATAGTGAACGCGTCGCGAGTGTGGAGTGAGGAGAAGAAGTAAAAGAAGACGTCAGCGGGTGACTTCTGTGCATGCTGGCTGTCTGACACTGAGTGTGTCATGATGACCTTCAGGAATGCTCCATCCGCTTACTCACCCGGATGTCCTGACTCGTCGTCGTCCTCGTCGTCGTGGTGCCCAAATGCACGTTCATGAACATGAACATGCTCATCTAGTGCATCGTCCGAATGCACGTCTGAATGCAATTCCAACGCCCCTCCTCCCACTGTATCCGACCAGACCTGTCCCATGGCTTTGCTGTTCCACTCGACGGCGGCGGCGGCGTGCTCGACAGCAGCAGCCTCACTCCGCTCGGCCGCGTGCTCGACAGCAGCCTCGCTTCGCTCGGCTTGCTCGTCTGCACAATGCGACGAAAGAGTAGCCACTGCCAATGCGTCCTGGGGTGCTTTTTCAGCCTGTGCAAGGGATGCAAACGAAGACGAGCGGCGGTAGAAGGGGGCCAGGAGGGCGGACATGACAGCGAGCGTCTAGCGGGCTGTATGTGTGCTGTGCGAAGAATGTGCGTCAAGATGTGTACAATAACGTATTAGAGTGTATAAAACGCGCCCACCTTGCTATGCCTCTTCGCGTCTCAGAGCTGCAGCTCGCTCATGTGCTGGGTGCTGCGAGTTGTACAAGAGATGGTTCCAGCGCGACGAGACTGAAGGAGGATTGGAGTTGATACAAAGTAGTCAGTGCTGTACAGGGTGTGATTGTACAGGATGAGAGGGTATAAGACGAGGATGGTGAGAAGGAGAGAAGAGAAGAGGGAGAGAGAAGAGAAGAGACCGCGCCGTCCCAAGGCTGACTGACACTGGAATGACGTGCGGGCGTCCTTCCCCTTGTCGACAGTCAACGTGCGTGCATGCATGTCAACATGACAATGACAGCCTGAGTGCAGGACACGATGTGCTGACTGTATGTTGTTGCTGTTGACTGTCTCATTGCCCGTCTGTCTTCCGGCCTGCGTCTGGACGGTGGCGTTGAAGGGCTTGAACGAGTGTTGGCCCTTCGCACAGTCCGAAGGGAGAGAGGGAGCGAGGAATAGATGGGCAATGGAGGATGGAGGGGAGTGACCCGCGTGCATTCACAAGGGACATTCTGTGACTCACGTCGCTTACTGTGCTGCTCGTTCGTTGACCCTGCTGCTGTGACGCCTCGTTTGCAGTACTGTATGCAGGATTTGAGAGCGAGCACAGAGGCGGGCGAGGGGAGGGTGTGTGGGAAGAGCGATGAGACTGATAGTCTGAAGAGGGTGGTGAAATTGATAAGAGAGTAGTGCTTGCTGTTGTCCTGTGCTGTGGTGTGTTGTGGGTGCTCGCTCCTCGCTGTTGACCGACGACTATGCTCGTCGCAGGAACTTGAAGAATGCCAGAGAGCGGGATAGCTCGTAGCGCACTACACACCAGACAAGTGCGTGACTGATGGAGGTGCAGTGCGACTGTCTCTGCTCCCTCCTCACCGTCCTCAACAGAGCACCCTCCCATATGCATCAGCTCTCATGCAGCCATCCCATCACCATTCCCTCCTTCCACGCAGCACACTCTCGGGCCGACGTCGTCAGGCAGCTCGTCGTTACATCACATGCGCGTGCATGCTTTTAGCTTATTGTGTCTCCATCGCGCGTCTTCTCGACCTCCCCGAGCGGGATCTTTTCTCTCTCGCGCTCTCTTCAAAGGTGTCCGGCCCTCTCTACCCGGGCGCGCATCAGACTAATGGTGTCAAAGAGTGGAAGAAACAGTAATCTGGATTAGAGGTCATTTGTAATGGCATTAGTATACATCGCAAGCCTGCTTTATGATCCAGCTTGTAATGCTGGTTAGTCCAGAGTCGACTGTAGGGTGGGTCCAGCTTCGGGCTGAATGGCTGGGCTGAATGCATCAGTGTGGCGGCGTCCAAAGAGTGCGCCCAGCCGCACTGACAGCCAGCAAAGAGTTGAGGTGATGAGCGGGCATGTGGGATGCTAACAGTAAAGAGTAGGCAGTCAGCTGGATACTACCGTCTACTCGTGCTATGCTGTCTATCATACTCGCCTCGCTCGCTCGCTCGCTTCTTGTCCCGGTCGTGATCATGATGCATGACGCCAAAGCGCTGGACTGCGCATGCGAACCGCTGTTGTTTTTTGTGAGAGAGAGAGAGAGAGAGAGACTCTCAGGTGTAGAAAGGCGCAAATCTCTTTGCGCGACCCTCTTCTCGCTGTTCCATACTCTATAACAAGTCCACCCTGCTGTGCGAGAAAAGAGAAGACAAAGAGACCTTCTCCCCGCGCAACCCAAAGGTCGAGGGATACGCCCCGCCACTCGCCCGCGCTCCTGCCAGCAAACTGTCAGTCTAGAGCCAAGATGGGCCCACGCATCTCCTTATATATGCAAATCAGTCTCCTTGTATGGACCTAGAGCTCCTCCTTTTCCCTCTTGTCCGCTTTTCAGAAGCGTCTTTAAGAGGGCATGCATCTCCCAAAACCGCACTTCAAATTGCAACTACACTTCTATGCACTTCTATTGAGGAACGACTGACATCGCACAAAGCCGTCTCACGACTGTCGTGCCTCTGATTGCTGTTAGGGCAGCATCAGAAGCCGCTGGAAAGCAGCAGGCTGAAAACGAAAAGAAAGGCATAAACTTGCTGCATGCAACTTCCAAGCTGCGCAACCCTGGCTTTCAAAATCAGTTCCATGCCCCCGCATGCCCCCATTTCACAAGCTCGACCTGTCCCCGATTCCTGTCACACGGCAATAATGGACCAAGGGCATCAGCCAATTTGCCCGAGAAAAAGGACGGGAGCGCGACGAGCCAAAACATAGGATCCTTACCACTCTTGTACGCGCTTGGCGGACAGCATAGACATGCTCGACTTGTCTGTCCCTACAAAGGCGCTGCCTTTGGATTGGATGGCCTGTTGTGCCGGAAAGGAAGGCAACAATGTTAGCATTCGTTTCCAGAGTCGTACGAAGTCCTGATTGTGCTCGCACTCACTGCGTCCAGAACAATGTCCCACCATGGTCCATGCACTTCTTTCGTCTTTGACAGCGCATGATCCACGACAGACCATCCCCTGGGTTCATCAAAAGCGCAAATCACATCAGTTCTCTTACTCGCAACATCTCATAGAAGGCTAGTGGCAGAAGGTCCCAAACTCACATCCCCTCAATAGCTCTCAAGAAGTCTTCATCCTTTTCATCCGTAGTAACGAGAACGAGGCGGACATAAGTGCCGCGTGCCTCAAGGAGTGCTTCTCGGACACGCGACACGGCGCGCTTGTACGCTTCCAAAGGTGCTAGACAATCTTCAAGTGGGACAGTCTTGCATGCTTTCGCAAGTTCGCCGCGTCGAATATGGACGGAAATGAACTGCGTGCAACACAGACAAGCTTCAGCGACTTGTCGTGTTCCTAGATTGTGGCTTGACAACGATGAAGGGCTAGAGGGGGGGGGGGGGTAACCCACCTCTGGCACTCGAGCGGCCTGGTCAATGTCCAATGCGAATCGAATATACTTATCCGCTAGAGCAGAAACTCGGGCATTGAAGCGTACATGCTTGCCAACAGCTTTCCAGACTGGTGCGTGTGGCTGCCACCATTCCATCGGTCCAGTGGCGGCGGTATAGTAGCTACGATGCATGTCGAAGACACATCAGTTTCAGGATCTTCTCGGGCACAAGCAGACAATGCCATTCTTCGGGAGGAGCACTCACAGCGTGTCAAAGCAGAGCAGATGATCATCAGGCGCAGGAGGCAGCTTCTTGAAATTTGGCTTCGCACGCCTTACTTCTGCAAGTTTGCGCAGGTGTTTGCGCTTCATGTGGTTGATGTCTTTATCGAGCAGGACGAGATCCCAGTACCGTACGTGTCGGCTGACAGCATCCGAAAAAGACACACACGGTCAGCTATGCACCTTCGGATGCGGAAAGCACAATATTAAGCCAACTCACTCCTGCGGTGGATGCGAGAATTCCAATGGTACGGGCCAATACTCTACTTCCAAGCCCAAATGATGTTGCACCGCCGATCCAGCCGGTCTTCCCGGACTAGGCATCTGAGCAGCCCAAAGGCTCCAACAGCTAATCTTTTCCTTTTTAACAGAACCAAGAGCTTTAGCACGGAGTTTGTTATCCGTTAATTGAAGATTAGGCGATTGTCCAAGTCCAGGCGTCTGTTCAGCTGAGATTTTCAAATCTTCCCATTCGGCAACGGGTTGACGTAGAGCGCCTTCGAGAGCTGGAATGTCGAATATCTTCGAAAAGGCGAGATAGCCGGATTCTTTGCGGTCGGCGTGGGCGGCGGTTGCGAATGGAGGCAAGACGGCGACGCGGTCGCTCAATGTGGAGAGGTAGATGCCGTTTATGGCTGCAAAGACTTGCGACGTGAAGCCTGACATCATGCCAAAGGTGAGGTACTTGGTGTCCTTGCGCAGATTTTCTGCGAGCAGACGATCGAGTCAGAAAGCTTAGTACATATCCCAGCTCGTTTGACGCTGCTATAACATTGCTCTGCGAGTAACGTACCTCGGAACTTGACAGTCGGATAAGTAGACTTGAATGCCTCCATTTTCCGTGCTTGTGGCGCTTTGGCGCACTCTCCTACCTCGCAGGTGTCTTCATCGGAAGCCGACTGCTCCTCATCTACCATGGTCTCCTGAGTGGCCGCAGACAGTGCTGCAGTGCTTCCTTCCTCTACCTTTTCTTTCGCCTCCTTGTCTGCTGCCAAGTCTGCTTCTTCCATACCACGCGCTTCTTGGACCTGGTCCAGCGTATCAATTCTCAGCGAGGGAGACATGTCAAGCTGAGCTTGCAGAGCGGTGTCTACTCGAGGAACTGTAGCCTCCCCAAGCGGTGCAATGCTGTCAGCAAAGATAGACTGCAGCGCGACGGCATTGTGTGACAGTGCATCGACTGCCCATAGCGATTTGCAGGCCAGGACGAGGAGGGCGGCGACTGATAGCGTGGCAAGCGCTCGGACGGGTGAGGCAGCGAGGGGACGCAGTGGTTTAGGAAGGTACATCGCGACCTTATTCAGCCACCTGCGATGGCGTCGCGTGAGCTTTTGCCGAAGTGCCATCTTCTCATGCTTGTCTGGTGTTGCGAGGGTGCGAGAAGGATGATGCGCAGGCGAGCCAACGACGGTAGGTGCCGAGCTAGCAAAGGAGACGTCGGAATAGCCGCTGCCTAGATCTGGAGATGAATGTGTGGACGAAGGTGCAGAGGAGCCAGACGAGGCGGAGGAATGAGCGTGGTCGACGAGCAAGCCCACGCCTAGGCCGACATTGATGTTGCCTGCCCCGGCAGATGTGGCAGCGGTGGTGACATTGCTAGAAAGGTCGGGAGAGGACGTGATGACTGGTGTGTGGGGGTACGAGAACTCGGAGCGGCGCTGCATGTTTGCGCGTTGGTGAAGAGGTGCGGGTGGATGGTGCTGCTCGGAGCGGCAAGCAGAGCCCGGCGAGCCAGCCCCAGCGTACGAGTGCGACATGGGAGGCGGGACTGGAGTGCAAGAGCGTGTTCAGTCTATCGCCGACGTTTCCACGCTGTGCAGAGCAGAGATAAGCCTGCTTTTGGGCGAGCGACGAGGGCGTCCCTCTGGTCGAGAGCCCCTTGGTGGCGTGGGGTGTTGAGGAGGGCGAATAGGAAGGAACAAGGAGGAGAGACACAGAATGCGCAGACTGACAGTTCTGGAGGCGTGCGATGCACGTAGAAGACACGCTCGCAGCCGTGCCTGGAATTCGGACATTGCGCGATGGACCGGCCCAGGCAGTGCAAACATTCTCTCGAGTCGGATGCGATCACAATGCACGATGGCTGTTGCTGTGCGCGATATGCAGAGAGCCGTCAGCAAGGGCATTTATAACGTGTACGAATGCTCATCTAGTCCTCGGTCGAGTGCCCTGTGTGCAGGCGACAGATCTCCATCGTCGACATGTAGCTTTAGAAGCTGCTCTTGTTTCTCCGTCATGCCGAGCTGATGAGCTGCCGTGCCACTACATAGCACATGCAGCACATCGATCTTCTCGTCGTCATCATCAGTGTGAATCAAATTGCGATGAGGCGTGTCTGTCGCAGTTTTCTCAGCTTTAGTGCAGATGTCGACCAGTTTCAGCGAGCTTCTCGATTGCGAGAGAGGCCTGTCAGCGAGCGAAGCCTGGCGAGACCGAGTGCGGCGTTTGCTCCCTATCTAAAGTCTTTGCAGAATGTTGTACAAGCGAGCTTGCTAGTGTCGCACCCGCATAAAGTCGCTCTCTGGCGGTCACTGTGTCGAGAGATGCAAGACCAGAGTCAGCGCATGTAAGATCGACGGGCCTGCTTGAGGAGGCAGCAAGAGCGACACCACGCACCACGTCACATAGCACAGTCGGACATTCTTCAATGGTGTCCACCGTCGCCTTGTCCGTCCCACGGGTGTCGCAGTCCGATGAGCGCTGGGCCGTCTTTGCGGGCCTGCAGGGAGAACAAGAAATGAGCTGGAGAGGCAGGGAGCAAGAGTGGAGGCCGAGTATACCCTGTAGAAGATGAAGAACCACATGGAGGCCCCTGCGCATCGCAATGAGCGTGAGTGCTGTTGTACTATCGCTTCAAGCTGCCATCACCCACCTAGCGCCTTTGCGAGCAGGACATGGCCGCGGCCTGCGTGAACAGTACAAGGTCAGTGGGGGACAAGCAGCACAGTCATGGACGCTGCACGCACCCGGCAAGTGCGGATGAAAGCTGCCTGCTGTCCTCGCGCCTGCACCGGCCATTGTTGCGCTCGTCGATGGATTGGGGGAGAATCAAGAAGCAAAGCAGTCGGGCCATCCAGGTTGAACAGACGTCGACCGGGGGAACATTCATCGAGGACACCCATACAGCACAGCACCCGCCAGCAGTGGAGAGATGGAAGGCAGTGTCAGCGACGCCGCGCCCTCGCTCAAACGCTCGCCCTCGGGCAGCAACGAGGCTGGAGGCGGCGCAGACTCGCGCATGGACGGCGAGGACGACAACGACAATGCAAAGCGGGCCAAGCTGGACACTGGCGACTCTGCGTCTGTAGACGCATCTGCAGGTGTAGCCCCGTCGTACAGCAACCCAGCAGATATCCCAGGCATGGACATTGCAGGCATCTCTGGCGACGACGTGCGCAGAGAAAAGGGCGAGCGCGTCAACTACGACCACATGGAGCAGCCGAAGCCGCAGGATGCCCAGCAGAACGGTGCAGGTGGTGTTGCTGCTGCTGGTCTCGCTGTCCCTGCTGCTGCTGCTCCTGGAGAGGCGGGCTCTGCTCGAGCGAGTCTCGCACCTGAAGACGGCACAGGATCTACAACTGCAAACACGGCGGCAACCACAGCAGGACAATCTGGCAGCACACCAGCACCCAACGGCGTCCACGCTTCTGGCCACGCGTCCACGCCCGTCCCAGTTGCTCCTCAAGTCGTCGCTCGAGACCGCAACGATTCTCGCCGGCGAGTCGAAGAGGAAGCCCGACGCTACCTCGCCTCGCAGACACACCCCGTCATCATCCCATCCTACTCTGCGTGGTTCGACATGTCTAAAATCGCAAGCATCGAGCGCAAATCCCTTCCCGAGTTTTTTAGCAACAAGAACAGGTCGAAAACGCCGACTATCTACAAAGAATACCGCGACTTTATCATCAATACGTACAGGCTAAATCCCACCGAGTACTTGACCGTCACTGCGTGCAGACGGAACCTGGCTGGAGACGTGTGTGCCATCATGCGCGTGCATGCCTTCCTCGAGCAGTGGGGTCTGATCAACTACCAGGTGAGTTGCAGGAAGAGAGCCTCGACGGCCTCGGTTGGACCCATTTAAACGCGGAGGAGGAACACTAGCTGATGTGCTATGCTTGTCATCTGCTCGTAGATCGACGCAGACACCCGCCCGTCAGCAATGGGACCTCCCTTCACCGGTCACTTCCGAGTCCTGCTCGACATGCCTCGCGGCCTTCAGCCTTTACACCCCGGCACTCGCGCCCTCAAGCAGCAACAGCAGCAACTCCAGTCTACATCAAGTGGGACACCTGGGTCTGCTCGTGGCTCCTCCGCCAACCTACCCATCCGCAGCAACATCTATCAGACGTCAGCCGATGGCAAGACTACGAAAAGCATAACGGAAAACGATCTCGCCGATGTCGTTGCAGGGAAAAAAGAAGTCGACGGTGAAGATGGCGATGAGTCCATGGCTGTCAATGGCGACGCTGGGCCAGGCGCAACTGTCAGCTATACGTGCGATGTATGCGGGGTCGACTGCACTGCAACGAGGTACCATTCCATGCGACGTACGAATCCAGACTCGGACGAGCTCTTCGACGTCTGTGCAAGCTGCTACTCTGAAGGTCGCTTCCCTTCAAACCTGTTCTCTGGTGACTTTGTACGCATGGACAGCGCGGCAAGCGCGAGGAAACGAGAACGAGAGTCGGCGTGGACAGATCAGGAGACGTTGATGCTCCTTGAGGGAATGGAGATGTTTGGTGACGATTGGGACCGGATCAGTGAACACGTCGCAAGTCGGACGAGGGAAGAATGCATCGCACATTTCTTGCAGCTTCCGATTGAAGACGAATTCCTGCTCAACGAAGGCGGACTGGGCGTGTCTTCAGCAGATGCGTCGGCGAGCAACGGCGCGGTGGCGCGGTCACTCGGAAGAGTTGACAAGCTGCCATTTACCCAGAATGATCATCCGGTCCTCTCGGTTGTTGCCTTCCTCGCGAGCGTGGTGGATCCAGAGGTCGCTGCAAAGGCTGCCAGCGAGACTGTGACCGAAATGAAGGCGCAATTGAAGCGGAGAGCAGACTCGGCAAAGAAGGAGGAAGGCGAAGGAAAGGAGACGAACGGCCAAACCGAAGATGCAGACATGACTGCCGCTGATGGCGAGAAGGACAAGGCTGAATTGGCAGAAGATGACGCGACTTCAAAAGCCTCGCTTTCCAAAGCAGCGACGATCGCTCTAGGCAGTGCAGCTGCGAAAGCGCACCTGTTGGCAACACAAAAGAGCGCCGAAGTTACATCACAAATCCAGCAGCTTGTCTCGCTGCAGGTCCAAAAACTCAGCTTGAAGCTAGGGCATTTCGAAGCGCTCGAAGGGACATTGGACAATGAGCGGCGGCAGATTGAGACTGCGCGACAAATGTTGCAGATGGAGAGACTCGGAGTGGTCAAGCAGCTCGAGGCTGTCGCGGAACTCAGTCGAAAGATTGGAAGCGGGGAACAGATTCCACAGGCCCAGGTCGCAGAGGAGATTGAGCGCCTGAGAGCCATGGGCGCGGGTGCAAGTGGGAAACAAGGAGGCTATAGGAGCGGATATCCACCTCGTGTTTCGAATGTCACTGCCGTATCAGCGAATGGAGGCCCGCTCAACGGCGCCAATGCAAGCTTCACACCGCTGGAATAGGCGAAAAGACCACATTTAACAGGAGGAGTGGGGTCCAAGAGGACGAGCAGGCGGAGTGTCAGTAGTGTAGTAACGAGGGCGTGCGAAGCCTGACAAAGGCACGTCTCGGCGTGTATAGAGCTTGGACGTGGGTTTCTGTTGGAAAATCAAAGAAATCTTCCACACGCGCGGCGGACGAGCAAGGCAAGCCAGCACACAGGTCGACACTGCTGCTCAGCACTGTCACGAGTGCTCTTTTCGCGGCCCCGCTGATCAGCTGACCCTTTTACATCGTTCCTCCACTTCTCGCGCTCCTCTGCTCTCTCCCAACCGGACAGCACAGGGACAGCACACGACGCACAGCGCAGGATGGCTCGGCGCAAGGCATCGCCTGTACCGAGCCACGATGCAGTGGATTCAAAGGAGTGTGAGTCGCTGTCTCCGTGCTCCCGTCTCCTGCCTGTCCTCTTCGCGTCGTCCTGAGCTCCCTCCGTTGCAGCCTGGAAGGCCATCACCGCCGCTCTGGAGGACATTGCAGGGCTACACGCGCAAGCACCGCAGACGAGCGAAGAGATTCAAGGTGTGCTATATCGCGCTGCATACACCTACGGCGCTGCCCTCATTGACCGGACGTTGACTCTCCGCCTGCCCGCACACAGCGCTTATCGCCACCATGACGCGCTGCCTGGGGGAAGTCGAGAATTACCGCCAAAGCACGCTCGGAGTTGCTCGTAATGGTCACTTGATAAAGCTCGAAGACAGTGAACTTGTTCGACTTCGCGAGAAACTCGGCCAGCTCGACAGGGAAGGCGTCATGCTCTGGAACCGCCTTTCCGCCTTGCGACACCTCTTTGCACGTGACAGACACGACCGAGCTGATCAGGACAATGAGCACATTGACGAGACTACTCGGTTGAAGCTGAGCGCCTCGACAGACATTGACAAACAGACCTCGCTGGCTCTCAAGGCCAAGCTGATCGCAACAGGTACCTGACTTTAGTTTCTGACTTACTGGAACTGCATGGATCTCACTGTAGATGCTGGTCTGCTTCACCTTCGACCACAGGGCGATTTCTCGCGTCCAGACTTATCGATGCTGGTACACCTCCACTTTCTCTCGACAAGCCGAACGAGGATATCCCTCCTCTCAATGAGGAGGAACAAGCACCTGACACAAAATCGAGCGCCCTGCTGGCATGCGCAGGTCAGCGAGGTTGTCATTCACACATCGTACACCACCAGACTGACACCTTTTTTCTGCAGACGCCGCCCGCCTCATTGACCTGTACAGCAAGGCAGCCATCGACCTCGCAGGTGCGCCTTGCGTATGAGTCCAGACCATTTCAAAAGAGCCTCTAACATTGTTTTTTCGCAGAGTGCGACCAGTTTGCAGACTGCCAAGGCGCTTGCGAAAGGACTGCAGAGGTACTTGGCTTTCAACTATTACCGGACGCACGTGCTGTGGCTAAATAATTGAAGTGTTCAGCTAGAACCGATGGCAAAAGCAAAAATCGAAGCGTCGACCGGGCATCAAATGGCCGACAAGCCCACTATTCAGGGCTTACCACTTGTTTACTACCTCGCAAGGGCTTGTTTGGTGAGAGAATATCGCTTTGCACTCCCTTTCCGGTCGGGGATAAAGAGAGCTGAGGAGATCGACACACTTTAGGCTTTCGGACAGAAGAATTGGGTCATTCTGGAATACATGCTCAAACAAGCAAGTGGTGCGTTAGCCCTCGTACTTCTAGTCAGAGCTCTGCCGGGCCTGTGCCGGGCCTGTGCCTGAAGCTTTCTATCTCTAGATGCTGTCGCGCGAGGCGACGGCCCTTGGCGAGACTTTGAGCGTCTTGTAGATCAGCTATACAACTTCGCTCGCGCGCTTTTAACCAAGGTTGAAGCAGCTGTCTCGCCACCATCAGAGACTGAGGAAGCGCAACTTCCAGGAACAGCTGTGGATACGAGCAAGAAGAAGGCAAACAAATACAGGACCGTCATGAAGAGTAGAATTGGTAACAAGACGTCGGCATCCGACATGGAACATGCCACCAAGTGGCTGCAAAAAGCGCTTTCTCTGCTTGATAAGCTTTCGGAAAATACTTATCCGCCAAAGATTGCAGAGTTGGTCAAGGAGCGTGTTCGAGCGAATCGCGTGAGCTTTGTTCAACACACTTTCGCCGTGTCGCGGCTGAATTTGATCACGATCACAGATCAAAGTCCTGAGGAGTCTTTGTGAGAATTAGACGCATCTTTAAACATGTCGACTTCACTTTCCTAAATGACTTTACACAGCTCAAGCATTTCTTTCAGCCGCTTGTCCCGACGTCGCACGTGCCGAAGCCTCTCTTGATGAACTTCTCAAATTGGACCGAAGCTTTGTGCACCTGCATCACAAATTATACATGATCATCCAGCGGGAGGCTGGCGATAACGAGATTCGAGAAGGTGTGTCAAGACCCATTCGAATCTGTGCTTGTCGGGCTTTGGCGATTGAGTGAAGTGGTTTAGTCCTTGTGAACTGCGCGAAGATTGCCCCGTGCACACTCAAAGGCATCGGCGGCCTTGTCAAATCTGTCCATCAGCTGCCAGCGACTCGGTGAGTGGTCAATGAGCTATCATCCGGTTGAGAAGGTCGTTATTCACGGAGCGATGCTCTACAGAAAATTTCTCGCGCGGCACTTACTGCAAGAGCTGATGAAGGTGCTCTTTGCACGCAATGACGATGCTGGCACTTCGTGGGTCTACCTCCCGCTGGTGGCGCTGTGTATAGGTCTCGACTACCACGATAACTGTGCGGAGCAACTTGCAATGGCATTGCGTCTTTGTCAAGAGCAATGTAAGTTTTACTATCTCCATATGCCTTGCACCTAAAGCGACGCTTAACCTTATATTACAGGCAGCCTGCCTTTCAGGTTGTCCCCGGAAGCAGCTGTATGGGGTTGGCATCCGTTGACCGGGCTGTCAGACGTTCTGACGATGTAATGCGCCTCTAGTTCGCCTGTCAAAGCCACATCTGGAAGCTTGGCGATGCACACCTGAAGAAAGCACAATTCGCCTCTGCAGTTCGGTGGTACCGTCTCGTCACAAACCCAGTCTTCGCCGAGCTAGCCAGCAACTTCCCAAGAGCGAATCGAAAGCTTGCCCTCTGCTTGATGCGAGACAGAGACTTCGATTCGGCGGTAGTAGCAGTCATGGCTAATCATCCTCCATCTGCGAGTGATCTGTACATTCGCTTCTTGTGCGCGACTATGCAAGATGATGTGGCAGAGGGTAGGAATCTTCAGAGCCAGACACTGGCGGCCTGCACTGAACCCGACTGCCCTTGCAGCTGAACATGCGCTTGAAGCAATGGTCGCGGCACCTGATTTCGAATCGGACATGCTGGTATGGGCGGCGAAGCAAGCGTTGGAATACGGGCTGCATTCCGTATATCGACTCTGTTTGAGGACCCTAATACGGCTAGCGCGGGAGGGTGCCTTGCAGCAAACAGCTGGAAGCGATTATCTGCTGCTTGTCCGGTCAGCTTCGGCGTCTAGAGACATGCATGTCGCCATGCGCTGACGATTCTCATCATTGTAGAGCTCTAATCAAGCACTCCACGAACGAGCTATCTGAGAACGCAACGACTGAACATGTCCAAGCTCTGATCGAGGAGTTTCAGGCTGCATGGAACATCGTTCAAGACCGATGCGAGCAGCTGGAACGTAGTGGCCCTCTCGAAAGCGCAGACGACGTCACATTAGGTCACGTTGCCTGGATCTACAAGTCAGGTACGCATCGTCAGCTTCATGACAGGTGAGCGCTACTAGCGCCGCTAGGAACTAAAAAGATTTGGCCCGCAGCTGTCAGCATGGCCACACAGCACATTGACGAGGCGTTTTGCAGCGATCAGCAAACTGTTATGCTCTGTTTCCTGGCGAGCGAACTCGCGGGCATTTACGCAAGATTTGCGAAGAGAAGCCACGATTACACAGATGAGAAGAAGGCAAAACGCAACAGGCTGTTGCTGAAAGCAGTAGCAGCCATTCTTGACCATAATAGATCTTTGGACGCAGAAGGTGATGGAGCACCAGCTCAAAGCCTGATTTCATTGGACAACTTTCCGCTTGACGAGCTCGAAGGCCTTCAAGATCCGATCGGCAAAGAGCTAGCTAGCTCCATTCTGGCTTGTAAAGTCGAGCGCGCAGCGCACGCTGCAGACTGGAACACTGCTGCTACTTGTCTTGAATACATCCAAGATCGGCTCGATATCTTACCTCATGCAACCGTACAAAAGTTCGCTGAGCTATTTTGCTCGGACTTGGAATGTCCTTCGGCATGTAAGTAGTGCATCGAAACATGGCTACACATGCAGACTGACTGACTCTCGTATCACTGTCATTGACTTACGACAGTGGCCACGCAATCGATTGTTGTAAGCGTTACCACTCGACACATAATCTCTACGCCGCACCTGACAAATGCTCAGGTGCTGTCAGAGTCTGCAGCGCACCATGGTCGTTCAGACAAGTGAATCATTCACCGTTTACAGTGATGTATGTCACATGTTGACTGACAGGTTGCCTTTTAGCCTTGACAGTCTCAAGTATTGTCGAGCAGCAATAACGTGAGTGTCACTGTCGAGTCCAGATAAAAGGTACTAGCGCTGAGCCTGTTAGCACCAAGAGCGGCGCTCGAACGAGGGCAACATGAAGATGCTTTGCGTTACGTACGAAACGCAACGGAGCTCGTAGATCGATTCAACAAGGTCGGCGATCCGCCTTGGCTTTCATTGAATCTGGCTGACTACGGTCCTTCCTTCTTGTAGAGTCGAGCTCGCAGCGAGATTGAGTGGCTCGCTACCACAGCGTGGAACACTGGTATGGATCTCCTGCATGCTGATCTAGACGCAAGCTCCGGTACGTTTCACGCAAAATGGAGGTATTGAGGCAACCCACTAAAAACTGTATGGTAGATTGGTGCAAGCACGCTATTCAGTTTGGGAGCTTCATCTCGGGCTACGGAGAGATGCTGGATGCCATGCAAGCGGCGCACCAGAACCTCCACTGCAATAGTGAAGACTGAAAGCACTCTCGGCTGCTTAGCAAGACGTCGTTCGGCGACTAGAAGCGGACTAAAGCGTCTCGCGCCAGCCAGGATGGTTCTGGCAATAGCGCACAAGAAAGGGGACTCGACCGCCGGGACATGCGAGCCGCGAACCGACCTTGGCGGTCTGCAACTGCATGCTTTGCAATGTATATGATGCTGTAGAGGCGGAACGCGACACGTCACCCAATGTCCCGTCCCCATGGGTTGAGAATCAACTGAACAAACAGCATTGCGAGAAGTCGGCACATGCTAATGCACTTGTCTAGCGATACATGCAAAAGAAGTTTACCCTTTCAACGCCGCGCACGCAACAATTGGCGATGTCTACAACCGGCATGCTCTTGAAGCCATCATCGATGGAAAGGGTACTGATCGTCTGACAATGTGTCGCGACGCGAGGGTAACTGTATAGACTCGTACTTTGACGAGGCGTAAGAATTGTGCCGGGCATTTGCAGCGCGGTAAGCCTGCGTATTCTCGTAGTATTGCGGACTGGAAGGCTGATCATGACCTTGCAGGACTACTTCAGATACTGGTCGTGAGAAGAGGCGCGAGTCGCCGCTGGTGACTATTGCGGTCGGACCTGTCGGAGCACGCTGTCGAGGTATAGCCAGAGGTCTAATGGGTGAGCCCTCTGCAGAGTCACGCCTGAAGGGCGCGACATCTTCGAGACCTGGTGCTGAGCCAGGCTCAGGGAGGGAATTGCTGCGCTCCAGCGCAGCAGTGCTGCGGTATGCCATCGGCATTGGGGGTACTAGGGGCGCATCTGCCCAGTCTGGACTGAAGCCGCCTTTCTCTGATGACATTGACGACCGTGCGATGGATCTTGGCGAATCAGGCAACGGTGCAGATTTGCCGAAGAAGCTGTCATTGTCGCCCCCGGCTGCGGCTCGGGCAGCTTCGTCTTTACGACGGCGCCACCTCCGATAGTAGGCGGAAATGGCCATGATGATCAGCAAAGCGCCAAGACATCCGCACGCTATGCCAATCCAGGTCGTCACTGGCAATCCTCCTTTCTTTTCGTCATCATCTTTGTGCTTTTTATCGCTCGAGCCGCCAGCGTCAAACTTGGGTCGTGATGGGGAACTGGGCGTCTTTGACGGTTTTTCAGACTTTGTTTCTGATGAAGCTGATTTTGTCTTTGATACACTGGACGAATCATCGTCGTCATCACGAGTTGGCGACGATGAGGCGGTGATGCGCTGCGTCGAGGGTGAGTCCAAGATATTGTCTGAACTGCTCGACGAATCATCGTTGGATGAGCTGCCCTTGGTCGAGGACGATCTGCTGTCTGAGCTGGTACTCTCGTCATCATCATCGTCGGACGATGATGAGCTCGTACTTGTGTTGGGAGTAGGAGCAGGGTTATTGGCCGGACCTGTAACCGTGTGTCCGTTGATAACGGTGATGGTCGAGCCAGTTCTGGTGGCTCCCCTGTGCAAGCAGATGCGATGCACCACACTCAGGTCAGCTAAAGCTGCCCATACGAGGTCACTCATGCGATTGGCCCAGGCTCACACTATCCGACCTCCATTGGAGCTGGAGTCCTCGTCACTGTCACTCCCCAAAGTCTGGTCTCCTTGACGTTTCTTGTGCTTGTGCCGCGGCTTTTGTGTGCTGCTACCGCGCGGCAGTAGCCGCATGATACATTGAGTGCCTGCCCCGGGCCAGTAGGTCGATGGGGGCCAGACTGACTCGAGCAATGCCTGCTCCAATGCTGGCTAGTCTTGTTCCGGGCTGTGCGTTTGTGCAGACAAGTTGGCGCAAACAACGATTGCGGAAATGCTCCATTTCCGCAACAATGGGGACTTCGAGCTAAGGTCATTATCATCAGATAGTCCAGGTCTTGCAAACGTGAAGTATTGGCATAATTACAGCTTTCAGCTTGCACAACCCTTAGAAAAAACGCTACATAATAGGGAGTGTGTGTGCTATTGACTTAGTATGCAAGACGTGCTATATCCAGCTCTGGTGTTCAGCTCCATTACCGCGGTGTCCTTGATAGCCTGGTGGCACCGGTGGACCTCCGGGAGTTCGCCACTGGACTTGCTCGCCCAAGACCTCTTCTTCGCCTGGACCATGCACGTCCATGCCTAGCGAGTTAGGGTTTCTCTTGAAGCCAGGCCGCAATGCTTTCGGCACAGTCAGGCCTCTCATGGCAGCCAGGTTTGGTGTCGGCATTGGCGGTATAAAGCTTGGCCGGTTGAAAGGGTTGAGTGATTTGCGCAAGTTGGCCCACTTTGACCTGCGCTGAGGTGGAGGTGCTGCTTGTTGGGGATACTGTGAAGGCATGACCGGAGGAAGAGGAGGCGCGCCTCCCTCAAGACGAGGTGTTTCTGCCCTGCCTGACGTCGGAAGTGGCTGCTTCATGGGCAAAGCTGGCAGATTTGGCATAGGGGGTAGCGGCGGTACTGGTGTTTGAGGGCGATTCTTGGGCATTATAGAGCGCTGAATGCGATCCCACACCGACTGCCTGCCAAGTAGATCTCCGGGTGACCGCTCCTGCTGGGTCTGTAAAAACACGCTCGTTAGCACTGGGTGTAGAGCAGGGCGACAAGGCAAAGACAATAAACTTGCATTTGACTTCTTTTCACCTTCAAAGGCATCCGCTTCCTTTGAGAGGTACGAAGCGTCATCGTCATAGTCGTCTGCATCATCGTCCTTGCGTTTCCGGAAGCACAGAAATAGCTTGAAGCCAAGAACACCAAAGAGAAGCAGACCTGCAAGGGTACCGCAGATGATCGCCACGCGTGTGCGCTGCGCGTGTTCAGGCTTATCTGTGGTCGAAGTCTTGACACCTGGGTCTCCGCCGTACTCGTAAACAGCCCCAGGAACAGCAGATGTCGAATTGCTGCTGTTGTGTTGCACTCCCTTGACTCCAGTATGACTTGCACCATTCTTGTCGCCCACCGTCTTTCCATCCGCACCTGCGGATGGCAGACTCGTTGCGTCTCCCGAACTTCCGGAAGCGGTAGAACTTCCCTCCGTCATCAGCTGAGTCCTGTCCATGTTCGAAATTGCGGCAATACTCTTGTGACCACTTCTCGAAGCAGTATTGGTCTCTGAAGCGATAGACGTCTCGGTGGACTCATCTTCCGAGTTCGAATCGCTGTGGGAAGAGGCGCTGCTGGACTGATGGACTGGCAAAGGGAGGCCGGTATGTCCAGGATTTGGAGATGTTGTTCCGCTGACGCCCTGCTTGGGTTTCCGAGTAGACTGGGCGCCCGGCCCAGTGGATCTATCCACGCTCGATTCTTGGTCGCTGGAGCCTGACTTCTGCCCGCTTGTTGGCCCTCCCTCTTCAGAATCAGACGCAGATGTGGGCTTGTTAGGTGGTGTATGCGTCCTGGTATAATTAGGCGGGGTGGCTTTAGACTTTGTCGACTCTTGGTCAGTAGACTTTGTAGAGGTTCCCGCCCGGTCGCCAGTCGCATCCGATAGTCTGTCCTTGGAGACTCTTAGGTCAGTCGACGACTGCGCGTCGCTATCGGTCGAAGGGGACGATGGTGAAGGCGACGGAGGTGTGCGCGTATCAGAGTGCTGCTTGTCCGGCGTCGAAGACGCAGCAGATTGCGACGAATCCTGCTTCGAAGCCGGTTGTGATGGCGGATCTTTCTTTTCAGCAGATGGTACAGGACCAGAAGGACCTGCTGCGGCTTTGAGCGCTTCAAGACCCCATGGGCCAGCCACGGGGCCTGCGCTTGCCCAGCTTGGAATCTCAGTCCCATCTGGAGCGCCTGGACCGAATTCTACTTTATCGTGACTGGCGCAATTCTTGCTCCATTCTGGGAATTCCTCGACCCACGCATCCGCTGCGTTTTGGCACTTTGCGCAGACCTGAACAGGACGGGGAGATGACAATTTAATTGAAACATTTGTCCGTCGGCCTGTCCCTGCCTCGTGTATACACCCTTGAAGGTGAAGCCCGGAACTCACCCGTAGTAAATTGTACTCTACGAGGTTGCACAAGCACGCATTATCCTTTCCAGGTCCTCCCCACATGCTTGTGCCCGCTGGCAGCATAGCAAATGCTGCTCCACCACATTTGCCAACGAGGGCATTCGCCACCTGGCACGCATCTTGGCCTTTACCGTTGTTTGCCCTGTCAGGGAGAGACGAGCAGACTTTAGCAATAGAGATTATAAGCTTGTGATATCGAGCGAGGAACAGGACGTACCACGCAAAGTCCTGGGATGTGCATTTAGCGGCCTCTGCGCGGACGCCATCTACATTGACCAGAGCCAAGATGAGCAGTGCCCAGAACGCACGCTCGTAGCTCATCGTGTGTCGAAAGCTCGAAAGCTGATTGTTCATGCCTCGGCTCGCTGTTGCCAGCAGATCGTAGGCCAGAGCATGCCAGTGTCTGGCTTACCAGCCAGCAAGACCTTCTGATAGAGTCTTGAGGGGATTCAGGCCCTTGTACTGGAGTCCTCGTAACGTCAGCCGGCAGCCCGCGTAGCGTAGCGCTAGCGTACAGGGCTTCGTTGGACGCTGTACCGAAGCTTGAACCGACGATGCAGCACAAGAGGCAGGCAAGCAGCGTTCAAGCTTTCAGCTACAAAAACGGACAGCTCCCGCAGAGGCATGGAAGTGCGCCTCGACCGCAGTCTGCCCCCATCACTGGCGAGTGTGCATGTAAGGGAAGATCCAATTTTGCACCGGAAGGCGCGCGGGGGCGGGGAAAGAGCGAGGGAGCCGGGAATCTGCCCTGGTCGAGACGGGGATATGCAGAATTGCATGTTGGGAATCGTGTGAAACGGGAGGGTACATGAGTGGCACGAGGGAGAAGATTGAACGGTGCTCCCTGATTTTAGCTTCATTAGCATACTTTTCAGACCCATAACGGGAGAAAGGGAGCTTGAAAAACGGGAATTGTGATGATGGAACAAGTTGCATTGCTGGAGCATTGTGTGATCCAAGTCACACAGAGAGCAGGGTGGAGGAGAATTTCCAAAATCTATGTCGCTTGCAATTTTCAAGAATGAGGAATCCGAATCGGACAGAAAGGACGGTTGAAAAGGGAAAGGATGTCGGGCAGTTCTGACGCTCGCAGGGTCACTGAGATGGCTTGTTATATATAAATACAAGCCAGACGAAGAGAGCTCTTATTCTGGCCGTGCTAGTTGTCTAGTGCTCTCCGCTTGATCCCACGATCCCTGGGGCATGACCGTTGAATGTTGCAGCCAAAGTAGAGGCCAGGGTCGCCAGGACTGTCTATATAGGGAGCGTGTGTGTGGATTGAAGGGGTTGAATATATGCATTAGCTGTCAGTATTGCCAGTGTGTATGGATGTGCCCGCGTGAGGATGGCTGCCTTTGAGGATGATCGCTGAGCCAGGCAGGCGTCGCAGCGAGCTCGTTGGAGTCGGAGGGCGTGTGCAGGCAGGCGGTGCTTGAGCGTGTGCTGCTGTGTTGCACGCTGCTGTTGTTGTTGCGGTGCAGTGTCGAGTCAAGTGTGTCCCATGCTCCCTCCCCGTGCTCCCTTCTGAGCCTTCCCTGCGGAAGGAATTCACCGCGCAGAGAGTCGCGCGATCACCGCACAGTGGCTGCAGGCGACAGGCGCACAGCGACGACTTGGAGAGCTCCAGCGATAAACAGCCCCAAAGGCTATCCACACAGCTCGTGAGTGGGATTACATGTTGGTGTTCCGTGTGTCTGGACACGCCCGCTGACCTCGCCGTATCCCTCATCCCCCAGAAAAATGGCCACCATCAGCTCGTGAGTGTGCAATTGTAGATGCATGGGCAGGACAGGACAGACAGGCGACGGATATGGACATGGACAAGCATGGCGACTGTACACTGGATCAAGAGATGGACGGCATGCACAGGCTGCAGGCTTGGAACCCGGCCGGGTGGTGACAGACAAGCTGGAGCAGGGCATGCAAGATACGGCGGAGCATTCGAGCATATGGCAGGACAAGGCAGGAGCGCAAATGCCAGCAATGAGGCACCCACCTGCAGGATGCACACCCTGCAATGGCATTCAGTCGCCGAGACTCTGCACACCACCGCCGCGGTTCTCCTGAGAGAAGTCCAGCGCACGCAAAGGCATTGCTGGACGTCGAGGAGGGGACATTGGCCAGAAAATGACAGAGTTTCACAAGATGCGCAACATGCCGTACATGCTCTATGCATCATTAGCAACGCTCCTACAGTCGCGCAAGTCAGGCATGGCCCTGGCCATGCCCTGTCGCTTGCGCCGGAAGTGACATTTCGACCTCGGGCAATGCCCACTCAACCCCAGCAAGAAGCACTCGAAGACATCATCAGCACACAACAAACCGCCAGGGACGTGCTCTACGTTACCTTGCGTGTCCTGTCCAACTTTCTCTCATGCCGTCCTGTCCTGTCTTGCGGTCTCAGCTCGAAATCCGAGCCAACTTTTGCGGACGACATGCTGACTATACTTTCGTTCTTTCTGCTACTCAGACAACCGATTATTATCGATGGCAAGGGACACCTTATGGGCCGTCTCGCGTCCATTGTGGCCAAGCATGCTCTAGTCAGTCTCTGTCGATGATTCAGCGTGACCCTCGCAGCGTGCCCTGTCCCCTCAGCAGCAGCACCAGCACCAGCAACAGCAACAGCAACAGCATCAGCATCAGCCATCCATACCGACATGACCACAGCCATCACTGCCCCCACTAGCTCTCTCTCTCTCTCATGTCTCCAATCTCTCGGCCCTCACTCACACTTCCATTCTCTCCTTCTCATCCCGTCCCTCTCTCTCTCCCTCTTTCCCTATTCGCACTCTCCCATGCATGGCTGAAGCCGTGGCTATTCGCATGCTTGTCTGCTCTGGCTAGCCTCTGCTACGAGCGCGCCGAGTCCGGGTCGCGGTGAGGGTGGTGGAATGCTGGAGCTGCTGGGATATGCTGGAATGCTGGGAATGACAGGGTCGCTCGCTGGAATCGCCTTTCGTTCAATTAGGATCTTGCAAACTGACGATTTGTGTTTCTTCTTGTCTTTCTACGTGCACAGAACGGCCAAAAAGTCGTCGTTGTGCGATGCGAGGACATCAACGTCTCTGGCGAGTGGTTCCGATTGAAGGTAAATATTCGCAAATAGCAGGCATTAAATCCATTGAGCAACGAACTGATGTGTCTTTGTGCTCTAAGCTCCGCTACATGGACTTCCTCAACAAGCGCCATTTGGTCAAGCCCGACAAGCTCGGTCCCTTCCACCACCGAGCACCTTCCAAGATCTTCTTCCGTGCGATCCGAGGAATGTTGCCCCACAAGCTTGCCCGAGGCAAGGCTGCCATCCAGAGGATCAAGCTCTTCGAGGGCGTTCCTCCCCCGTATGACCGCAAGAAGAAGATGGTCGTTCCCGCTGCTCTCCGTGTCCTCCGCCTCAAGCCTGGCCGCAAGTACTGCTCCATCAAGGTCAGTTCAAATATCATGCTTCACGCGTTGAAATGATGAAAGGCTGACATGCTCAATTCGTGACTACAGCGCCTCTCGCACGAAAACGGATGGGCGTACAAGGATGTCGTCGAGCGCCTCGAGGAGAAGCGAAAAACCAAGGCACAGGCCTTCCACGAGCGCAAGGCTGCACAGTCCAAGCTCCGCGCCGCTGCTATCCAGTCGTCGCAGGCACAGCAGATCAACGGCCAGCTCGAGGGACTTGGCTACTAAGCTGTGTCTGTTTGGCAGTGCTGGTAGCGTGGTCGAGGTGCAAGGCGATGATGCTTTTCAGCGATCAGGTTTTTTGTCTACCTATGGCAATCTCGTCACTGCAGTCATCGACCAGCTATCGCACTGCATCTTACCACCCCAACACTCGCGCATGCTCTCGTTCTAGCCTCGTTGTTCCCTCCTGGCAGTAGAGACCTCTGTACTCCCAAAACCCCCGCCTAGCCTTGGGCTCTTTCGTTGTCGCGTACGATCAATGGAATGACAGAGGATTTGAATAGAGTGTGACTTGCTATATGCGCCTTGCCATAGTTCGAGCGCTTTGCTCTTCTCGCTTGCTTCTCGCCACAATCGCTCGAGCTGCTCGTTCAGCTCGTCCAGGCCATCCTGCTCCTTGAACCATCCCACAAACCTCAACCACCGCCATCTCACATCCGCGCAAGCCTACGCACTTGTTCATCGCAACATGGTCGTGCGAATGCGCCTGTCGCCTCATCGGCGACTCCCATCGTCTCGTGAAATTTACTACCGCATCGTCGTGAGCAACGCACCACGAGCGCGGGACAGCAAGCCCCTCGAGACAGTAGGAGCCTACGATCCGTACCCCAAGTCTATACCGCAAGTCCCTGCTGCTGAGCGTAGCTTGCTGGATGAGGGCAAGAAGCTCGCGACGAATTGGATAAAGAGGGTAGAGTGGGACCGTGAACGGGTGGGATACTGGCTTGGAGTGGGCGCACAGCCGACAAGGAGAGTCGCATGGTTGTTGGAGAAGGTGCGATATCTTACTTTGATGGCCCCCTACCTTGCAATCACGAGCTGATGAGCTTTGCTTGCTGGTTCCGTAGGCACAATTGAGTGAGCTTGACAATACGGTAGCAAGATGCGACGACACCGCTCAAGCATAGCTGACGATTGTTTTAATTTTCCTCGCACTCTGTGCATCCGCATGGTTCATCACCCAACTCGTCATCACCGCTCTACACGTCCGTCCTGTCTTTTGCAGTACCGCCCGGCCGCTCATTCCATGGCTATAAAGGACCCAAGAAGCCAAAGTCTCCATCAAAGACAGCAGCGCAGGCAGCAGACAACAGTGCAGCAGACCAAGCAAAATCTCAAGTAGATCAATAATAATCAAGCGCAGTGACGAGTCTTGAATGACGAAGTAGTGTATGGAAGTAAGTTGCATGCACACTGCATCTGTCCTGATTTGTGCGGCATCTGGGCTGACCCTGTTGCGTCTGCCATTCTGCAGTGTCGTTGTACTATACTTTATTGCGAGTGCATCCACTTTTGGTATTTGGAGCTTTACGTTTATTTCACTCAGTCGATGTTTCCGACACGTAGGCAACAATTGTGCCTGAAGACGACACGGCCAGGAAGTTGCATGTTCGTCGAATTCGCCCGGAATCGAGGCGCGAGCTGAGAGAAGAGGTGTACAAGATTGCTTCCACAGGACAGCTTGCATCCAGGGATGGAACCCGTGTAATGGCCTTTTGTCCGATTCGCTAGGCGTGGCTGCGGCGAACAAACTGGACCAGACGCTGCAGTCGGCGAACGACTACGATTTTCAATGAGAGCTTCTCCTTAAACTTGTACCCGCCGTGCCTTCGGCGTCTGACATGCGAGAGGATAGAGTCCTGCGCATATCACTACTTGAAGATCACGTCCCGAAGAAGCAGCAAGACGTCTGCTTTCGTCACAATGTGGCTCATCCAATCTACGTCTGTCACTATGCTTATCCCGTCTCGCGTCCATTGTGGCCAAGCATGCTCTAGTCAGTCTCTGTCGATGATTCAGCGTGACCCTCGCAGCGTGCCCTGTCCCCTCAGCAGCAGCACCAGCACCAGGAACAGCATCAGCATCAGCATCAGCCATCCATACCGACATGACCACAGCCATCACTGCCCCCACTAGCTCTCTCTCACATGTCTCCAATCTCTCGGCCCTCACTCACACTTCCATTCTCTCCTTCTCATCCCGTCCCTCTCTCTCTCTCTCCCTCTTTCCCTGTTCGCTCTCCCCCATGCGTGGGGTGCAGCCGCGACCATTTGCATGCTCATCTTCTCTAGCTAGCCTCTGCCACGAGCACGCTGTATGAGCTCTTTCCATCTCGTCCAAGACATGCTGCACTGCATAAGAGATGTCCGCAGAGCCCTCTGTACAGCTTGTAGATTTGTGACCTTCAAGTTCGCTACCAACTTTCGACAGGCTCCAGGCGAGACCTCGCCCCTTAGCTACATACACCACAGACTGATACACGACTCATTACTTGATGTTTCAACTAACTCCCTTTCCTCCATCTGGACTTCAACCTACACGGCACCTTGCGGTTGCACCGTATCATTGTTCTCCTCGGGCTTGCTTTCGGGTGCCATCTGCGCTTCAGCCGCATGCGTCGGGGCGCGCTGTATGCTGAACTTTTCATTTCGAGTTTCGCCCTCTTCGCTGTCGCTCATTTTCTGCAGTCCCTTGGACTTCTGGTCGACATGATATGCCTTAAGAGCCATGACGGCCTTCAAGATTGCACATTGGCAAGGTCATTCTCAGCTTGGGGTTGCCGGCAGGCATGCACAAGCTGTGCAGTCTTAGTGCTCACCAGATCCACAACGACAACGGAAAACAAGACGAGGAACAGGATTGCGGTGAATGTCGAGGTGGCCAGCAGCCTGTATATAGGAGCTATATCGGTTCCTCCGCCAAGCAGATTCTCGGAACGAACCAAGTGTCCGATGCTTTTTTGCATTTGTTGGCAACATTGGCGTACAATCAGTCTGATTGATGGATAGCGCGTACATCAATAGCTCCACTCACTCGAGCATGGTAAGCAGAAGCATGAGAATGCCGAGTCCCAGTCGATAGCCATACTGAATCTTCCAGAATACGGCTGTTGAAGGCAGCATGTGGATTAGGTTAGCCTCGTCTGCGAAGACCAATCACAACGGCATCAGCGCTAGCCTACATTTGCGCTTTTTCTCCAAGACCGCCAGCGCAAATAGGAAGATGAGATAACCGCCCAAGACCGTGAAGCCGTACACAACCGATGTATATACGGGATTCAACAGCAAAGTAACGTGAGTCGCAAAGATTTCGAAATAGTCTGGATTGGCGGACTCGGACAATGCTTCATCTATGTAAGTGTACGATTCGGCCTGGAACGTGTAGAGTGACGGCATCAGCTGAAGCGCTCGTCTGAACAGCGGCGGTAAGCCTTGGCTCACGCTTGGATCGTAGCCATAACTGAAGAAGATCCGAGCGGTCACCGAGTACACACTCCCGGCGAACATCTTGACGAACATTTCGATGTTACCACCTGCTTGTAGGGCGAAATTCTCCAAGTTTCTATCGAAATTTACGCCAAGGTCAGATGCAAACGAAACTAAGGAAGGGTATGCGTCCGAGCTAGTCAAGCGTTCTCTGTATTGGTCAATACCGATACCGGACGTAGAAAGATTGTCGATAGTCCCTTCAAGCGATTCGATGATGGCCACGTATTCTTGAACACCAAGGAGGATGTTGGTCGATGCAAGCGACTTGGTGACCGATTGGAGGAACAAGAGAAGCGATATGATAAAAGGGTAATGAAGCAAGCCCCAAAGCAAATGCGTGGCCGTTCCACCGCGAATATCGGGCGAGTGAGCATTTGCGAAGTATTGTGCTATCATATGACAGAAGTGAGCAAGTCAGCGTATGTTCAGACGTTCTGACGAGATGGTTGAAATGTTGGAAGAAGCTCACCAAAGATGATTCGGTAGATAGCAACCGCACTGAAGAGCTGACCGATGATACTGGCGCGGAAGCCAACGGCGACGCCAGTGTATACGAACCTAAACTGTTCGAATAGTCCAATGACTGGAAGACAAACAAGACTCTCAGCTTTAGAGGCCTTTACAATCAACAAAGAAGCAGGATTAGCTTGGTAATCACCTCCTTCTCCCAAAATGATAAGCACAACCGCCGCAAAGCGTTCCGCCCAATAGTCGAGGCTGTACCAGATTGCCCTCGAGGTGGTGGCCGAGAGCACAAGGCTTGTGAGCTCGATGAGGAGGCCAATGACCCACATGCCTAGTCTTGCGATTGCTCGTCCTTGGGTAACGCGTGCGATGCTCAGCCCTAGAGCCGCATAAAAGCATGCCGCTGAAAGACCTAGTCCGACTGCATTGTATAGCGGAGGTTTGACGCTGTGTCCTGCTTTGCGTGCCATGTAGACAAGGCGGAGGTACTGAAAGCAGAGTATGACACGGGAAATTGCGTATACGGCCGAGACTGCCTCGAGTGAAATGAGAGTCGGAGTCGGGTCTTCGCTCTCCACTGGCCCGACGGGCTGGATGTATTGCGGCAGGTCGACGAGCTCGGCTGCTTCGTCGCTGCTGTGAGACGAGGAGGTCAATCCATACGCGATGTTGAGATTACCGCTGCTTGCTGCGATGTAGCCATAGACGAGCAGGTTCATGAATGAATAGAGCCATGATAGCCGGTCGGTTAGAGCGAAACGGGCGTCAAAGTAGGTCTGCGAGACTGCAATGCCGCGAGGTGGGCGTGTTAGTGTCTTGTAGTGATAGACCGGACTGAAGTCGTGAGTGACGCGCAGACGCACTCCAGATCGAAAAGAGCAAGGTCACAAAGACGACGTATTCCTGGTGGCGACATAGCGAACAGTCAGCGATGACAGCGTGCTTGTCATTGTTGGGAAGCGTGGTCTACGGCGACTTGGATGCCTGTAAATGGAATGAGATGATATGTCAGCGAGCATCTCTCTGCCCACCCTGCACGACAAGCGATGCCTCGCTGCCTAGCGAATGGTACAGTAGAATGCGTCCACCCACCCTCTGCAAACGTGCTCTCCCTCGTAAAGACGTTGAGAGCGGCGACAAAGAACAAGTCATAGAAGAGCTCTATGAATCCAACTTTCTTCTCCTTGCGTCTGAGTCTGCCTCCGTCTTCCTTTGCGAGCACTCCCCTCGACTCGTGGTAGGGATTGGCAAACCAGAGCGAGGGTGTGAGATGGCCCAGCTTGCGGGAGAGGAAGTTGCGGCTGAAATGGACGATGCAAGTCAGTGATGAAGTGCTAAACATGATGCTCAGCATCGCTGCGCATACACGCCTGGCTGCCATTGTGTATGTGTATGTGGAGAGCTCGAGTCGCTGCTGTCTCCATTGCTAGACGGGTCTGCGTCGTTGTTGCGCCTGTGCTTGTTGACTCTCGATGCTGCCAGGAGGGCGAGCATGTGCGCTATAATTGCATTTGTGAGAAGTGAAGGTAAGAATGTGGGATGCGATGAAGATAAAGATAAAGATAAAGATGTCTATTCTAGACCTCGCAGAAAAAGCACGTGCAGATTGACTGGATGTCTCTCAGCTGGCGAGTATGAACAGGGGAGCATGGGCATGTGGTCATGGTTACCAAATAGAAAGCCTCCCTCAAGGCCCTTGAGTCCCCGATGCGCTTCATTGCGAATCTCTTCGTTGGCCGTCTCTGTACCGGCTTTGCCACCGATCAACCTCATACTGTATGATGGACTGATTTGGCCATGCTCTCAAGTGTTGAGCATGGGAGCAGCGTACACCACCTCTTGCATGCAAAGCCTATGTCTCACTGTCCTCTGCGTGCTTGCTGAATGACCGGCTCTCCAAGTGAAGCTCGCTTTCAGTCACGTGCATCTGTACTTGTCTTTCTCTTCCTCTTCAATCCGACACCATCAAGCAATACGATAGGATAAATACTGCAGCCAAGCGATGGCAGGCAGCACGCCTGGGACGCCAAGTGCCAACAGCAGGGCCGCACGGACAGCAGCGAGGTCTGCAGCAAGGCAGCAGACCGCCAGCCAGAGCGGCGCGCCGGTAGATGTTGTGACGACGCCGTCAAAGAAGCAGCTGAGGGCGGCGACCAAGAAGAGTGCAGGCAAGCAGCACGATGCGATACCGTCGCCGTCATCACTGCACCCTTCGCTGCCCCGTCCGCCCTCGTGGCAGGCAGCACTCGCCTCGCAGCTCGCCGCCTCTGCCTCGAAAACAAGCCCAAAGAACAGGCCACGACGGAGCAAGAGATCCAGTGGAGACGAGCGTGATCCGGGAGACAGCGTGTGCTCCACAGAAGACGAGGAGAGTGACGATGACAATGAAGAGTTGTCCGTCCTTCAGGCCACGCCGTCCAAGAAGCCAGGCAGAGCAGGAGCAGCAGCCATCAACAAATCCATCACGTCGACAACCATCACAGCAGGGACACCAACTGCAAGCACCAGCGACACAAACGAGAAGCAGAACATCTGCGTATGCGTGCGGTGGGCTTGCATTGCTTGTTCAGTCTGGATCTCGAAGATAGGCAGTACTGATGCACGTGCTTCAATTGTCCAGCATTCGCCCATCGGCGCCTGGAGCACCCGAACTCGAGAGCCCCATCTGGGACCTCGACAGGGCGAAATCTGGGCGCATCAGCCTGACCGAACATCACCCAATCACCGCAAAGCGCGGTTCAAGCAGCGCGTCCGAGGACGCCTATGCCTTCAAGTTTGACTCTTTGCTCTTGCCGCCACACCCTACTTCAAACCTCTACGAAGAGCGGATCCGTCCAGTCGTCAATGCCACGCTTGATGGGTACAATGGCACGATATTCAGCTACGGTCAGACTGGATCTGGCAAAACGCACACCATGACCGGATCAGACGATGAGCCTGGTGTGCTTCCATTAGCCATTGCAGACATCTTCAACCACATCTCGACAGACACGGACCGCCAATGGCTTTTGCGCGTCTCATACCTTGAGATATACAACGAGAACCTGCGAGATCTCCTTGAGCCCGCCAAGGATAATGCAAAGGACAAGCTTGCCATCGTAGAAGACAAACATGGAAGAGTCATTGTCAAGAACCTAGCTGAAGAAGTCGTCAGCTGCTCTCAGGACGTGGTCAACCTTCTCAATAAGGGTGAGGATAACAGGTCCGTCGCTGGGACGGACTGGAATCACCGGTCATCTCGCTCGCATTGCGTATTTTCCATGGTGAGAGCTTAATTCGATTGCTATGAGGCAGTAGATCTCTGACAGAATGTATTCTTATTCTTAGACCATCGAGTCCCGCCCAAAAGCCACGTTGGACGCTGAAGACTTGTCCATCGTGAGCACGACCTCGACTGAACTTCCGTACACCGACGAGGACGAGACTGGCGGAAAGGCATCCAAACAGAGCTCCGATGGCAAGTCCAAAGTACCGGTGAGGCGGTCTCAGCTCAATCTCATCGACTTGGCTGGCTCGGAACGCGCGACTTCGCAAGAGGAACGCAGAAAAGAGGGAGCTTTCATCAATAAAAGCTTGCTGTTCCTCGGTACTGTCATCCAGAAACTAGCAGAGGGAAAGAAGAGCGCGGCGCATATCCCGTACCGTGACAGCAAATTGACTCGGTGAGCTGTAGCATGCCACTTTTTCATGCCTGAGCATGCACTGACTGCTAGTTGTGCATAATAGGCTACTGGAAACATCTCTATCTGGCAATGCTCGAATAGCAATCGTTTGCACTATTTCTCCTGAAGGGAGACACGGCTCCGAATCGGTCAGCACGCTAAAGTTCGCCCAACGAGCTGCAAAGGTTATTACTCGCGCCGAGCGGGGCATAGTGTCCGACTCCTCCGACGCCCTCATCGCGCAATACGAAGAGCAACTCGCCGCTTTGCGAGCACAATTGGCGCAAAGGAGCAATGCCGGCAGTGAGCCTACGCCTACGCAAAACGGTGAAGAGTTGGAAAGCGAGCGCAGTAAGCGCTTAAAGGCTGAAGATGAAGCCAAGGACTCAAGAATGGAGATCTTGAGATTGAATGAGCAGATTCGACATCTCAACAAGCAGATCATCACGGGAACTAGCCAAGCTGATGGAGGACACCATGACGGAGCACCAAGAACACCAAGTACCGCTGGACGGCAGTATGGTGACCTTGGGACAGGAGGAAGACCCTCTGCCATTGGACTTGGAAGACCATCACGCCGGATCAGCGAAGTGGCCTTTGGGATAGCATCGCCTATGCAGCATCATCGTGGAATCGCCGTCTCTAACAGCATGCGAAGCATGTCTTCTGCCTTGGACACTATTAGATCTCCAGGCGGGATCGAGGAGTCTGCTGCAAAGATGGAAGCACTTGAGAAGGAGATTGAAGCCGCCAAGGAGAGCGCAGAAGAGCAATCAAAAGCGTCACAGGCAAAGATTGCCGAGCTGCAAGAGCGAACCAAAGAATTGGAAGAGACGCTCGAAGATACGCGGACGGAACTTGGTCGAGAAGCTATACTGCGTGAAGATAGCGAGCGGCAATCTAAAGTTGATGCGCTAAAGCACGCTCAAGCAGCAACAGAGGCTGAGGAGGCAACTAAGCGACAGGCGCAAGAGCATGAGCGGGGTATTAATAAGTTATTGCAAGAGATAAATGAGCTGCGAGGTCAAGTGCAAAGCAAGGAACAGAGCCTGAGCGAGTTGCAGGGTATCATAAAGACTTCTTCGTCGGAATCAACCACAAAAGCTGCGGCTCTGCAGCAGGCGCTTGATCAGATGGCCCAAGAGAACGCACAGCTCCTCAAGAAGGCTCAAAAGGTTGACGTACTGGAAAAGGAGAAAACGGGCTTGGAAGAGAGGCTGGCCAGCGCGAAAGACACCAATCAAAAACAGACTAGGGAGATTGGGGAGTTGCAGGACAAGGCGAAACGACTCGAAGAGCTGGAGCAGGAGATCGCCAATCTACAGACACGCTTGTCGAGCTTGCAGGCCTCTGAAAAACAGAAGAGTAGCGACCATGCCGGTCTGCAAACAGAGCTAGAAAACCAGCAAGTGCAGCTCGCAAAAGCGCAGGAGCAACATCAGGCACAAATCAACCAAATGAAGAAAGAGCACGAAAAAGCGCAGAGAATGATAAATGAGCTGCAAGAAGCCAATGCTGCGCAAGCGGCAGCTGAAGCGAAATATCAAGTCGAAATGAAGAAAATGCAGGAAGACTCGCACCAGGAGAAGCTCCGGCACGAAGAGGAACAAGGACACTCCCAAAAGACGATTGCGGCATTTGCGAAACAGGTCGCTTCGCTTAAACACGAGCAGGAAGCACAATTGACGAAGCGAGAAGAGGAATATTCTGCAGAAATCGCAAAGCTGCAGAGTGCTCTGCAGGGCATGCAAAACGAATTATCCGAAGGACAAGAGACCATTGCTTTGCAAGCGGCAAAGATAGACGACCTCGACAGAAAGGAAGCCGCTCGCGTTCGGCTCGCTCAGTTGAAAGCTTCAAATACCCCGCCTGACTTCAATGCCCTTCATAGTCGAATGCAAGCAGTCGCTGGCAAGTCGGGCAACAAAAGCCTTACGTCATCGACGAGCAGCAACAGGAGCGAAGGCGAACAGGACCGGACCATCTCGACACTTCGCGGCGAAATCGAGACTTTGCAAGACAAGCTGCGCGAGGCGCGTACGCAGGCTTCGAATGACCAAGGTGTCGTTCAGGACTTGCAAGCACGCATTCGGGAGCTCGAGTCGGATATTGCCATGTTCCGCAAAAAGGTCGACCGGACGGAGAAATTGCTGCTCGACCTGCAGAACGGAAATGCTGAAACGGAAGTCGCCAGCCAGATGGAAGCGATGTCGCTGAATACAGTACAAGGACAGGATAGCTCTGCAAGTCGTGCATATTCGGCAGCGCGCTCGCCGCTAGGTGCCATCAGTGGACACCGGTCAGCAGTCTCTGTGAACCTTCCCTATCGCTCGTCTGGCTTGTCTACACCTACGAAAAAGGAGAGCCATGGCTTCAATTGGATACAGTCGCGCCCCGAACCGCTGCCCACACCGCCTGGAGTGGCAGAATCGAGGAAGCATAGACGCTTGACCACGGAACATGAGCTCGAGAAGCTGAGGACTGGAGGCATGGCGGCACGAAGCAGGTGAGAAGACTTCCCCGCGAAAGCTGCGATCACATGCGTTACTGTCCACTGACAATAGGCTCCTGCTACAGATCGCTGTTACAGTCGCCGAAGCTGGAAAGATCTGAAACGCCCGATTATAGCTTTCCCCGAACACGGACAATCAGCGAGACAGACAGTCTTCAGAGTTCCCCAGCTCGCGTAAAGAAGGGCAGCAGTAGCTCAACTTATTCGCGGTATTGATTGCTTCGAAAACGAAAACGGTAACGGATGATAGTTGCCAGCAGTAGCAGTAGCTAGCCGTAGCAGTCCTGTTGATGTAGACTTTCATCTTTTTGCACTTGTCACTGTAGCCGCTCGAGCCCAGCAAACACTTCCTTCAGCAGCTCTTTTCTTAAAAGTCTGACAATCGAATAGCAAGAGAGGAGAGTGGCATTGCTGGCATGGCTGCTAATTACAACAGGTACAAAGTCAGACGCTTTCAGATGCCAGGCAGAGCCTTTCTGGTAGACAGGAGGCCAGCTCTGACTGTGCCTCATCGTTTATCGTTTGAATCGCATGACAGCCAGACCAAGCAGACGGTATACAACGATGATTGAAATCATGATTCCCACCCATTGGCCTTGTTTTCCTGTGGCGTAGCCGTAGCGCTGCAGGACGGAAGTGCCGGGTAAGCTTCCCTGAAGACCTTGTGACGGATAGCTGCAAGGGCTGCCGCCGCAGTCGTAGGTGCGAGCCTCGAATTCATTCACCATCATGCCTTGAAACACATAGGCTTGATAATCGATATAATGGAATACGTATTTGTAGAAGACGTTGAGCTGAGGCAGAGGGACCAAGAACCCGCCTACTGCCATCCAGAGCCCGTTGGCGAACGCTACGAGCGCGAGTGCCACTACGAAGACCGGGATGAGGGAGGAGAGGAGGACGACCAGAGACTCGGCAGCTAGGAGATCGAGGAACAGCCACATGATGAAGGTGAAGAAGGCCTTTCCTGTAGGCTGGAAGCCTATGAGCCAGTAGCTGACGACTGAAAAGAGAATTGTAATGAGGACTGTTGGGACAAGTGCTTCCGTCAGTTTGAGCTAGGCGAAATGTTGCAAAGAAGTCCGAGTGACGCACAGAGAAAGGGAACTCCTATGATGAAGTTGGCTGCCATGAATTGTGCGGGGCCGTATAGGCCATTGGCTCGATCTTTCTGAAAGACGTGGAAGTCTTCGAGATAGGCAGGCACGTAGGAGACCGCCATGAAGGAAGTGAATGCGCCCCCGAAGAACTATCGTCACATGCAACCACGTCAGTCAATTGCTGATGAGCGACAGTCTGCATATCGACTTTAGAAACCCACTAGAGCGTTGATGAATGGCTGAATAGACTCCTGACGAGCGGGCAGGCGCACCCAGACTGTGCCCATCATGATGGCCAGGCCCTGCACGGATAGTGAGTCAGGCTATGTCTGGTGTAATTATGGATCAAGACAGCACTAACCAAGTACATTGCAATTCGGACACCGTAGGCCACGAGGTCGCGATAGCTCTTAATCCATGCACGGTGGAGGAGAACAGGAAGCAAGAACGACTGTTTGCTGGGGTGCAAAGGGCTCGAAGTCTCATCTTGAAGGTCAACAGCCGGTCTGGTGGGCATGTATTGCTCGTGACGAGATCGCCAAGCGGCGTGTATTGCCGTTACCGTGTCACTCTTGCTCTCGTGTCCATCAGATGCGCTGAAATCGGCGTTTACCAGGTCGAGGAGGTATTCTGCGGGATTGATCTGAGGAGGTGCCGGATAGCCTATGCTTTCAAAGTAACCTAGTGCTTGTTCGACTGGACCTGCGTAGCATAGATTTCCGCGGGCCAGAAGAACCAGTTGGTCGAACATGTTGAAGGTGACGGTAGACGGCTGGTGGATGCTGCAGATGACGATGATCTGGAGGAGGAGAGAAGTTCGATATGTTGCTCAGCTTGCTGTCATTGTCCCGTCCAGGGTACACACTGAAACCACCGGACAGACGCGCGAAGAGCTCGCTCACCTGAAACTTTCTCGCAAAGTCACGGATGAAAGAGATGACCTCCCTAGAAGCCGTCGAGTCGAGTCCACTGACGGGTTCATCGAGGAAAAGGAGCTTTGGCCCCGTGACGAGTTGGCTTGCAACACTGATGCGCCTCTTTTGCCCACCGCTGACGCCTTTGCGCAGAGCTGTACCAATCATGACATTGGCTTGGTCTTGGAGGCCAAAAGCCTGCATCAAGTTGTCTACGAGTCGCTTGCGGACAGCAGGGGATGAGATGCTGTATCATGCGTGGTGGAGTGGGGACGGAGAGAGTTTGTTATGAGCACGGTACATTCGAATGACAAGACGTCGGACGCAAATGAATTGGTAGACAGAGACGCACTGAGTGCTGGCCATGCGAGCGGCAAAGTCGACAGTCTCGCGGGCAGTCAGGCTGCCAATGAGTTTGTCCTCTTGCTCGACAAAGGACGAGAGGGCGTTGAAGTCTGAGAGGGAAGGGCATGGCTGGCCATCGATGAGGAGCTGACCTTGCGTCCTGAGGCCGGGCATCGGGCGTCGGGCGAGGACGTTGAGGAGGGTGGTTTTTCCGCTGCCCGAGGGCCCCATGAGTGCGACGAGGGAACCAGCGGTTGCTTGTCCTGATATGTTGCTTAGGAGGAGCTTGTGCGAGTTGTCGGTGCCGTCCTGGTTCTTGCCTCTGCCGCTGCCTCTGGCCGAGACGCCGACGTTGATGTTGTGCCACGAGTATGTGCGGATGGCGTTGTTGTACAGGCCCTGCTCGCCGCTCGAGAGATGCTGGTTCTCGATGTCGGTGTCCATGTTTGTTCTTCCCTTGTTCTTCGAGCGAATGAAAGAGTTGGGAGCAGAGGAAGGAGGCGAGAGAGGGTTGGAACGCAGCTTGTCAGTTGTCAGTAAGTAGTCAGCCAGGTCAGAACACGTTCAGATGTCCGCGTCGCCGTTCAGTCGTCGTCAGTCATTGTCGCTGTTCCCTCCGCGTCGGCTTGTGGCGGAGTCACCTGCTGGCTGCGGCCATCCGGGCATGCGGCCATGCGGCCATCGCAGAGAGAGCGGTGTACGACGAGAGAGTAGAGTAAGTCAGAGGCAGAGGCGGCACACAGACACAACACAGCACAGCAACACGACACACTGATAGGTTTCACCACCCTCACGCGCCTCACGCCCCGTCTTGCTCCATCTCTTCGGCCCCGGCAGCCGCGCGCCACCAGTCAAGCAGCCCAAGCCCTTCTTCCTGTATAGAGAGCTGCAGCGGGGCAGTGACATGAGCCTACTGGATACCTAGTAAGCCGAAAGAGATATGAACCCACTTCTAACCGATATGGAGGAGGCCCGGCTGGCCCTGTGACAGCGGGCTCTGCGCTCTGCGCGTTTGGCGCCTTGGGAGCGACTTTGGGTGTAGTGTCTTGAAAGACTTCGCCGACGACTCTCACTCGGACACTGTAGCATGTTTGACCGTCATACATGATCAAGTCAGCAACATGGAGACGATGACAGGCATGCCCCAAGTGTAATTTGGACGCACGTCTCGCTTGCCATTATGTAGAATCGCTCATCCTCGGGCGTCTGCTCGACATTTGCACCTGCATCTTCATCACCTTGCGGTGGAACCCAGTAGAACTCGTTCCGGGCATTGTCGCTAAATTAAATTGGAGGTTACAGTGAACATTTGTGGCCTGTGAGTGTTGCACCCTTGCATGACTCACTATGCACAATTTGAGGGAAGTCGATAGTGCGGTATCCAGCAGTCGTCGAAGAAGCCGAGGGAGACTGCAGGGGACATTAAGCTGGTCAGTTGCATGTATATTGTGGGCTGCAGCAGGACTGCATGATGATATCATATCTGCCCACCTTTGATGCCCTCTTTGGAGGATCTAGTGACTTTTGCGAGCAGGATCTCGTCTACGAATGGCTTGAAGACGACGATGCGGAAGATGACTGCGAGCGTGTGAGTGGTATAGGGCGGGCACGAGCTGTCATCAGTCTCTGAAACAAACACTGGAGACCTGCATGCACCCACTCTTGTGGTAGATGCACCCATCGCCATGCAGGATGATCCCCTCGGAGGCGCGCTCGATATCAAACAAGGCAGCGCACAGCCCCAAGTCGGGCAATACCTTGTTGGTGTACTTGCGGTTCACCTCGTCCTTGATTGCCGTCTCCCTGTCCTTTCCAAACTCTTGCGGCGTGATCTTGACCGTGTCTTTTATGCGGGAGAGCACGAACATGGCGGCGAGTGGAGGGGGGCAAGGTAGCCAATTTTAAGGAGTGTCATGTGCGCATGGCCTAGATGGAGTGCACGCTGGTGCTGCTGTCGTCGTTGTTGATGTGTAATGCTGCAAAGACAAGCGAAGGCTGCGATCACGCTGTTCAAGCTGGTCAATGGATGGATCTAGAGGCAGGCTGGAGAGAGAACTGGTCGTGTACACAGAGGACATGGATAGCTCTACAATACTGGACATGCAATCTCCTTGCATTCCTCCCTCCCATGCTCGACATCTACCGCGGTGGTGGCGAGCATGACGGCGAACTGCATGCAGCTACCAGGACATCACAGGCTGCCTCTGTGCCATCCAGATGGGGCATGGCATGCATGGCTGCACTGCTCGAGACTGATCACTGTCAGCTGACCGCTCTGCTCTGCTCAGTACTGACCCTCGCTGACAGTTGCTGGATCACATCGCGCTCAACCGCGTCTGGTGCTCCAGCTGGCCTTCTCAAGCGCAGACACGTAGGCCTTCGCAGCATGTAGCCACAGCGTGCAGCGTGCACACACATACACGGGCCAGTCGGCTCCCTTCACTTCACCGCGCTTCTCGTCTTCCCACCTTGGCACCTTGCTACGCTCTACGTCGTCGCCTGGAGCTCCCCCTCGTCATGGCGACCGGTGGACTGGGCACCCGAAAGAGGCGGCGAAAAAGGTCAGATGGGAGAGATCTTCGTATGCTGAGAGCGAAGTATAAAGTGCAAAGCTCGTCCATGCGTTCCTCTCTCCTCTTCCACTCACAACTCGTCTCTCTGCCTCAATAGGTCCTGGTGATCTCGGCTGCTTTCATCTTCTCGCTTCAGACAAGGACTGGTTCCTTGAAGCTGTCCATTAGCTCTCAACATTTCGTCAGTGAGCTTCTCTGTCTTATGACAGAGATTCGCAGCGGACTGACCTTTCTATTCTATCATGACACAGCCGCAACACATCCGCTCATAAACCATGCACACTCTACACATCCTCTCCCTCCTCGCCGCATCCGGTGGCATTGCATCCGCACGTCCTGTGTCGCGACGCAGTGTACCCCACGAGCACGCTCACGAAGCCAGTGAGTCGAGGACCGTCCTTCTCTGTCACACAAGCAGAGAGTCGCCTTATTGCCTTGGCCGCCGTCTCTTGCAGACCTCGTAGCCGTCAGACAACTCCTGCAGCAAAACAACCCCGGCGGACTCGGTGATCCAGTCTTTGGCCTTCTCGGTGCTGCTGCTGCTGCCCAAGGGGCAGCAGGAAACGATCCCGACTGTCTGCAGCAGCTGGTGGCCGGTGAGTCGTTGTACAATAATCGATGCTTGGCCTACTTTCAGCGAGATGGCTGATCAACTCTTTCCCCCGGCTTCGTAGACCAAGCTTTCTCGAATGCTAAAGCTGCAGGAGACACGCAGGGCATGATTGAAGCGCTCGTATGCCGCACTATTGAGCGAAACACTGGCAGAGTGGGCCTTGCTTCGCCTTTGTGCACAGCAGTCCAGGCCAAAAAGTACGTACACGCCGATATCCGGGACTGCTAGAGAGAATAATACTGACTGGCTTATTCTTTTTCGTTCCATGCAGTCCCGAAGTTGCAGCGCTCACACAGCATCAAGACGCAGCGGGCGGCGCAGCTACTCAGGCTGCCAACAAGGAAATCGCCCTCGAACTCGCGCGCCAGATCGCAAGCTTTGGTGGTGATCCTCAGGAAGCCATCAAGAGTGGCACCTTTGCGCCTGGTGATCTGAACGATAACACTGGCAAGGTTGGGCAATGTTAGCAGTTGGCTGAAGGCATCTGACACGAATGCGCTTGCTTGTTTTTCTAGGGCGGCACCTGCGACGACTTGGACGACCCTGCTGGCTGCATTTTCACACGAAACCTACCCGTCCCGGACGTGACTCCTGAAGGTGGCAGATCTCTGCCTCAGATCACATGGCACCAGAACTGACGGAAGTCGTCAATGCAGAGATCGATGCAGCCGTCGCTGGTATCGGTGGCGCGGGCAACCAAGGCAATGCTGGTAAACAGGCCAACAACGGCAACACTGGCAGTGGCATTCAAGCCGGCCAGGGCAATCAGGTTAACCAGAACAGTGCTAGTAACAACGGCAACAACAATGCTGCAGCCGACGGTAATGCGGGCATCGCGGCCCCTACTCAGAACGCTGCGGTCGGTGGTGGTGTGAGCAGTCACAACGTCATGCAGCACTTGCATATGAATAACAGCTCACCAAATGTGTCGCTCAGGGCGCGGCTACATCTATTCAGGAAGCTGCTGGCTTGACGGCGAATGTTGACCTCGGTGACTGCCCCAACATCGCTTTAGCCTGTAAGCAACATCACACTGCAAGGATGTGTCACTGTCTCATTGTCATTTCATAACAGTCGGTCAGAATATTGAAGGTCGCAAGGAGACGTCCTTCATCCCTGCAAATCTGCAGCAATTCAATCATGGTAGGTTTTCGCAGATGCGCCAACCAGACTGAGACTGGCTGATGATACCGCTTGGCTCCACAGGCAGTGCGCTGAACGTCGACATAATCACTACCTTCATGTGTGGTTAGTACCCGCACTTGACGCGTATCCATAGGGCGATCTTCTTGACTATCTCCGGACCTCTTCACAGACCAGCTAATCAACCAGTGCGGCCTAACCACGGCAGACGAGGGCCACATCACATGCAAGGAAGCTGCAGCTGCCATTGCCAATGATCCACGAGACGGTGCAGCTGCCGACAAGTTCAACAAGTGGGTGAAGAGCTTCCTGACTTTCTTTTCTTTTCTGACAAGGTGTATGCCTCGTCTTCAGCTTCTTCGGCATCCAGACCAACTTCGCTCCGATACCCGTCGTCGACAACCAAGGCAGAACAGTCGGTGCAGGCGGTACAGCAGGCAGTGGCGCTGTAGCGACTGCAGTTTCAGTACCAGCTGGTAATGGCGGCAACAATGCAGGCAGCAACAACGCTGCCAACAATGCTGGTGGTATCGGAAGCGGCAACAACAACGGAGACAACAGCAACAGCAGCGGCGGCAACGCCAATGCCGGCAATGCGAATGCAGGCACCAACGCTGCAGTTGGCGCCAACTTCCAGGTGAGATGGCACTTCGCTAGACTAAGCGACACGTGAGGTTCAGACTGATCCCCATTGTGTCTATGGCCTATCCCTTCTCCAGAAATTCGCAGGTGGTCTCGGTGTCACTCCTCCAGCGGTCACAGCAGGAGGTCGTGGCTTTGTCGTCGCCAATAATGCCGACTTCTTAAACCTCAACGCTGCTCTGGGCCGATCATGCGATGTCTTCAAGAATCAGTGCGCAAATCAGGCCAACTCTGGAGCTGACTTCTCCGTCAGCGACTGCGAAGGATTGGCGGATCAGTGTCGGGCTTTGATCTAGACCCAGCACCTGATTCCGAGGCGGAGAGCAGCTGGTCTGAGCTCTACAACTGTGCATTGTATGATGAAGCCTGTTGCATGCTTTTTCGCTTTACATTCGGGAAAACGTGCTGGACGCCACACACATGGGTTCACACGGACTATGGAACCGGATCTGTCTCATCACCAGGCAATTGGCCTTGCAGAGGTCACAGAAATTGATACTGACTCTCATCTCACACAGCGGTGACTGCTGCATCTCTCGGGATTGACTCCTTTCTCCCATCACCGCGTCGACCTCTACGCGGGTACCTTGACGGCCCTTGGCGCTGAACCGATCGCGGCTGCCATGTAGCGGCAGAGGTACCTTCTCAAAGACGGACACGCGTAGATGGGCCTGTATGCGGATGCCAAGACATTCACTGCACCAGTCACTCTGCGTGCAAAAGGTCCTCAGAGCAGAAAATGATGCCGAAGGGACGGTACCGCAGCGGTCGCGAACAGTTTTCTACTCGGTGGCTGCCGGACTGGTAAATGAATAAATTGACGAGCATTCCTTGCCTCCTTGCATTCCTCTTCTCCCATTCCTCATTCACCACCTCACATTCCTCGCACATCCACCATGTTCACCAAAAGCTCCCTCGTCAAGACCGGCCTCTTCGCCACCCTCGCCTCTACGGCTGTGGAAGCTCTGCCCACTCGCACCAGTGTCAAGCGTGCTCTTCAACCATACCAAGCCAACATCACCCTCCACGAGTCGTGCAATGCCAATGCCACCCAGGCAGAGATGCTCAACTCGGGCCTCAACCAGGCCATGACCATGTCGGACTTTGCTCTGCAGTGTGAGAAGATTCCCAAATCGCTCTCTCCGACCTGATCTAAAATGTCGACTTCCCTTCCCAGACGTCTTCGCCAATGGCGCCGAGGACCCCCTCTTCCTCAAGTGGTTCGGCACTGGCGACCTGATCTCTGTCACTGGCGCCTACCAGAGCCTGCTCAGCTCCAACAAGGAAAATGTCACCTTCCGATGCGACAACATTGATGGAAAGTGAGTTATGCGGCCTTGCTTGTTTGGCGAGTGGCCACGTCTGACATTTGCGCCTTGTCACCAGCTGCGCACAAGAAGGATGGGCCGGACACTGGCGAGGCTCGAATGCAACCCAGGAGACCGTCATCTGCCCCCTCTCTTACGAGGTCCGGGAGCCTCTTAGCGAGGTCTGCCAGAATGGTGAGTTGTTGGTAGCTTTGAATCACTCGAGAAGCCTGCTAATTGCGTATCCTGCAGGCAACACCGTCGCCGGAAGCCCGCTGAACACATTCTGGGCAACCGACCTGATCCACCGTCTCTTCCACGTGCCCACTATCTCCGACTCCGAGGTCGAGCACTACGCCGACAGCTACAACGAGTGTCTCGAGCTGGCACAGACCAATGCATCATGGGCCCCTTACAACACTCACTCGCTCCAGTACTTTGCTCTTGAAGCGTACGCCAACGAGGTTGCTGCACCTGGAACTGGATGCACTGGTCAAGCACCGCCTGAGGAATCGTCCACTGCCGCTGCCACGGCCACATCGACTGCTGCGACAGAATGCCACACGCACGCTGATGGCGTCGAGCACTGTGTGTAAAAGTCTCTTGCGTCCCATCTGTGCCATCGGTGCGTAGCAGTAGGGGAAGTCAAGCTGGGCTTCAAATAATCCAGTAGAAAGCATAGAAAAAGAAAACTCTGTGAAGAGTCAATCGTGTTCATGAATAGCCTTACTTAGTAAAGGGTGTGCAGCCCGCCATAGAGAAATGCAAGTGTCTTGCTTACGCATCCCCTATTGTCGTTCTGTTCATTGTCCCCTCTTACACGCTGTCCGCTGGTCTTGGTGAGAAGTTGTGCGCTACCCAGGTCGCGCCTCGAGGAGACAACTTGTTGTCATCCAAGTCCTCGAACATAAATCAAAGTTAAATGGCTGCACCGTAGCACACAAGTGCCGCGCACGAATTTTTGCAAAATGGATTACGAGAAGACCGGTAGGTGTTACAGAACAGTATGTAGTGACCGCATATACGTGTCGAAAGCTTCTTTCATGAGATGATGCACTGTCCTTCGTCACTTTCCCTGTCAGCCTGATCCACCCAGCCAAGCTGCATATTCCGCAAGACAGGACGATGGTGTCAATACATCCCAATATGTAAACAGGCAGACAACGCTGCTTACATCTCTCGAGCCACCGCCACCGCCTTGCAAATTCACGATGAGCACTCCGCTATTATGCGGGTCCAGATGCGCAGACAGATGATATCTGCAGGGGAAAGAAGCGGAAAGGGCAAACCCATCAGCAAATTGATGCCGTTAGAGCCATGTCAGAACGGTTTGACTTACTTGACCATTAGCTTCTCAATTGCTGGCTTGATCTTTGCGACACCTTGATTCGAATGGATGCCTTTGCCTGTGATAATCCTCAATTCTGGCAGACCTGAGGATTGTCCATCCTACGTAAGACACGGAAGGCAAAGGTCGTAGATCAGCAAACAGAAATGTCCTTCCCTCCGACAACACTCAAAAAGCGCCTACCCTGACCGCCTTCTCAGTCTTTTCGATTGCCTCTTGGACATACAAGCCATGTAGGTCAATCTCTCCTCTCTGCCTTCCTCGATTGTTGGCTTCAAATATCCAATCCGCAGCTTGGTCATTCAGCCGGTCCCTTTCAGCTTGCGCCGCATGCCCTTCATTCGACAATTCCTTGGCCCGAGCACCGTTGCCTGCATCGTAGGCTTGTGAAGCGCGGTCGAAGGCACTGTGCATCGCTGCGTCTGCTTTTAGAGCTTGGTTGCGGAGACCGACATAGTGCGGGTCGCTGGCGTGCTGCATGTCCGTGTTCTGTTGTCGACATTTTCAGCACATGGGGCGAGCGAGAAATAAGACAGATTGCGTTGTATGTATGCCAGCAATAGAGAATGGAGAAGATGGGTAGAGAAGGGTATTGTGGGTGCTCTCAGCCACGAGGGTATTTCACCGTGGGCAAAGTATGGTGATCTCAGCTCACAACATGCTGAGGCGGCCTATAAGGCTGATGTTGCTGTTGTGGGTATCCCTGCTGTCCACCGTAAGGCTGTTGCTGCTGTGGGTATCCTTGACTGCCATAGGGCTGTTGCTGAGGCTGAGCGGCGCCATAGAATCCAGCAGCGGCACCGCCTCCGACTGCAGGGCCTGCAGCATGGCTGTACGACTGCTGTTGCGGCTGGCCATAGGGTTGTTGCTGATTATATCCTCCGTGTGGGCCTTGATTGTATTGCTGAGACGGCGGTGGAGGCTGGCCATACCCACCCGGCGGACCTTCTGTGGGGTCATGTACGTAGAGAGAGAAGGAACAAGAGTCAGTATTAGGTGTCAGCGACAGACAATGTCCAGCCTCGCTGATGATGCTCGTCGACTCCTGCATGTCATCGTCGACCAGCGTGATCGATGAAGGCATAGCAGAGTATGAAGAGAATCGAAAGACTGACGCTGTTGGTATGACTGCTGCGGCTGCTGGTATTGCTGATGGCCACCCTGCTGCCCTCCTTGCTGCTGCTGCTGTTGCTGCTTTCGCTTCTTCCTGTCTCGCCACCACTGCTTGACTTTTGGCAAGAGAAACCGCTTTGCCCTGTTTGCAACCCATTCACACAGGATAATCAGTATGCCGTCGCGTATCAGAGACATGCGCGCCTGCTTACAGCGATATGAGCTGGGCTTGGTTCATGGCTGCCGGTCAAATGGCTAATCGAGCAGAGCAAGAGCAAGAGCCAGCGCGGAAAAAAGCAAGGATGGAGAAGATCTCGCACTCGATACATTGCAGACACTTGGTCTGCGCACTTATATAGCTGATGATTCTCGTCAATTCTCTCGCTACACAAACTGCAACTGCGACTGCGACTGGTTCCTTATATTTCCATCTTCACTTGGTTTGGTTGAGCGCATCGGCGTACGACATGCGCGACTCTGAATTCTCGTCCTCCCTCTCTTCACTCTTCATGCTCTCCACCATCTCCCAATCCTTTGCAATGGGGTCGCTGTCGGACTTTGACGGGGACTGGTCTATATCATCAACATCATCTTCGAGGGCAATAACGCGATGGGGGGCCTTGATAAGCTGGAAATCGCCGAGGGCTGTTGATACAGGCAAGCTGACCATCAGCATATGCACCAATACGGATGTCTCTACTATCGGACCCACTCTTGCTCCTCTCTGGCTTGAGGATGGCGACTTCAGCGAGGTCGAGCGAGGTGGCGGCTATGCGTACATCGAGGTTGTCATTCAAGACTGGCGAGACTGCCGGTACATGCTCGTCGATGTTGACCTCTCTCGCCTCATCCACCTCCTCCTGGATGAGCCTGCGCTGGTCTAGCCTGACTCCGCCTCGATGGACGGCGTGGATCACTGCTGGCACGTGCGGCTGCCTGCTCGAGACGATGGCGGTCTTTGGAAGCGAGACCGGTCTCTGGATCTTTAGCGAGTCGACCTCCACACATGCACGTCGGTCGTTCTGCTTCCTGGACAGGGCTACGTGCCTCGCTGCTGCCCGTCTGACCTTGCTATCGATGCTGCATGCAGTGGCGGCGCTGGCTGCAGAGAGCATGGTTGACGATAGAGGGTTGCTTCTTGGTTGGAGTGAGCGCAACGCTGATTCTGCTTGTGGATCCCTGTAGATGAACGACCCTGCTCCCTGTCGGACAAGAGTGACGCGAGGCTACTCTGTGTTATCGCCCTCTGTCCTGTCCTGTCGCCCGCTGTCCTGTCTTCCAGTGGCGGACAGCGATAAGCCGCGACGTGCCTCTGTGTGGAATGCAAACAAGGCGAGGACGGGGAATGTGAGTGAGTGCGGTATCGGAGTGGGCGGCGTGGTGATGAGCAGCAAAGTGCTTGCTTCAGCTTGAAGAGTCGGAGAAGCTCCCTCTGGGAGCTGATGAGCATTCAGGCCAACATAGGAGCACACCACAAAGGAGCGAGGGAGCGGTGCAAAGAGGGAGACAGAGGGAGGCCAGCGAGTGGAGACGACGTTATACAGTACAGGGTGCTATTCATGTCGTGATGGTGACTGTGGACTCTAGTATGTGCGCCACATCGCATGCATACTGTACTCACACAAGAGCAGTGACAGCATGGCAGCAACGCCATCAGTCATGTAACGAGACAGAGCTGTCAGAGTCATCACTTGCCGCCTGCCTGCTGCCGTCGTTGCTGCTGCTCTGTCGCGTTGCTCGCTTATCCAGCAGCGTCATGGCTCGCATCGCATACATCGCGTCTTGCCCAGCGACGCATCCAGTACGAGGACATGGCAGCGCACAAGGCTGAACCGCCATCACGCTCATCTTCTACCAGCAGCACCGTCGTCCGCGTCGTCGTCGTCGCCCTCCTCCTGGACCTGCTCGCATTCACGCTGTGAGTCTCTGTGGCGCATCGTAGCTACCGTGGTAGAGAAACGCCAGCTGATTGATGAATCACATACACCTGGACTACATCTACTCTCTTGAAATGCTCTGGATTCTCTAACACGACACTCTGCCTATCCCCTGGACCTGACTTGACCCGCTCTGGACTCGCGACATGTCGCCCTGCCTATTTCTGGTACTGGCAGACCACTCCCACTATTCCCGAGAATCATTCAAGGATACGCAGATGCTGCATTCCAAGAGGTGAGATTCGAGGCGTGGCATTATCCATGTCAACTGCGCAAGCTGAGAAAGACGGTGTACAACTTTCGCCGTGTACAACTTTCGCCCTGCCGCATTCAGGATCCAAACGGCGCTCCTCGGACCCTGCTAGCACGCATCCTCTCCCAACTCGACGCTTTCCGCTTCTCACTCTCTTCATCTGCAAATCTACATTCCGCCGCCTCCTCTCCCAAGACCAACATCGTCCTCCTTGGCGGATTTCTAGGCTCCCTCTTTTCGCTCTGTCAATTTCTCGTCAGCCCTTTCATCGGCTCTCTTTCCGACGCCCATGGGCGTCGCCCCGTTCTCCTCCTCAGCATGGCTGGCAATATTCTATCAGCACTGCTCTGGCTCTTTGCAGGCTCATTTGAAGGCTACCTCGCAAGTCGGCTAGTGGGAGGACTATCCGAAGGAAATGTGCAATTGTCAATCGCATGCATAAGCGATGTCACGCCGCCTGAGAGGAGAGCAAAGGCACTAGCTCTCGTTGGAATGTGCTTCGCAGTGGCATTCACGTCTGGACCTCTCATTGGGGCAATGCTCGGTACGCGCGTGCCGGCGTGGACAAGGACAAGCCTACGAAGCGTGCAATTACCCCTTGTTGGACGCATCGCAACCTCGGAGTGCGCACTACCGGCTCTCGCGACGCTCGTTCTGCTGCTCTTCGAGACGTCGTATCTATACGCACGCTTACCCGAAACGAAAGACTGGCCAAGAGCGTCTGCACAGAGCACCAATGGCGATGCAAAATCTTCCGCAAACACAGCGACCTTATCTCGCCCATTGAGCGAGCGGAAAAAGCGTGTCAAACAGCTTTCAAGGTTACTGCTCTTTTTCTCCTTCATCTTCTCTGGTAAGGCTGCCACCAGCTTGGTTCTCCATGTGGTTGAGAGCTGTTCTTGACGCAATTGGTTCACCCTGTCTAGGCACGGAATTTACCCTCACCTTCCTCACATACGACCTCTTTTCGTATTCGAACTTTCAGAATGGGAAACTCTTAGGCAGTATTGGCTTGCTCTCTTCGCTGATACAAGGTGAATATCTCTTGCTTGGTTTTCAGCTTTGCATCAGAAGTATGGGCTTACTCTTCCTTGTTCGCAACGCAAAAAGGCGGCATTGTTCGAAGATATGGCCAAAAGATTGGTACAGGCCGATTGGCGGTGACCGGTCTCCGTACATGTACAATGGCGCTCTTCTTCCTCGCAAGACTCCCTTCAACAAAGTCTTCAATCACGAAAGACGCTATCAAGAACGGCGTTACTGGTCTCGCATTGGTCTTCCTGTCGCTAGCATCCTTGTGCATTGCCTGGACTAGCGGAACAGTCGTCAATTCGCTCAATACGCTCGCAAGCCTCGAATGCGATACAGACGAGCAGGTCACCGCTCAAGCAGCCTCATCAACGACCACAGAGGTATCGAGTGCAATTGAAGGACTCGCAAAGGGCAGAACGCTTGGCAAATTTCGCTCTGCTGGTCAACTGGGGCGTGCGCTCGGCCCGCTGAGCATAACAGCGGCTTACTGGCTGTATGGACCAACCAAGACGTACATTGCGCTTGGAGTGGGAATGCTTGTCTTGGCTGGCAAATACAGGCCGCTACTGTTAGACGGTTCGGCTCGAAAGAAGGCAGAATAGCTCAAAGCAAGTCGTGTCGTGCTTGGCCGTACGTGCAGTAATAGACAGATCGACAAGCACAACAGTGACGAGCATGACCGGCACGCTGAAACGACGGAGTTGCTGACTATGAGTGGCTGAGCTAGACATTGAAAGAAATCTTTTCGGTACCAGGTCTGATTCCTTTTTCTTCGTGCTGAATACCTTTTGTCAAGCTCCGTCCTTCAATGCTCGAGGTATCGGATTTGAAAGAGTCCGAGGAACTCATCAAAAGCGGCTTTGCAATCTTCATGGGCGTGACCTTCGGTCCTTGTGTACCATTCTTCGTAACTTGACCCGCCGAGTTTGCTGTAAGCGCCAGCGGCTTTAGGCATTCTTTGGGAGTGCAAGGGTATGCACCAAGGGATACCTGTCCAGCAGGCGAGTAGAGTGCATGATATAGTACTGCCGCTGTTGCTAGGCTGCCCACGACTGCAAATGTCCACAGGCCAGCAAGCATGCGCGAAGAGGTAGCATACTTGGAGACGTCCCTCCCAGATGTCGTTGGCTGAATCGCGATGCTCAGACTGATCACTGTGTAGATCCCCGTGACCAAGAATACGCTGCTGACGACGAAGACGAAAGTGCGCTGCAAACGGTTCAGGAGTTATCAGTAATCCCCGTCAGATCTAGCGGTGACTACGAGCGAGTAGCACTCACTGTGTATGCCGCCATTGCTGCATGTCGTGCTTCGTAGCTGGGCTTGACGGGAGGGATCTCGCCAGCCTGCTCTCGCTTTAAAGCGGCCAGAAGACCAGCGGTCTGTCGCTTGAAGATGCGGAGCATGACGCCGAGCAGCACAAAAGAGGCCTGCGGGCACATAGTCGGGAAAGTCAAAGCAGTAGTAAGTGAGATGAACTGCCTGGTCGGACGTTTCTGACTTGAGCTCACCATGCAAAGTACCCATCCGACAATAGTATAGACGACATAGCCGACACGGACAAAGCGGATCGTTTCCTCTTTCTCCTCAACCATGACTGTCCTGAGCTGCTGGATCTGCGCGCTAACCGAAGCGTAGATTGTGCCATCGAACGAGCCGTCTGCTTGTGCAAGAACGCGGTCCAGGTCTTGCCATGCGTGAAATACATGATTGTATGCTCGGTTCGCAAAACCAAACGGCGTCATGGTAAAGACAGTGACCAGGGTAGGTAAAAGCCAGAAGAGCGTGTTCGTGACAGGTGGCGAAGGAAGCCAGCGAGCAATACAGGCTATGCGGACGTAGCGCAGAGAAAGCGGAGCCGATTCGTCTGGGAAGTGTGATGCCGCAAGCTTGCTGACGTCTGCGTTGAAGAGAAAGTGCCAGATGAGCGCGTATCCGGCAGCCCAGAGGGGCAGCCAGATGATGGTTTGCCAAAGCACAAAGCCAGACTGATCCTTTGTCCCTCTGTCGACGGCGATGACGGACCAGATATAGCCCTGTGTGAGACCGGCGAAGAGCGTGACTGCAGCTGGAAAGAGGGTAGTCCAGCGTGGGACCCAAAAGCGATGGTCGCTATGAGCGGATGCGTACTTTTGCAGACAAGATAGCATGTTAGCATTAGTGTCTCTGTCTCTGTGATGCATTGTAGGACTGTCCACACACCTTGTCGATGAAGCCCAAGTTGCGTCGCTTGGCAGCGACAACTAGGCTGGCGAGTGCGACGAAGGCGATGAGTGCATAGATGGCGCTGAGGACAAAGAGCTGGTTGCAGGTCGATCGCGGTATCTTAGGGTAGAGGGCGAGGCGGGCTTGGATGCGCAGAGTTGTGTATGGGTTGACGAGCGAGGGCGTGTCGAGGAATGGCTCTTCTGCCTGGCGGGCATGAAGGCTGCCAGTGCCACTGAGGATGGCGTTGGTGAAAGTCGCGAAGAGGTGCATGTCTGTGGGCAAGTGAGGTATAAACAGGTTCAGCGTACAGATGAGGCCAGCTCAGGCTGCCAGCGCCAGTCTGTAGAATCAGTCAGTCACTTTTCAAGCCATGCATTCCCTCAAACAAGGGTCAGTCTGGCACACCCTGCCCGCTGGCCGTAGCCAGGACGACGAGCACGATAGCCGTGTCTAGCCTGTTCTCGTCAGCCATTGTCATCCGCCCACCCGCTCGTCGTGCTTGCTGCGCCTCGTTTGCTGGCTCTTTTGTCTCTTCGTCGCCTGGCAGACGGCCTCGCGACGGTTGCCAGAGCACAGTGCAGGTGTCGCAGCGGAATGGCGCACGGCTCAGCGCACGCACTTAGTGTTGAATACGCTGTTACTGCCATGTAATAGCTCGCTGCTGTCGTTGTTGTCTTGCTGTAGCTCCTCGTCATTCCTCGCCACCCGCTTCGCCTACTTTTTGCAGATTTGCTCATAGCAAGCTTGTCTCTGCTCATCTATCGTTGAAATAGAACTTGCTCGCTGCATTCTCGGTCATTCAACGTCGACTATGGTGAGTCGTGCTGATGCTCGGCTGACCCGGCTTCAACCTCGCTGTTGGTGTGTGCTGAACATGTACTTGCTTTGCAGAAATAGACATGCCCTCGATGAACAGCAAATTCTGACGCATCTTCCTTCTTCGCTACATTCACATCTCCGACTAATACCATTCTCTTCATCATTTTGCACACTACCTCATTCAAGCTGTGCAGCTCTGACACGTCTCTTCTGCCTAAGCAGCCCATTGGGCTGCATATCCGAGTCATTCTTCAGATATCTGTAGACCATGCAAGGCTCAGTAGAAGTGTGGGCACTACAAGTAAGCAAACTTCAGACCTACCGTAAAGGAAATACGGGTTGCGGTGATCCGCAATATCGTTCTCCGCAGCCTGCTCGCCCAATCGCAAGAATTCTTCGTCGCTAATGCCGGCCGCTGCGGCAGCTGCAAGTCGCTGCTTGTTGCGCCTTGCGTAGTACCAGCGCCAGACGCCCATCATTATGAATTCGAGAGCATAAAAGCCGGCACTTAGGGCGATGGCGGGAATATATCGAGGCGCCTGTCGTGCAAATTTGGTCAGCCCGGGGTCAATGTAGGCGATCTCACTGTCAACATCATGACCTTTTGAACGCCATTGACGTCCTCTCATAGATCATAACGCCCACTGCGTGCGCCATCGATTCTGGGCTAGTGCAGACTCACCCATTCTGCTCTGAAGAGCTGAGCTCCAATTGAATTGCCAGTACAGTAAGCGACAAAGATCAAAGAAGACACCACTGATTTCTTGGTGCGTCCTGCCACGTTCGAAGGCAGCATGGTCCCTTGATACACAAGGTATCAGCCGTCGGTCGAGATTAGAGACAAGAGCGACTAACAGATCATCAAGCCTGCAGAAATGCAAACAGCAGATCAGCATAATTGTCAAGCTTGACTTGGCTGCGGCACCTGCAACCTACCTGGAAGATTCGCCGTGACAGTTCTGTGGCAAATCGGAAAGGTGAGATTTTTTAGTTTTTCCTTGGCTGTCGGAACGGATTAAAGGGAGCTGACTGGCTCACATCATATAGAACGACCAGCGCAGCCATTTGTTCGAGGGACTTGCGTCTACCAAGCTTATAACAAGCAGGCCTGATGGGAAATGTGTCGCCTGAGTGACCTGTGGTGGCGACAGAAGTTGGAACGATGCTCACCGACGAAACCAGGGAGGACTACATTAATCAGAGGTCAGTCTGCATTGTAGTCATGTATTCCTGTCCATGTCTCACCGCTAAACATCATGCACTGTATATCAGGATCAGCTCGCGACCATACGCCACCTAGGTTGACCAGCTTACCCAAAAGCGAATCTTGCGCCAACGGCGAGTCGCCCAGCCGATAAGCAAGAAGTAAATCATGGAGAGAGCATTCTGGGGGACGAGACCGAAGACTAACATCTCCCGTTAGACACCGAACGGAAATTCGCAAAACGAATCGCTCACGAAGCCTGCGTGAGGCAAGTCAGCGTACTCCCACGCGCGCAAAGCTACGTGGATGACTCACGCGTCCAGATTTGTGAAACCAAATGAGACTGCACAGTGCTTTGACTTCAGTTCAGAGTTGCACAGCACTTGTCGCTGCCTCTTACCGATAATTAGATTTCCGAAAGCCGTAGTTCCTGCGAGTCAAAGTCATGAAAAGGTCAGCTCAGCTTTCGCTGAAGGAATCACGCAGGAACCGACACACCTCCATTCGGCAGAGAGTTGACGATCTGAACATGTACGAAGTTAGCTCAGCAAGCGAGCAAGCGCGACCAGTCAAAGGTACGTACGCTGCGAAGGAAAAGTTAGCTTATTTTCTACGACTTCTCCTGTGGCGTCGAGGTATCACTCACACGATGAAGAAGAACATAAAGGCTTGAGGATCTGCAAAAGTATCTCTAAATTGGACCCAATCCCACTGTCTCTTGGTCCTATCGGTTCCTGTCAAGAACATCGGTCAGCAAGTCTTGACGTGGAGCTGTGGGGCGAGGGCGCCTACCAGTCTTGTTGCTGACAACACGAGCTTGCACAATGCGCACCTCTTCCTTTCGAAGGAAAGAGACCTCTCGAGGCGTGCCTGCGAGTGTGTTATCAGCGCGACTCCGAGGTGGAGCACGAAGTTTGTGGCTTACCCAGGCAGAAAAAGGCAAAGAGGGAGAGCAGGATCGTCATCGGACCAAGAAAGAGACTAATGCAGCGCCAAGGTGCGAGTCCGTCGGGGTTTGCTTGTGCACGCTTTCCGATGCCGTACATGGCTGCAGTGACGGCATCAGCGCACCATGGCTTATCTTCGGTGGCGTCATCTCGAACTCACCCAGCGAGGTGATCATTCCCATGCCAGCGTTCGAAGTGCCCTGAGACGGTATTTGACTCAGCCTAATACACTGATGATCTTGGTAAACATGTCGCTTACCCAGATCAGGGCTGGAATCAAGCCAGAAAAGCGTTTTTAGCAAAATTGGACGTCTCCATTAGGGACTCAGAGACTTACCCCTAAATGAGTGCTCCTCCGTTCGGTACCCTGGACATTTGTCAATGTGTCAGCTTTCAACACATGTTCAGAGGGTGAGGCTCTTTACATTGAGCAGTGATAAGGAGGAATGCTGGACTGATACTGTATTTCAAAGATTCAGAAAACGATCTTGTCTCATCGGCATGAGGCGAAGAGAAAGTACCTGCATTCAAGTGCACCTTGCAGAGCTCGCAATGCCATCACCGTTGGCCAATTCTGAGCAGCCTTGACAGGAGAAAGTCGTCAGTGAGCACGCCGGTGGCGGTTTTGCAGGCGAAACATGTCAAGCTCACTGCAATGCAAGTCACCACGCATCCCCAGAAGAACATGACGGTCCCTAATGTCTTGTTTATTGATAGCCGCTGCATCATATAATTGGCGGGCAATTCGCAAGTCACTGAATAGGCATTGAATTCCGTGGCAAGCTGAAATTCAGCTTTCCGCGCAAAACATGCACCCAATAGACAACTTACAGTAGCCGAGATAGAAGATAGTCGTGAGCCAAGCGTATTGCTGTCCTGCAACCAGCACAATCATGAGCAAGTTTCCCCGGGAGAAGCATTGACAACTTTTGTTTTTATCGCTTACCGACCATATTCAAGTCTTTTCTCATCCCGAACGTGGCCTGAGTAGCAACTGAGACCTTGTCTGCTTGCTGAGTGCCTGCAGTGTGAAACGATAATGTAAGCTTTCTTCCGGCAGGCGCGCCAGTGGCGCGCAAGTGGAGATGCCCGCTGACCGTACTGCCGAAAGCACAACGACAGTTAACAACGACCGTACTAAAGCAAAGCAATAAAAGAGACGTACACAGAGCCACATTAGCGGCAATAAAATCATGTCCTGCTTGCGGAGGATCCTCTTGAAGTCGGCTTCAGTGTACTGGTGAGTGGCATCGAGGGTGTCCTGCACGACGTGCTGGTCGGTCTTTGAGGAAGTGGGGGCAACAATGGCTTCCAGCGGCATGGGATCTGACTCCTTCTTGTCATCGACGGAGAGCGTAGTCGCCAACGGGGGCACCGAGAGAGGATCTGCCATGGTAGCTGCTGTCTGTGCTGCGTCTTCTTCCGATTCAAGCCTGGCCGCAAGTCTGGAGGAAAGAAGGGAGAGAGGGAGAAAGAAGAGCAACCCAGGCTGGGACCAGTCACATTCCACCCTCCCACACGCTGCGATAAGCGCCAGTGCGAGCAGTTGGAGCGCTGCAATCCCGCAGATCCCATAGAGAAAAGAGCCGCCATTGACGGCGTTCCCACGATCATCACCTCGGGCTGAACGGTGGCGGAGTCCACAGCCGTCCGGGACGGAGAGCGTCGACGACAAGCAGCGATAGCGGCATCCCAATAATGGCATGCGTGGCTTGTGCGGGAAGAGTAGGCTGCGTCTGCCTGAGCGACCGCATGATTATCGTATGGTGCAGGGAGATGGTGGCGGATTTGCTGCAGGTGACCCAGGCGGGATTGGCGGCATCACGATAGATACGCGCTGCAGGGTCGCACTGAAGCGCAACAAACCGCTGTTCCCACTGTCCATACGATTCCACACTTGCCGACCTCGCAGCATCGCAATTGCAAAAGTCACCGGCCGTCGCCACCGCAGGGATTGGAGATTGCGAAAAGCCGCCAGAGGGCCGTTCTCGGTGATTGATGAGCGTGGAAGTTGCTTGCGAGAGGCTTCTGCGGCTTGCTGGACAGCTGCTAGCGCGCCCGGCAAGGAGAATCCCGGACTTTCCTTGCTATCTCTGGCGGCCCGGGCTGAAAGGTGGCAGCGCGCAGAAGTCCGCCTCAGGTTGGCTCTGCACCAGCCCGCGCTGCCTGATAAGTGTGCACGACTGACGCTCCAATGGCCCCCAAAGCATTCAAGGCAGCCCGCGTGCTCACTGATAGCCAGGCGGAGCTCATCCCCGACGGCGCCGTGGTCATTGATGAAGACACTGGCAAGATTACTGCGGTGGGGCCATGGAGCCAGGTTCGCTCACAGCTCGTCGACGAAGGGTCCGTTGAGGATCTCGGAGATGTCACGTTGATGCCTGGTGCGTCTGCGCGTGCTGTCCATCACGACCTCAGACCTAGCTGACTATTTGCGCGCATCAATCCGTTTCTTCGCCACTCGTACTACCACCCGCCTCTGCAGGCCTCTTCGACTGCCATGTCCACCTCGTCATGGATCCCCATGGCGGTCACTCTACCAACGACATATTCAGAGAGAGCGACGAGGCCCAGCTCGAGATGATGTCTGAAAATGCACTTCGTCTGCTCGACGCGGGTGTCACGAGCGCGCGCGACTTGGGCTGCCCAGGGACCTATGCTGTGACAATCAGGGATCGCATCAAGAGCGGCCAGATCATGGGACCGCGCATGATGGTGTCCAACTGTGAGTATGCACTGAACAGACCAATGCGCTATGACGTCGCTCGAGAATTTTCTGACGTCGTGTCGGACCTGCCCAGCTCCAATTACCGTGCCAGGGGGGCATGCCTGCGCGATGGGAGGCGAGGCAGCGGGCGTCGAAGACGTACGGGCCATGGTTCGTCGCAATGTCGCAAATGGTGCGGATGTGTGCGTGAGATCTTTGCTGCAGACGCGCCAAGAGACAGCCCAGGGCTAATGCAATAAAGCAAACAGCATCAAGGTGATGACCACGGGAGGCTTTATGACCAAAGGAACAGTGAGTGCCGAAAAGCAATGTAAAGAGAAAGTGCGCCGAACGATTGTTATTCCAGCACCCTTCACAAGCGCGATATACAGTCGAGGAGCTCGCAGCCATGGCGGACGAGGTGAGCATACCGCTGTACTAGGCAACACCGCGGCTGAAGTCTGAACTTCGTTTGCACCAATCAGGCACACAAAGCTGGAATCAAGATTACCACCCATGCGCAAGGCTGCGAGGGTATTCGAAGAGCTGTAGAAGCCGGCTTTGACAGCATCGAGCACTGCTCTTGGAGCGTCGAAGGCGGAACCAAGTTTGATATAGACATCGCAAGGCAAATTGTGGCCAAAGATGTTGCTGTCTGCCCGACCATGAACACCGTGAGTCGCAGCAAAATCTGTCCCCACGAATATGATGCATATTTGACTAAATTGTCAATGCCTCAGGCCTGCACCCACGACCATTACTTTTGCCCGTGGGATTCTCGGAAGATGATCATCGCCAACCTCGCGTCTTTGCGAAAAGAAGGAGCGCGGCTGCTGGTTGGCACTGATGCAGGAATCGGTCTGTGTCGTTTTGAGCGATACAGCGATGGCCTTTTCGTCTTGCAAGACGCCGGTTACACTGCTCGAGAGATCATCCAAGGCGCTACGGACGTGAGTGATCACCCTAGAACCGAATGCGTGACTTGATCCCGGCTTACCTCTTTCATTCTCCAGGGCGCGGCGGCAGAGTGCGGCCTCGAAGGAGTTACTGGAAAGCTACAACCTGGACTGGCAGCCGATCTTGCCGCATTCGAAGGCAACCCACTCGACAATATCGTCTCCTTCACCAAGCCCACCTTTGTGCTGGCAAACGGCCGTCGACACAAGCTCACGCCCATTGCGCCATTCGGGGATCAAAGCGAGAGGATTGCACAGATCTGGGATGCATTGCGAAGTGGGGCAGGGTTGGCGGTAAATCATGAGAAATGAAGGCGGTACAGATATTTTGTGCAAGGTTAAGTTAAGAAGGCTACATCACTGGACCGGAGAGAGTGTACTTTTGTTAAATGGGCGCGTGACACAGCCCATCTAGATCTTCACCAATCCAAACAAGCTGCAATATAGGGCCATTTGCATTGCATGTGCTGTGAGAGGTAGTCTCGCATGTCGTATCAGCCTTGCTTGCCATTTCTGCACGAAAGACTACACCAGCGATAAGCAGTACTAGTACGAGCGAGTCCCAAAATGGAGCTCCACACCTGGGTCTTCCTCGACTTCGGCACTGCAAAAGTGCGTGCAGACCACCACAGGGCACGTCTGCAGTGCCAGTCTGCCCATGCACACCATGCTCTGCCCGGCCGTGGTCTCCCGCTGGACCTCGTGGCGGCATGCGGCTTCGGCGGCAAGCTGGACAGCGAGCAGGCGGCGAGAAAAAGCAAAAGAGCCAGCTTGACCAGACGACGAGCAGAGAGGCGAGAAGGACACTGCAGATACGTGCAGTGAGAGCACACCTGGAGGTGAGTAGTGCTGCGACGGCGGTGCGGGCGTTTGCGGTCGCGATTTTGGCTCTTCAAGCTGACTCGTGACCTGCAGGCGGACATCGAGATCTGGCACAAGACACTGGGAACACCAGCTATAGAGGCAAGATGAGCACCAACGGAGTGACTACGAATGGACACCACGCCGAGGACAAGCAGGTCGACCTGTCGCACCACCTCTCTCTGCTGAGTCGGAGCAGACACCCCAGTCCGCTCAAGGACATCATCAAGTGTGAGTTCACAGCGCCATCAAGCCCAGAGGGGAAGTACTGACATTCGTCTCGTGGTTGTCTGACGCATCTGCTGTCAACCTTCAGACATGTCCGTGCCCGGCATGACCTCGCTCGCCGGAGGACTGCCCCACCCATCCCTCTTTCCCTTCCAGAGCGCCGACATTTCTGCTTTTGCAGCTGACACCAACCTCGTACCTTCGGATGATAACACGACGCCATCGCTCGTCCATCTGCACCTCGACCGAGATGGTCCCGCCGGTACAAACACGTTGTCCAAGGCCATGCAATACAGTGAGCGTTATCACGTGTCTGGCTCTCCTCCAGACGCAACAGGTTATCTAACACAATCGTGACCGCGCAGCTGGAGGGTCCGGAGACGCAGAACTATCCAAACTCTGCCACAACTTTGTCAAAACCGTCTACAAGCCTGCTCGACGTGACTTTGAGATTCTTCTCAACTCTGGCAATACCGATGCGTGGGCCAAGGTCATCCAGCTGCTGTGCGAGCCAGGCGAATCCGTCCTCGTAGAGCAATTTGTCTACCCCTCGGCTCAGCACTGCTTCATCCCCATGGGCTGCGTTAGCGTGCCGGTCCCTATCGACGGAGACGGCATCATCCCAGAAGAGCTCGACGAGATCCTCGGGTCCTGGGAGACTTCAAACCCTGGCGTCAAGCGTCCACACGTGTGAGCAGTAATATGTCTTTGCAATGGGGCCCGAGACACAACTCTGATTCGCAAACGCGTCAGTCTCTATCAGGTTGCCGTCGGCCACAACCCTTGCGGCGCGACCCTGACGTGGGAACGAAAGCAAAAGATCTATAACCTCGCCGTCAAGTACGACTTCATTATCGTGGAAGATGACCGTAATGTCTTTCATAAACGATCCTAGACCAGCCAGGCAGCCAGCTCACATACGCCACGTTTTCCGACAGCCTACTACTGGCTGCAGCTGCCAGCATACTCGATGCCTAGCGAGAGAGCCCAAGCGGACGATGACGCAGGCAAGACCGACTATATGCCATCGTACGTCAAGCTCGATACCGAGGGTCGCGTTATCCGTCTGGAAACGTTTTCCAAAGTAAGCTGCGGCGGACCTCAAGCATTGCTTCTTCGCTCGGCTGACTGCTCTCTTCGTTCTAGACCGTAGCTCCTGGCCTTCGCCTAGGCTTCTTTATAGCTAGCCCTCTCTTCATCGAGCGCCTCTTGCGAGCCACGGAAGTACAAAGCCAAGCACCTTCAGGGTGGTCGCAGGCTATCGTTTTGGAACTGTTCAAGAAGTGGGGCGTCGACGGTTACCTTCGCTGGCTCGATAACCTCAAAACATCTTACGCTGTGCGACGAGATTGGATGGTAAGCATGGCCGGTAAACAGAGCTTGCACATGTACTGAGCAAGTCTGCCTCTCGCAGTGCGATGCGATTGCGAGTCACTTTGTGCTAAAGCCCGCCAAAGTGAAAGCAGATGGCTTGACAGCCCACGTTCGCAACAAAGCTGGCGAGGAAATCCCAGTCTTCAGCTTTGTGAGCATTTCCGAGAGCGGAGCAAGATCGTAACAACACAATTAGTGATGTGCCATATTTCGACAGGTTCCTCCGAAGGCAGGCATGTTCGTTTGGGCTGTCTTCCATTTGCAGCAGAATGCCGGTCATGCCAAGCTGCTTCAAACTCTCGCGCCTGCAGAAGCACGGCAGCAATGGAGTCACCACTTTTGGCTGCAGCTAATCGAGAACAAGGTACTCCTCACACCGGGGTCGTACTACTACCCATGGCAAGGTCCAAAGAAGGCCGTAGATCTGCCAGACAGCACCACGTATTTCCGTTTGGCCTACTCGTACGAGACCAAGGACGACATCCTTGTCGGGATTGAAAAGTTTGCACAAGTTGTTCAGGCATCATGGAGCGAGTAGTTAATGGCTACATTGCCTGAGATGTGAGTACGAGGGAGATCATACAGACTAGACGCTGCAACACGCCGTTTGCAATTGTTCAAGCAGCTAATCGTGATGTACTGACTGTTGGAGTTTGAACTTGCGTTACCACAGCTCCCACGAAGGCTGCCAGTAAAGCTCGCCGATTGAAGCATAATCTGCTGGCGATGGGATGTTCATTGCAGGGTCGGTGAGCATCAGGCCTTGCTGATCCGGCCTAAGCATTTCCTGCATCGAATTGAAAAGGCCGGGAAAGGGCTGAGCTGAAGAAGCAGCGGAATAAGTCCGGCCATGCAGCGGATCATATGCAGCAAATGCGTCGCTGGCTGCTGGTGCTGGCGGGACATCTGCGAGTAGCAGCGCTTCGATCTGGCTAATGAGCTCGCTCGTCGATTGCTTCATGCCGGGTAAGCTGACCCAAGTGAGCAAGATTCGACTGCTATTGCGTAGGCGACTGAGGAGACCTGGGTTGAGACCTTCTCGCTTTGCAGCGGCGACATCGATCGTTGCTGCCCAGTACGCGCTGTGGGGGCGCCAAAATGTATATCAGTGTTTGACCTTTGGCAAAGGAGATGCATTCAGACGCACGCATAGATGTAGGAGAAGTGCAGCTGCAAGACGCCAAAGTCTCGCTCGAAGAATCGGAAGATGGCGTAAATTTCGCTTGCACATTGGTTGCATGCGTCTCTCGCACCAGAGATGGGATTGCGATTCCTGCCCATATTATAGAATGGACGGTAGAGCAGAATCCAGGTGGAACGCAGTAGGAGGCTAATCAGACGTCGATGTCAGCAATCATGGAAGATGGGAAGATCGTTATGCCAGAGACGCACTTGAAATGGACAATGTGGGGCGGTGGACATAGCTCGGGCAGCGAGTCCGTCTTAAGCAGTATAAAATCCGGTATTTCACGACTTTGCCAGCGCAACATTCGCTCGCTGATTCCCTGTACGGTCGCATTGATCGTCGTCGGCGGCTTCTTCTCGTGAGCAGCGACATAGACATTGGTGAGGATCTCGTCAAGGAACTGCCGAAGAGGGGTTTAGTTCGGCTAGCTACCATGACGTCACAAGCGCTTCATCTCACAGTGAATAGCTGACTGATTTGCTTGAAGCACTCAATCTCGTGACCAGGACGCGGAATGGTGATGGTATCAAGAGGGACTCCGCTCATATCGTTGCGTACGGGCAAGGCCGCCTCCCACGTTTCTATCTCGTCCATTGGCTCTACCATCGGGAAGCAACAGACAAGTCAGTGCAATTGCGCAAAAATATCTGATCCTGTATTCTTACCAGGATACTCGACCTTCAATTTGGGCACGCTTGGCTTGCGATTAAGATTGAGCGATATGACGATGCTCCAAACATAGTGACTCCAATACAGCCGCTTGCGTAATTTGACTTCTGTTTGCGAAATACTATCATCGATGTTCTCCAGCAGATCTGCGAGTTTACCGAGTCAACGTCAGTTTGACGCAAAGTCGAAAAGCTGCACCGGTAAGACAGCGCACCGATGACCATAGCTGTGCCTAATACGGAGAGAACCCATGAACAGTCAATTTTCCGACTGACCGTGACCGTAGACGCAAAGCAAGGCAGCTCACATGTGAAAGTGAGGGTCCAGGCTAAGCTGTGATCGCTCCTGGCCGCTGCTGTACCGGCGAGTAGGATCAAGCCCTGTGCAGTCGTGACCGACGCCGCTTTCGCCTTGCTGAGCTCTTTTGCCAAGAGTAGGTGCGCCCGGGCCTGGATATAGACAGCATGACAATCAGATCAATGGCGCGAGAGAGCCTTTGTAATCTGGTCACCGTGACATACTCTGTAATAGGCTCGACGATCCTCAAAGCCTGGACAATGTGATGACGAATGCGCGAACAATGACCAAAGCAAGAAGGACGAGCAAAATTGTTCATCTCCCGAGGCTCTACTCTCTGCAAAAGCCACGATATAGATCAGCTGGGGGCGAGACCGGTATGCGAGGCACAAGACGCACCATAGAACAACTTTTTGTGTATAAGAGCGTATCGAGGATTGAGCCACGCAAAGTAAAAGTCCAGAAGACGCTGATCTTCGTGTGGTAGTGCTAGAACGAGAGCATCAGAACCATGACACGTGATCGGACAACGGAAAGTACACTCACGGCCACCTTGCGCTTCGCCGTGCGGGAGTGCAAAATGCATGTAAAGGGTCATTTGCCTCTCAATCTCCGATCCTTCTGGACTGCGATCGCTCGCAGCTGATATCAGAGCCTGCGTGAATTGCGCAGCAGTCTCGTCATCGCTGCTCGGTCGAGGAGACGGCGCTGCATAGCTTCCATCTGCGTTTGTCTCGGCGTGCAGCACGCCATTCACAGTATCCGACGACCCAGTCCTCTGAAGCTGGTGTGGTTCCACAATGCCAGCACTGTTGAGCTTGCTGTCGACAGGATTGGTATGACGAGTGGAGTCCTGCTTTTTCTGCAAGACACTGTCGCTGTTGAACATGGCTGCATTGGCGGGTTCAGCGGTCTTACTAGGCTTTGCAGCCAGTATAGCAGCTGCCCGAGGACCAAGAGCCGTGGCCAGGATCTCATCCTTAGCAGAGAGATCGTCTGCGCGCAGGGCCTCCTTCATCGCGTCGACGAGCTGTTCACGAGCAGAGGCGAGTTTTTCCGCTTCTACATCGGCTTTGCGACGCGGAGCCGTCATGTTGCCATATGTACATGGTATGCCACGGTCTGCACATGCCGTGCAAAGGGTCTCCTGCGTCTCTGGATCCCTTCCTGGACATTTTCGCTTTCGCGCTCGACATGTATCGCAGCTTGCATTGTATCGGCGCGTCGGCTTGCGTTTGGGTCCAGACTTGGGTGAGCGTGGTGCATTGTTGGTGAGTTCGTCTTGGTCGTCCATTGGCTCGCCGCCGTCTGCGTCGCCTTGCTCTGAAGAAGGTGCTGGCTTGACGACTGCAGAAGGCGGAGCAGAGGTGGATGGCAGTGGCTGATCTGCCGAGTGTGGCGAGTAGAGCGAGTGCGCGCTGAGAGGCGGTCCGCTGTGATAGCTATGGCTGTGAGAGTGTTGATGGTGAGGAAGATGTTGATGTTGAGATGGCCCAGGATAGCTGTTCGAGAGCTGTTCATACTGGGACATCGAAGGGCTGAAGAGCGGATGCTGCTCCATCTCGTGATGAGAGGCGTTGGTAGGATCAGCAGAAGTCGACGCGAGCATGTGTATGTTGTAATTGCTGTTGTTGCTTGTCATGGGATGGGGGTACGGAAGTTGCGAGTGGCGGAAGTTGGCGCTGCTGGCCGAGGTGGGCGAGCGCATGGTGTGGTGAGAGTGATGCTGTGGATAGTTGTGATGCATGTGCGCCTGGTCATAGTGTTGGTTGTGCATCTGCTCGCTGGGATGGTTGCCCTGGTAGTCGTAGTACTGTGCGGATGCTAGCAGGCCAGCAGCGCGCCTCACGTCGGGCGAGGTGTTTGCGGCGGACATTGATGGCCTTCTTGCGGTGTCCATTTCTTGTTCAATGTATGCTCTTCCTTGTCCTGTACTCCTGCAAGCAGGCTCCCGCGAGGACCAGACCAGCGCCAGACAGCCCGACCACGAGCAGGGCTATCGGGACCCGAATCGCCCAGACAACGGGCGGGAAGGCTGCGTGGACGTATTGCAGGCTGTCCAGGGGGACGAGTGGCTGCGTCGGGTGTGCTCTCTCTCAGCGCTGTGCTTGCTGTTCTCGACAATCTGGCATCCTCACCAGCACAATTGCCCACAGCGTGTAGTAGGCGAATGCGAGAGTTGCGGCGGCCAGGAGCGCGGCTGTGGGGCGTGTGTAAGTATGTGATCCACTTGGACGGCCGCTGTGCTCGCCTGCGCCTGCTCCCATGTACGTCGTCGGTTGTCGCGAGGTGAAGCCGCGGGAGGCGAAAGAGAGGGCAAGCCGGGCGATGAGCGTGCGCGGACTGGCAGGCAGGTCTGGACTGTCGCAGGCCATTCAAGCAATCATACAACCATCACAAGAAGCTTCAAAAGTCCCCAGCTCGTCGCAACTTGAAAGCTTCCCTCGTTCGGACAGCGAGAAGCCGGGTGGTGGCGAAAAGACATCGAGAATAGCGACGGAGCACCTCGCAGACTGGCAAGCTGGACCATCCATCACTTACTAGCACATACAGACTGTGTCATGCCTCCCTCGCTGTGCCCAAGTTCAGCTTCCATTCCTGCCGTGATCACGCCTGTAGGGCCGCCACTCGAAGACGCTGCTGCACGTTGGACAGACAGTGACTGACAGCAAGGATCACACTGACGCAGACTGGGCCATCCAAGCTGACCTTTCTGGTCACATACGCCGGTCTGCCTCGTCGCTCTGGTTCTCCCGGGTCTGGCGGGTCACTCTGGTCACGTTCTGAGGGTCCCGCGCTGGAAGCACTATCATACAACGCAGACACCGTATCCTAGGAACAACCGGCCATGTCGAAACACAGGCAGCTCCGAGTCACTGGTGTCAATCGCAATGACGACATGAACGCGCTCAGGGCCATCTTTGAAGAGGTCGGACCCGTCCAGAACTGCTTCATCATGAATACAGGGGTGCGGGACTCACAGACTCGATTCACTGAACATCCCACATCCTCCACGAGACAGTCAGCTGACACACTCTCTATCCACGCAGGCCGCCGCAATGGTCACGATGAAGGATCTCGCGCATGTGGAACCAGCAATAATAGCATTGAACGGCACGACCTTTGCAGGCAGGCGCATCAATGTCGTGTAAGTGTAAAACAATGCTCAACAGAGGTCTCATGCACATCATATCCTTGCGTTATCCAAGAACCCATTCAAGCAAAAAAAGAGCTAAAAGCTAATATGTGTTCGTGCCCCAACAGCGCGAATTTCGACGGCAGCAAAAAGAACAAATTGCCTAGCGGTGCGAGCGCAGCCTCTAGCAGCAACGTCTTTGGCCAGGACACAGGTGGATGGGGTGCTCCTGCTTCTGCATCCACCTCAACATGGTCCACGGGCAATGCGCAGTCAGCTCCCGCTCAATCCACGTCCGGCCTCGCGCCAGGTCCGCGATTACTTGTCCCAGCAGACGGCCAAGGAGCAAATACGAATGGCACAAATGGTACTGCAGAGGAACTCAATGGCGTCACAAAGCACCTTGCAGTCTTGCATGTTGGGAAAGACACGTGGGAGCAATCGCTCGAGGATTCTGACTTTGATGACGGATATCAACCACCGAAGCGGGACAACAAGCCGCCGCCCATCAGCAAAGATGAATGGCTAGAAGGTGTGTAGTGCCCCAACCTGTGGAGTGACATAGCAAGCATGTGTGCTCATCCCTCCCCCAAACAGCCTATAGCGTCCTCAAGAGTTTTGCGCACTACGGCGGAGCGGTTCTCGCCATCGATATCGAAAGTTGGGATCAGGATCAGGATGTGAGTTTAGATGGTCGTGACGGGCCTTTAAAGGGGCAGGGATCTCATTGCTTACTGCTCACCAGTATATCATCGAGCTTGGGCTGGCGTACGTTTCCTGGCAGAAAGGCAGTGGCACTGCGCCGCGTGTCAAGGCCGAACACATCAGTGAGTCTTTCCGCTGTGGTAGCATACGAAGGAACAAGTAATGAGGATGCCTCGCGCCAGTCATCGAAGAGCACCGAGACAAGCGCAATGGCGTGTACAGTCCAGATGCAAAGGATGTAAGGCTAGGCCGCTCGCGTGGTGCTCATGCGCAGGTTCGTGCTGATGAGTTGCGATTGCATCAGCGCTTCGCTTTCGGACGCAGCAAGACCCTCTCCGAATTCGACAGCCAAGTCTACCTGCGCATGCTCATGAACAGACTAAGTGCCGCCCAGCCGCTTATCCTGCTCTTCCACAACGCAGCCGCAGAAAAGGCGTACTTCGAAATGATGAACATCTCCGACTTGGCAAACCTGCCTGAGAACCGAATGCCAATGTCGTTGCTCCGCCCGACGACTTCCACGTTCAAAACTGGCGAATGGAAGGGGAAAGTCATACTTGATACACAAAGACTTTGGAAGGCGTATCTCGTAGGAACGCCAGAAGCGAAAGAGGCGCCTCTTGCGCTTGGCAAAATCTGCAAGCAGCTCAAATTTTCGACTTCCTACCTTCACAATGCAGGAAATGATGCGCTGTACACCCTGAAGATCTTGACGACACTCGCACAGCTGCAGAGCAACAAAGATGAGCAAGAGAAGCAGAATCGAGGCTCGTAGAGCATCTAGGAGCCGCAGCCGGGCTGCAAAAGTGCAAATCGAAATGACAAGGAGCAAACGAAGATTCCAGATGATCCGGAGGCAGTATCAGGTTTGAAGTAACTTGGTTCCTTACGCAAGATAAAGACAGTGGTGGTCACGAAGTCATCAATTCACATTGGCACGCTGAGGCGGCGCAGAAGCAAAGCTCTTCTTCTTCTCCTTGGATCCTTGCCGGCGCATGATTTTGCGCAACTTGTGCTTGTCCTTTTGCAGGTTCTCCATTCGTTTCGCTTCGACAAGCTTCTTGCGGTCGGCTTATGCAGAGTGGGATTCGTCAGTGTGCGCATCCCTCATGAGATTGCAGCAGGTCGCGAACTTACCATCCTTGAGATAGAATGCGCCCTTTCCAGACCGCCTCTTTTCATTCTCCTGTTTCTTCCATTCGTGCGAGACCTGCTTCTGCCTTTGACTGCGCTGGTATTCTGCCTCTTTGCTCTGCAATTTCGCAAGTTCTCTCGCCATTGCGTCCAGCTCATTTTGATCAACCAGGCCTTTGCGTTTCTTGGCCGCATTGAGAGCCTGCTTGATCCCTGCCATTTCCTCGCGCCGATTCTCGCTGAGGAACGAGTACGACGCATCAAAATGCGGTAGAGCAGCCTTGTCTGTTGTTTGAGCGTCAAAGCGTGGATCTCGGCGGATGTCCTTGTTCACCTCGACTACTTGTCGGAAGCGCGGGACGGCTCGTTTTGAGGATTGTTCGGCAGGCCTGGATCCACATCAATCGAGGAACGATTGCTCAGTGTGCGAAAAGCTGACTATATGTCATACGGAATCGCTTACGCATGCTTGCTATCGCGAGTTGGTCGCTCGCTGAATCCCTTGTTCTTCCTTGCCGTCTTTAACGCATGCGAGGTCAGGAGCTCAGTAGCCAGTCCACGCCGTGGCTCTGCCCGTCCTTTGCGCTGCTGTGCAGAGCTTGATGCGGAGTCCGTCGTTGTTTCTTGTGAAGCGTCAGGCTTTCGATTGCTTGATGTCCGCGGCGCTGAGGCGCTGCCATTTAGTTTTTTGAGTTGTCGCTGAGCTTTTAGCAATGTTTCTAGTGGAACCTTTTTCAAATCTGCAACGAGCAACAAGAGACCACATTCGGAGTATGGGAAATCAGTGTGCATGGCAGGAAGAGCAACACCAATATAGAGACATACCCTCTTGGGCAGCCTCATAATCGGGTTCCGAAGTTCCAGATTGTGAGTCAGAGTCCTGGTCATGGCCGTCCATGTCCATAGTGTCGTCTGCATCTTCCTGCAAGTCTCCATCTTGGTCAGAGGCATCATCCTGCTCGTCGTCCAGCTCGAGGTCGCTTTCTCCCATGTACTGTGCAAAGCCAGTCGCGGTGTTGGAGTCTTGGAAATCCTCGGCGAACTCGTCCGGCGACGACTGGGCGGCGTCTTCATCGTTGAGGATGTCATCATCATCGTACTCGTCACTCTCGTCGTCCTCGCTGTCTTCGTCCTCTGCATATGGCTTTCTCGACGTCGACGCCACATTGCTGGCTGCAGTCTTGCCAGTGTTTTTGCTGCTGGACTGGCCAGACGGAGTCCTGATTTGCGCACTTCTCTCTTGCATGTCGTGCTTGGATGCGCTCTTCACTGGCCTCTGCGCCTGCTCGCCCGCCCGCTGCTTGCCTTTGCTGCTCGCCGCCATGGCTCACTTGCTACGAGGTCTACGGGCGTCGTTCCTTCACTGACAGGTTCGCAGAGGAGCAGGCTATCCAGTGAGCAGGACGATGAGAATGCCACTGCCGTTTGTATCTCGTCAACGAGTCGTCTTCAAGTCACGCTGCAATTGTGGCGTCTTTGCTGTTCAAATTCGCTGCTTCTGCGGTTGCCACGCTCTCCTCGAGGACGACTGGGAGGGACACAACAGCACGCTAGGGGAACATAGAGCATCACAAGCTCATCTAAGCTACCCCAACTACCACCAGGCCAAGTCTCGCGGCGGCAGCGAGCATGGCCGACGAGATGGAGACCAGCCAAGGTCAAGCCAGCCAAAAACCACGACAGCGGACAAAGCAGCGCAACAAGGCGCGCAAGAGCGAGCAGAGCAGCGCAGACACGCCTGTGGCATCCACCAGCAAGGCCAGCTATGTCCCGCCCGCCGCCGAGGTGCAGCAGTATGCGCGAGGCAAGCCTGTGCCGACCAAGGCTGTGAGGCGCCTTTTCTCGAGTTATGCATGTACATGGCACTGAGACTCGTTGACACATACACAGCGCAACAAGAAGCTTGCATCGCACCTCTCCACCATCGCAAACCAGCAAAAAGCATCCGCCAGCGCCGCCTACGAGCACGACGCGCTGCTCTTGCCACACGACTCTGGCGGACGACTCGAGGCTGAAGGCGACCTCGAACGGACATGGAAGGTGTCGCAAAAGGAGATTAGAGACAGCGTCGGCGGCTCGGCTGCCCAAAAGTCGTTTCAGCTGCGCCTCGAGGACACTGGCCCGTATGCGCTCGACTATACCGCCGACGGGAGACACCTCGCTATTGCGGGCAGGAAGGGGCACACGGCGACCTTTGACTGGCAGACGGGCAAGATGGGGACGGAGCTGCACCTAAACGAGACTGTGCGGGACGTTCGGTGCGTCGCATGCTGTCTTTTGCGATTTATTCGTCCGGCACGTGAATCTGCGCTGACTTCTACTGGCTACCTCAGCTGGCTGCACAATACAAGCTTCTTTGCCGCAGCGCAGAAGAAGTACGTCTACATCTATGACTCGAATGGCCTCGAAATCCATCAGCTGCGGAATCACATCGAAGTCACGCAGATGCAGTTCCTCCGGTATCACTTCTTGCTGGCGACGGTCGTAAGCAAGCTGCACACTAGACTTGAACAGTATAAATACTGAATTTCCTTGCTTCTGTATATTCTAGGGCAACGCAGGCTACCTCAAATACCAAGACACATCGACTGGCGCCCTCGTCGCTGAACACCGCACCCGTCTTGGCGCATGCTCCGTCATGGCTCAGAACCCACACTCCGCCGTCATCTCGCTCGGACACAGCAACGGTACAGCGAGCATGTGGACGCCAAATATGCCAACAGCGCACGTCAAGCTGCTCGCGCATCAAGGCCCACTGACTGCAATCGCGCATGACCCGAGCTCTATGGGCAGGAATTTCGCAACGGCCGGCATGGATGGCGCAATGAAGGTGTGGGATGCGAGGATGTGGGCGACGGTCAACGAGTGGAAGCTCCCCAAGCCGGCTTCTTCGCTGGCATACAGTCAGAAGGGACTGCTCGCAGCAGGATGGGGCGGCCATACGACCGTGAGCAGCCCTTCAAAAGTGCAGGATGCGTGTTGTCTGAAGCCGAGTACTGAGCTGAGCTATCTTCCTCTTGGAATTCACACGCAGATCTACGCCGATTCAACACGAGCAGCAGCACGTGCGCCGGGACCATACATGACGGAGCTCTTCCCCTCAACATCAGTGCACGCCGTTGCCTTCTGCCCCTTCGAAGACGTACTCGGCGTAGGTCACTCTCGCGGCTTCTCGAGTCTCGTCATTCCCGGCGCAGGAGAAGCCAACTTTGACTCGCTCGAGGCGGACCCATTTGCTTCCAAGCGCTCTCGGCGGGAGCGAGAGGTCGTCAGCCTGTTGGACAAGCTGCAGCCGGATCAGATCACCATGGATGCAGACTTTATTGGCAGACTTGCGCCGTCCAAAGCTGCAACGGATGTCACTGCAACGCCAGGCGCAAAGAACAATGCTCGCGGCAAGGATTTCAGAGAGTTATCCCGTCTCGACAGGCTGCATGCTACAGATGGCATCGAAGATGGGTCAGACGGGGAGAAGGAAGACACAGCTACAGCGCCGAAAGCAGGTGCAGACGAGGCTGGACCACGCAAAGTCCGCGGACGAAGTAAGGTGCTCAAGCGCATCCTGCGACGAAAAAAGAACGTCATCGATGAAAAGACGTTGCGGACAAGAGAGCTCATTGAGGAGCGCCGAAAAGCGGCAGTTGAGCGAAGAAAACAGAACGCGAAAAGGGCACAAAGCAGAAGCGAGGCCGCAGGCGCCTTGGGCCGATTTGCATGAGTCAGCTAGCTGCCAAGTTTACGCTCGCTATCAAGGGAATTTTCGGGTGACTTGGATTTCATTGGTTCTTGTTGTTGGTCTGAATAGACTACATCTCCGCATACTTGCGGTAATGTCTCTCTACTTTTTCTTTTCCTTGCCTGAGCCGTAGACGGCTTCATTGACCTGCTTGAGGTTGCCAGTGATAAAGAGCCAGATGCCCTTGAGGACAGTCGTGCTCGGGCTACAGCCAGCATGTTAGTATTGACCCCGCCATATAGGCCAGCCACACTGTCGCTCACAAGAACATGCCAACTCGTCGCTGGTATTGCTTGTACTTGGGGTATTTGCTGCTCGAGATCGGCTCAGTGAGCATGACTGTGCTTCCTACCAAGATGCCAGACATGCCAATCGCGGCGATCCAGGCGTAGTTGGCGAGATGGGGTCTCGCCTGCTTGAGCGCGTCGACAATGTAGACTGGAGTCTTGAGGTCGAAACTGGCGCGTGCGGCGGACCAGAGCTTGGTGAAGACGGCGTCGGGCACAGTTGCGCGGATGGCGAAGAGAGGCAGGATGTAGAAGTTGATCTGCTCGCAGATGAAGTTCTGCGAAGCCAAGTGCGGTATAGACGTCAGCCGGTGTCCAAGCGTGCGTCGTCCTTATGCTCACAGGATGTCGGCTCCATGCCCAAAGGCCAGTCGTGCAGAAGCCACGGCGGAGGTCTCCCTCTGCTCGATCGACCTGCTTCTGGTTGTGCCCTTTCAACAGTCGACTGCCTTTGCCTTCCTTGAGGGCAGTGCCATGCTTCCAGTTTTGGAACCTCTGTTGCTGCGAGTCGGCAATCTAGAAAGGACATGTCAGAAATTTGACATCTTATATTGAAGTTGCCCTCCGCGCACCTGCTCGGTGATCAAGTTGGCAAGGAACAGGCCAGCGATGACAAAGTCCCAGTTGTCAAGTGGGTTAGGCGGGTTGGTGGGATGGTAAGCCCTGGTCGAGGCTGCGGAAGCACATGTTGTTAGCTATGGCAGAGCTGCAGCATGCTTAGCATTACGAACTGAGCAGTAGGAACTGTGTGAGCTAGTGAGTTGGGGGCATTGCGTCAGTAAACCATTCCGAGGAGTTGCTACGAAGGCGCGCTCACTGCCGTTGCCATGAGCAGGACATTCTGCAAGACTGCTACAATTGTGAGGTCAAAGATGGTGTAGAGCGCCTTTGGTATGCGTGCGCGGATGATGGGCCATCGGTAGTCTGCGGTGCATATTGAGTGTCAGAATTGTGTGGCATGCGCTAAGAGAGCCAAAACAATGCTCACCTTCTGACTTGAAGTCGAAGAATCCGCGTCTTAGAGTGTTGTAGCTCAGTCGGATGCACCAAGCGGTCTGTGAAGGCGAAAGACACCAATCGATTAGCTTGTGTTGAGTAGCAATTCCGTGCTGCTCGTTGAAGATGGGCTAACCTGCATGGCCAGTACAAGGAACATGCGCTCGTCTACTCCAACGGGCACAATCTTGGCCCACGAGGCTGGCAGGAGCTGGTTCGTAGCGTGGTTCGATCCAGTGTGTGTCGAGCGAGTGCCAAAGAGAGTGGACACGCTCGCTCCGCCGGTCCACCTGCCGTGCAGGGTCAAGTGGGCCGAGTATGCGAGGGGCAGAAAGGTCCACACGCGGTCTACGATGGACCAGTTTCCAGTGGCCTCTCCGAGCAGAAAGGTGAGCAGGGTGAGACTTGTGCATGCGGTGAGGGCCGAGTGAAGAGGGTCAGTAGAGGCATACCAGGCCTGCGATGCACCCATCAGCGGCACGTCTGGCGGGAAAACGGGCAGCTCAGTCTCACCTTGAGCGCGTCCACACTATAATCAGCATGCTTGATGTCGCTTATGCCAGTCTTTGCGAGCGCCTCGATGCTCCTCGCTGTCCAGTCCTTGATGCCCGGGACGAGGTGGGCGGCTGCAGGGAGCGCTGGGTGGATCGCAGGGATGGACGGGGCCATGGTGATGCACTCGTGTGCGCGGTGTACGCTGGATGTGCCCTTCGTCGTCGAGTTGGCCTCTTCCAGCCTGCAATTGCCTTGTTCGTCGTCCTCGTCGTCATCAGCAGGCGCGTGATCGCGGCGACAAGGACTGCAAGAAGGGCAAGACGGGGGAGATATAGGGCATTCCGAGCAGCTAAATACTATCTACATGTACTCTGGATACACTCTCCCCGCTTCAACCACGCAAAAGTCATGTCTTGAGCAAAAGCTGCTTCTTCTCGCCACAGCCACATGCCGGAAAGACCGGCCGAAGAGATGAAAGCGATGGGAGGAGCATGGAACAAGACCGTCACGCTGCAGTATAGCACGTTGGTGCTAAGTGCTAGACAAGGTGGACTGTGTGCTGCAGCTCAAAAGCATGAGATACCGTTCAACGGACAGAAGCCATCATCAATTGGCAAACGAGGAAAAGGCCAGTGAATTACGTCAATCAGGGAATGCTGATGTGCAACTGCTCGAATATGGTGGTGATATATGATACACTGTGACTGCTGAAACGTCGCGATGGCCAATTCAGAGTCGGACTGGCGCTTCTCTGGACAGACCTAGTCGACGCAGGAGCCCTTGCAGATAGCCCGGCTCTGGAGGAGCAGGTTCGTCAATCTCCACATCTTCCTCATCATCGTCGTCGAGTTTGACAAGACCTCGACCATCGAGCGTCCCCCAGTCTTGACTGCCAGGATGCTGTCCGACATTTCTCGGCAGAGCTGTGGCAGCCGGTCTGGCCGAGTCGCCCTCTTCAGGTGACACATGCACCCGGACATGCTGCGGGTATGCGTCTGGAAGAGACTCGCCGTTTCGCTCATCCACCTGGACGACATCCTCTGCTGCTTCAGCAAGCTCTTTCCGCCACGCATAACGCAACACGACGGGAATCATGACTCCAATGACCACGCCAGCGAGGCCAAAGAAGTTACGCCACTGTGACAGCATCCAAGGAATGAGACAATTGTCAATAACCTCGACAGAGATGCTCAGTCTCCCTTGCCAACTCACAGAAATCAATCGAAATTCGCTCGGACTGGTCATCTGATCCAGCGTCGTCCCAATCTGGACATGAATAAACGAAACCGCCATGACGCCAAAGAAGGTCGAGATCCAGAACATTGGAATGGAAATGTCCAAGTGCGGCGCGGCAACGTTGACAAACCAGTGCGGCGGAAGGGGAGCGATCCGCAAGACGACGAGATAGCTAAAGATATGGTTGCCTTGTTTGCGAATCCGCTCCCGCCAGGCTTCAATACGATCTGACCATTTGGCGCTTGCTAGGAGGAGAGCTGGTCCGAGAAGAGCAGAGAAGAGATAGCACAGCGTCGCCCCGGTCGCGACGCAGAAACAGACCAAGGGGAGGGCGAAAGCAACACCGTACATTGCTCCGGCCTAGGTTTGCGGAGTGATAGCGAGTAAGCTGTGCGTTAGCTTGATGTGATGCAGACTTGGATGTTGAAGACAACACACCAAGATACTGAGATACATTGACCCGGGAATGCTGTACGCTTGGAGGCTGGTAAAGCACGAAGTGTTAGTGAGGTGAGCCGGATTGCAAAACGTGTCATTTACACTCACAAAAAGTAGAGGAACATGTATGAGACGAGGACTCGCGCGAAATTGCGGTCTTTGTAGATTTGCAGGACGGTGTTGAGGCTAAGGTCAGCGAGAATGGAGTGTGTGAATTGCAAGCGGAAAAGATGAAGGCTTGTCAGCAAAGAGAGAGCGTCTGATTGAGTCGAGATAAGCGCTGCAGCCCCACCGCTTCAGCTCCTCGAAGCTCTTTGGGATCTTTACGTCTTGTCGATGCTCGTCGTCGAGGGGAGGCAATGCCAGCTTGAAGACGAGCAAGAGGACCAGCAGGCCGACTGTGAAGAGGGCGAATGCTTTCGCAGCAGCGTGTATTGCGACTCTGTAGTGTGTGTACCATGCAGCTGTGCGGTTCTTCCAGGTGAATGGCTGTTGTTGGCGGTCCAGGGGGGTCTCTTGATGTGCATTGTGGCGGGTGTCCAGCGTGGCCTGGCCTGCTGGCTGCGGGATGGTGGTGTGGCCAGTTGAGAGAAGTCGACGAGTCTCTTCACTGTCCCTGTCTTGGTTTCCCTGGCTCCCTCGCTGTCCATGGTCCATTCGCCGTGTCATGGCTCGGACACGGGCTATCCAGCTTCAAACGGCGCCGCGCGAGAACGTGGCCCGTCCAGACAGGTCCTCGTCGATGACAAGATACACTTGAATGCAGCGGGTGCCCTCGCGATGCATCGGTTGGAGCGAGTTCATGCCATGCCGTACGCAGGTGGCGGCGACGACGAAGACAGCGAGGACGACAGACGGCGAGCAATGGCTGGCTCCACTCCAACTGCGACACGCCTGCACATTTGCACAGAGAGGTGCACTTCAGACACACTTACAACCCCGCCATGGCAGACACGATGCAGGTCGACGTGTCGTCGTCGTCGTCATCGTCTGCAGCAGCTGGCCACGCCGGCGACGAGCTCGACGTGGGCCTCTACAGCCGGCAGCTGTGAGGACGATGCTTGCGTGTGGTGTGATTGTGGTGATGTGCTCATCCCGTGCTGTTTCCCCCCAGCTACGTCCTCGGCTTTGACGCCATGAAGCGCATGGCCGTCTCGAATATCCTCATCGTGGGCTTGAAGGGCCTCGGAGTAGAGATTGGCAAGCATGCATGCGGTGGACCATCTCATACAACCTGCTAACCCTCCTCTTGAACAGCCAAAAACGTCTGCCTCGCTGGCGTCAAATCCGTCACCCTCTTCGACAAGGGCGCCACAGAGGCCGCCGACCTAGGCACGCAGTTCTTTCTGCGCGAATCCGACATTGGAAAGCGCAGAGACCAAGCCACGCTCGACAGGATCCGTGAACTCAACCGCTACGTCCCTGTTGACGTCTTGAAAGAAGACCGATTGACGCCAGAAGTCCTTGCCAAGTTCCAGGTTGTCGTGCTTACAGATGCCACGACACCTCAGCAGCTGGAAATCAACGGCTATACTCACATGAATGGCATTCACTTTATTACTGCAGACGTGAGAGGCCTGTTCGGGTGAGCTATGACTGTATCCGCATCCTGAGTCTTTGTCTTCGTCTGCTGATACGCTTTCGCATGCAGCTCCGTCTTCTGCGACTTTGGTACCCAATTCCCAGTCAGCGACACTACTGGCGAGGCACCCCTTCAAGGCATGATTGTTTCCGTCGTAAGCAGATCTCACATTGCCCAAGTTCGCGCAGACTTCTCACTACCATTTCATACGTGCTCGCGTGCAGGATGAAGAGGGCATTGTCACAACCCTCGACGAGACACGGCACGGCCTCGAAGATGGCGACTATGTCAGCTTCACCGAGATCAAGGGGATGGAAAAGCTCAACGACGCAGAGCCTCGCAAGGTCAGCGTCAAGGGTGAGCACGGATTCTGCAGCAATATTCCATGCTTGTTGGTCGTAGACTGACGTTGCTTTTGGATTGACAGGACCGTACACCTTTTCAATTGGAGACGTCTCGGGTCTTGGCACCTACAAAGAAGGTGGCCTGTTCCAGCAGGTCAAGGTTCCCAAGCTCTTGGACTTTGTGCGTCCTGCAATCCTCTGACGATGGCTGCCGACTGAGCACCTTAACACTACTCGCAGAAATCTCTGCGCGAGTCACTCACCTCTCCCGAGCTGTTCATTACCGATTTTGCCAAATTCGACCGACCAGCAACGCTGCATGTCGCTTTCCAAGCACTGTCCGTATTCCGTGAGCAGCAAGGGCGGCTTCCAAAGCCTCGGAACGAGGCAGACGCAGAGCAGGTCGTTCAGCATGCACAGAAGATTCATTCGTCATCAGGCGGCGAAGGCGACTTAGATGTCAAGCTCATCAAGGAGTTTTCGTACCAAGCTGCCGGCGACCTCGCACCCATGGTGGCCACCATTGGCGCCTTCACTGCTCAAGAAGTGCTCAAAGCCTGCTCAGGCAAGTTCCACCCGCTCTTGCAGAATCTCTACTTTGATTCGCTCGAGTCGCTTCCACACGATAAGAGCATTCTGACGGAAGAGGAGTGTGCGCCTTCAAACAATCGATACGATGGCCAAGTCGCCGTCTTTGGACGCAAGTTCCAGGACAAGATCTTCCAAAACCGACAGTTCCTGGTCGGATCTGGTGCTATCGGATGCGAGATGCTCAAGAACTGGTCTTGCATGGGTCTCGGGTCTTCGGGTGCCGGCAAGATCCACGTCACAGACTTGGACACAATCGAAAAGAGCAACTTGAACAGGCAGTTCCTGTTTAGACCGAAGGACCTCGGCAAGTTCAAGGCCGAAGCAGCAGGTCAAGCCGTGGCGGAAATGAACCCAGACTTGCAAGGGAGAATTGAAGTGCACCAGCTGCGGGTTGGCGAAGACAGCGAGCGTGAGTGAGGGCGCATGTCTTAGCGCAAGGTCACAAAACTGATCTTCGCCTCCCCCCAGACGTTTTCGGCGACGATTTCTTCGCCAACTTGGACGGAGTCACGAATGCCCTCGACAATGTCAGCGCACGGCAATACATGGACAGGCGGTGCGTCTACTACGAGAAGCCTCTTCTCGAATCTGGAACGCTCGGTACCAAGGCCAATGTCCAAGTCGTCCTGCCTCACATCACCGAATCATATTCCTCTTCGCAAGATCCTCCCGAGAAGGAGTTTCCGTCGTGTACGGTCAAGAACTTCCCCAATCAGATCGAGCACACCATCCAAGTCAGTGCATGTGGGCTAGACTGAAGTGCGCTGACCATTGACTGACTTGTCCTTGCGTTTTCAGTGGGCAAAGACTCAGTTTGAGGAGACCTTCGTGCAACCTGCCGAGAATGTCAACTTGTACCTCACTACTCCCAACTTCTTGGAAGCAGCCAAATCGTCAGGCATGCAACCCTCGCAGCTGGTCAAGATTCGGCAAAATCTGGAGAATCGTCCTCTGTCCTTTGAGCAGTGTGTCGAATGGGCACGCCTCAAGTTCCAAGACGAGTACGCCAATGAGATTCGCCAGCTCTTGCACAGCTTACCGCGCGATATGGTGAGCCAATAAGCTTCGAGTGTCGAAGAAGCATGCTAAATGAGACTGCTGCCCTAGATCACAAAGGAAGGGACACCCTTTTGGTCTGGTCCCAAGCGTGCACCTACACCGGTTGACTTTAATGCAGAGGACGTGAGTGGCCTCGTCAATTGTACAAAAGCAAGAATTGACATGTTTCTCTGCAGCCGCTTCATATGGAGTACATTGTCGCAGCCGCCAACATTCGTGCGTTCAACTACGGTCTCAAAGGCAGCGAGGATATTGCGCTCTTCAAGCGCGTGCTTTCCGGTGTTATTGTTCCCGACTTCAAACCAAAAAGCGGTCTGGCAGTGCAAGTCAAAGACGACGAGCCAGTCGAGAAAAAGGAAGACGAGGAAGCGACCCTGTCAGATGTTGCGGCATCACTGCCGGCGCCTAGTACATTGGCGGGCTACCGCATGGTCCCAGCCGAGTTTGAAAAAGACGATGACACCAATCATCATGTTGATGTGAGTTACCCTTGCCAGCACCATTCTGGGTGGCCATGCACACTGACTGTCTGCCGCTTGACAGTTTGTCACCGCTGCTTCGAACCTAAGGGCGCTCAACTACGCTATTCAGCCGGCAGATCGGCATAAGACCAAGCAAATTGCAGGCAAGATCATCCCGGCGATAGCGACTACGACATCCTTGGCCACAGGCCTTGTCTGTCTCGAGCTGTACAAGGTGCGTCTAGGAATTTCTGTCAGCATGTACGTAGCTCAAGGGTCCGCATCTGCAGATCATCGACGGCAAGACGGATATTGAGCAGTACAAGAACGGTTTCGTGAATCTGGCACTGCCGTTCTTCGGCTTCTCAGAGCCAATAGCAGCACCTAAGCTGAAGGTGAGCAATGCCAAGCTGCTCAAAGTCCGGCCTTCACTGATATCTTCTGTACTTTTCAGTATGGCGAAACGGAATGGACACTCTGGGACCGCTTCAAAATCGAGGAGGACTTGACTTTACAAGACTTTATCGCTTGGTTCCAGCAAAAGCACAAATTGAACATTTCTATGGTGACCGGTGGCAGCTCGTTGCTGTATGCCGAGTTCCATCCCAAAGCCAAGAGAACTGAGCGGATGCCAAAAAAGTGGGTCTGGCTTTACGAAGACCGCGTACGAACTGCTGACCTTGTGCCCTTATCAGACTCTCGCAACTGTACGAGACAATCTCCAAGAAAGCCATCCCTCCTCACGTCAAATACATCACATTGGAAGTGATGGCTGAAGACGAATCGGAAGAAGATGTAGAGGTCGGTCGACATTTCTGCAGAAAGATGCTGCCTCAGCTGACACATCTGTCTTGTAGGTCCCGTTTGTCATGATGCGCGTACGGTAGACGACATGAACCACAGCCTCGAAGGTGCGCTATACTCCATCTCTCGGCCTCGCTAGCTTTTCTGATCATGTCTGTTTCAGCTATTTGCCCTGTCCTTGCTAGAATTGTAGTTAGGACGTTTGCGTGCAATTCTACAGGAGTTTGCTCAGCCCTCTCTTCCCACTACCTACACCCAGTCCGTCAGGACCTACCGACTGATCTCGAGCGCGAACGACATAGCTTCAGCAAGTTGCTCTTGGTGGTCGCACCACTGGAAAGGCTCTCTCAATGTGCTTGGAGAACGCTGGTACCAGTACTGTCCATGATTCACGGTTTCACCGGTCTGACATGGGCTTGGCTGATGACTTCCCGTAATACGTTAGTCAGAGCTGACATGACTTACCAAAGACATCGTTGCTTTTGCTCACCCTGACTATGGCAAGTCGCGGTCTTGAAGACTACCAGCATCATATATTTCACTCTCTGTTACGCCCTGTCCAGACTCCCAAAGTTAGTATGGCAAGCTTGAACGAAGATACTGAGCCTCGCAGCCTAGATATTGGGCTATATAGTCGACAGCTGTGAGTACAGACGCATGCTCGCGTGGCGAGAGGCTCGTCATGCTCATGCCGATGCGCTACCAGCTACGTTCTAGGCTTCGAAGCTATGAAGCGCATGGCCGTCTCGAACATCCTCATCGTGGGCTTGAAGGGACTCGGAGTAGAGATTGGCAAGCATGACTGCGGTGGACCCTCTTATTCAACCTGCTAACCCTCCTCTTGAATAGCCAAAAACGTCTGCCTCGCTGGCGTCAAGTCCGTCACCCTCTTCGACAAGGGCGCCACAGAGGCCGCCGACCTAGGCACGCAGTTCTTTCTGCGTGAATCCGACATTGGAAAGCGCAGAGATCAAGCCACGCTCGACAGGATCCGTGAACTCAATCGCTACGTCCCTGTTGACGTCTTGAAAGAAGACCGATTGACGCCAGAGGTCCTTGCCAAGTTCCAGGTTGTCGTGCTTACAGATGCCACGACACCTCAGCAGCTGGAAATCAACGACTATACGCACACGAACGGCATTCACTTTATTACTGCGGACGTGAGAGGCCTGTTCGGGTGAGCTCTGACTGTATTGGCATCCTGAGTCTTTGTCTTCGTCTGCTGATACGCTTTCGCATGCAGCTCCGTCTTCTGCGACTTTGGTACCCAATTCCCAGTCAGCGACACTACTGGCGAGGCACCCCTTCAAGGCATGATTGTTTCCGTCGTAAGCAGATCTCACATTGCCCAAGTTCGCGCAGACTTCTCACTACCATTTCATACGTGCTCGCGTGCAGGATGAAGAGGGCATTGTCACAACCCTCGACGAGACACGGCACGGCCTCGAAGATGGCGACTATGTCAGCTTCACCGAGATCAAGGGGATGGAAAAGCTCAACGACGCAGAGCCTCGCAAGGTCAGCGTCAAGGGTGAGCACGGATTCTGCAGCAATATTCCATGCTTGTTGGTCGTAGACTGACGTTGCTTTTGGATTGACAGGACCGTACACCTTTTCAATTGGAGACGTCTCGGGTCTTGGCACCTACAAAGAAGGTGGCCTGTTCCAGCAGGTCAAGGTTCCCAAGCTCTTGGACTTTGTGCGTCCTGCAATCCTCTGACGATGGCTGCCGACTGAGCACCTTAACACTACTCGCAGAAATCTCTGCGCGAGTCACTCACCTCTCCCGAGCTGTTCATTACCGATTTTGCCAAATTCGACCGACCAGCAACGCTGCATGTCGCTTTCCAAGCACTGTCCGTATTCCGTGAGCAGCAAGGGCGGCTTCCAAAGCCTCGGAACGAGGCAGACGCAGAGCAGGTCGTTCAGCATGCACAGAAGATTCATTCGTCATCAGGCGGCGAAGGCGACTTAGATGTCAAGCTCATCAAGGAGTTTTCGTACCAAGCTGCCGGCGACCTCGCACCCATGGTGGCCACCATTGGCGCCTTCACTGCTCAAGAAGTGCTCAAAGCCTGCTCAGGCAAGTTCCACCCGCTCTTGCAGAATCTCTACTTTGATTCGCTCGAGTCGCTTCCACACGATAAGAGCATTCTGACGGAAGAGGAGTGTGCGCCTTCAAACAATCGATACGATGGCCAAGTCGCCGTCTTTGGACGCAAGTTCCAGGACAAGATCTTCCAAAACCGACAGTTCCTGGTCGGATCTGGTGCTATCGGATGCGAGATGCTCAAGAACTGGTCTTGCATGGGTCTCGGGTCTTCGGGTGCCGGCAAGATCCACGTCACAGACTTGGACACAATCGAAAAGAGCAACTTGAACAGGCAGTTCCTGTTTAGACCGAAGGACCTCGGCAAGTTCAAGGCCGAAGCAGCAGGTCAAGCCGTGGCGGAAATGAACCCAGACTTGCAAGGGAGAATTGAAGTGCACCAGCTGCGGGTTGGCGAAGACAGCGAGAGTGAGCCTTCTTCCACTGCATCGACTCGGGCTGGCTGATTCTCGTTTCAAACACCAAGACGTGTTTGGGGACGATTTCTTTGCAAGTTTAGACGGAGTTACCAATGCGCTCGATAATATAGAAGCTCGGCAATACATGGACAAGCGGTGCGTTCTCTATGAGAAGCCGCTCTTGGAATCTGGGACTCTGGGCACAAAGGCCAACACTCAGGTTGTTCTACCGCATATCTCTGAGACATACTCATCGTCGCAAGACCCGCCCGAGCGTAGCTTTCCTCTGTGCACTATCCGACACTTTCCCAACCAGATAGAGCATACTATTGCGGTGCGTCGCGCGCCTTGTAATCTCTCTCCATCCTTGGACTGTTTAGCTGACTATCGGCAATGGGTCCAGTGGGCAAAAGAGCAGTTTGAGCTATTATTCGGTCGAGCAGCCGAGGATGTCAACCTTTATCTCTCAACAGCTCATTCCGCCGCCGCACCAAAACTAGCAGGCATGTTGCCAGAGCAACTTGCCGACATCCGACGCAATCTGGAAGACAATCCTTCATCGTTCGTGGAGTGTGTTGCCTGGGCGCGTCTGCGTTTCCAAGAAGACTTTACAAATGGGATCCAGCAGCTTCTGCATTCACTACCACGTGACATGGTAAGAATTCGGTTTTGTTAGCATTTTGAGCCACATTTTCAGTTATGTTGCTTTCGTCGAACCCCTCAGCGCACGGAACACGGCACAATGTTTTGGTCAGGGCCTAAACGGGCCCCAAAAGCCATCGAGTTCAACGCAGAAGAAGTGAGTCTCTACCTCTATAGCTAGCAGAAGCTGTTCTTGATTGGGGCCTTGCAGCCGCTTCACATGGATTACATCCTCTCGGCTGCCAACCTCTATGCATTCACCTACGGGCTTCAAGGCAGCAAAGACACTGCACAGGTGAAGAATATCCTCGCGAGCGTTATAGTGCCAGATTTCCTGCCCAAAGGTGGTCTCGTAACTCCTATAATGAACGAAGGAGGACCGGCAAAGACTGACATTCAGTGTGCGACGTCTGAGCTGCTCGCGGAGCTGCCATCACCGACCGCCTTTGTTAACTTCCGGATGACTCCTATCAAGCTTGAGAAGGACAATGACACCAATCACCATATCGATGTAAGGAAGAGTCTCTGCCTATAAACTGAAGATCTAAACTCTTACTTCTCAGTTCATTCATGCCGCCTCCTCTCTGCGAGCACTAAATTATGGAGTCAAGCTGACTGACCGACATACGACCAAACAAGTTGCAGGAAACATCGTTCCAGCTATCGCAACTACAACATCGTTTGCAGCAGGCTTGGTCTGCCTGGAGCTTTACAAGGTAGTCTGGTCTGAGTTCCTCGCTCGAGCATCGCTGACGCTACCGCGCGTGCAGATTATCGACGGCAAGCAGGATATCGAACAGTACAAGAACGGATTCGTCAATCTAGCACTCCCTTTCTTTGGATTCTCGGAGCCAGTAGCGCCACCGCAGCATCAGGTATGAGGGATGGTCTTGACTACGTGGTGCAGTGAGCTCAATCACCCGCGTTCCAGTACGGCGAAACAAGGTGGACTTTGTGGGACCGCTTCAAGATTGAACAAGAGTTGACTTTGGAAGAGTTCATCGAGTGGTTCCGCACGAACCAAGATCTACATATTTCCGCAATCATGGCGGGTCCTTCGCTTATATATGCGGATTTTGACCCGCCTGCCAAGACTGCAGTCAAGCTGCCTCAGAGGTGAGTGATATCCTCTCGCTGTTACTTTGGGTCTCCGGTTCAGTGTGTATATATCGATACCCAGAATGTCACAGCTCGTCGAGGCTGTAACAAAGAAGGCCATTCCAGTGCATGTGAAGCGCATCATGCTGTCAGTGGCGGCCGAAGACATGTCTGGTGAAGATGTGGAGGTGAGTTGAAGTGCAGCAGAACAGCACAATACGAGCTGAAATTCTTGCTTGGCCTTCTGCTTTGATCCGTTTCTGGCAGCTTCCGTTTGTCATGATGCGTATCCGCTAGCGAACATCGCCAGCTGAATCTCAACAAGCATCGTAGGCATCGCGAGTCACATTCTCATGTTGATTAAGAAAGTCCGCACAGTTGGGTCTGCTAGCAGGCCGTGCTGCATGAGAACTCCTTCGATATCGGCTCCAGCGATCTTGGTCGAGTGACCCGTGCCCCTCCGGAGTTTAACGACTGCAGTCGAGTACTCTTTCAGCTCGCACAATTACAACAACGAATGCACAGATGCAGTCAATGGTGCAACCATGACTAATATAAGCTAAAAGGTCTTCTTGTGAACTGAGCAGAAGCTTCGTCAGCTGGGTCCGGTTGTTCGATACATTGTGGACGCACTGATATCGGGATCTTCGTTCCATTCCTCGCTGGACACCCACATCCGCTTGAATGTAGACAGTCCCGACAAGATACTTCCACCTAATGAAGGCCGTAAGTTTGAGCCAACCGCCTGATATGCAGTCTCGATGTAGCTGAGCGTACCTATCCACGTCGAATATTTGCGCTCGGGAGGAGCGTATATTTTGATTTTGATGTCTTTCAGCGCGAGCTTTTTGACTTCACTGAGTAATCTGTCCCCAAAACCTTGAGCAGCAGCAGATGTTAGTCTTGCACTAGACAGCAGGGCGGGCGAGGACGTACCGCGTGTAAGAGTGCTGCCGCCACTCAGTATAATGTTTGAAAAAAGGCTCTTCCGGAGATCCAGGTCTGCTTTATTGATAGAGTCTACCACTACTTGATGAACGCCTGTGAATTCTGTGCCAATAAGCTCTGGATTGAATAGAATCTCTGGCGCACGGAAGCGTTCAGGCCCGAGCTGTGGGACAAATCGCTTAGCCTTTGCAGCAGGAAGCTTGCACAATTTCAAGCCACGTACCCTTATCGCATTTCCGTCTGGTAATCTGAATTCTTCGCCTTTTGAGCTCGACTCCTTCTCCTCTTTTGCTGGCATAAGTGCGACATAGCACACCTTTTCTTTGGTGAGCCGGACGACCTCTTTCTCGGCGGATGTATGCAGATGATATCCTGCTTTGCGCAACAGCAGCTGGAGCTGCTCTGTTACATCCCGCCCTGCCACATCGACCCTCCGTATTGCGTGTTGCATGCTGAAGCCCTCGAAGACGGGCACAGCGTGCGTGACGCCATCTCCAGAATCGAGCACTATTCCCGTCGTCCGCCCAGATGCGTATCTGACAAATTGTGAGAGTGGTGTGAGGTCCGGTGAACGTCGGTCACCAGTGTGCTCGCTAGGCGTGTCATTTGCGCTCACAAACTAAGTACCGCCTGCACGCTCGTGAAGAGGGCGGGCACATTGAACGTCTCGAAGAAGATCTGTGCTGCTTGTTCGCGGTTGTGTGCTGGGTTCAATGGTGCTTCGGTCAGCAGCACGGGATGCTGGAAGTGAACCCCGATGCATCAGCAATGGTCATCATTTGGCGGTTGATTCCCACTGGGTTCCCACCTCTTCGCTCAGTGTCCGTAGCTCGTCGGTATAGACATAGTTCCATATCCGCTCCATATCGTCCCAGTCTGTGACTATGCCATGCTCCACTGGGTACTTGATCTACGCAAAGGAAGAGGAAGCTTCTCGACACGTATTCATTCACAAGAGCATCCCAGTTCCGGGACGGCCGACCTACCTTGAGCAAGCCTCGAAGTTCTTGTGCCTTTTTGCCGATAAACAGGTCACCCTCTATCGCTCCAGCCATCACTCGGGGGTGTTTTGGCCGCCCGACGCTGTGGCAGATGCGAGAGGAATGGCGAGAGAGCAGCGTGACATGTTTGTTCAGCGAGGCGGTCTTTTGAGATTGCGTGTATGCACTCACAATGACGGAAAGAAGCACTTTGGGTGGTCCTGGCCGGCGAACCCGGCCTTGATGGTGCCGGAACCATTGTCGATGACTACCGGCTGGTTGACCAGGACGTCCTGTTTGTGGGTGGATAGCGAGCGGAGCAGGGTCAGTCCAGCGCGTCCTAAGAAATGTCCAGCAGTGGCGCGTGCACTGTATATGCGCAGGCAGCCAGACCCACCTCGAATTCGCTGTGAGTGCGTGCATGAGGAGCAAGGATGGATCAGAACGCAGAGCCAACAGTCAGCATCTCGCCCTCGCCGGGTATTCGCTGGCCCTGTTGTCGCGTACGAGGGCATGCCTGCATCAGCGCGGCTGGGTAAGGCCACGCGCGCGCTCAGGCGGACAGTCTCGCAGCGGCGGCAGCAGCAGCAGTGTCCAGATGGTCCAGTGTCCAGGTAGCTCGCAGCTGTGTGCCTGTCGCCGTCCTCGTCGTCGCCGTCTTGTCGCGTTGGAGCGCCATCAAGCGGCGTGGTCGCGCCTCTTGCAGACGTCGACTCGCGCGGACGCAAGACAACGCGAGACAAGAGCAGCAGGGACGAGCAGCGCACGCAGACGGCCCACTTCATCACCTCGGGCAGCTCCTGGCGACTCTGGCAGTCTCTCCACCTTCTTCCGGGCCCGCAGAATGGCCCGCCGCCACTCTGGCAGAGCTTCGATGGCAACGGTGCTGCTGGTCACGCTCGCGCTGATGACGCTCTTCTCTGCAGTCGGTGTGCATCTCTGAACGCCCCCCGCTACCCCCGCTGACATGCTCCCTGTCCTGCCAGCCCGCTCACGCAGCCCTCCCGTTTACGAGCAGTCACGGAGCAAGCGCGTCCTCGCTCTACTTTTGCAAATGCATGTGCTTCTCCAACTACACAATCCTGCCTCTGTATCGGCCGACAGACCCAGCGAAGCCATGTCTGAGCTGTACCAAGTGGGTTCGCTGACCCGCCATGTCTAGGAAGCCCTTTGACAGTCTCCCACCCAGACAATTCTGCCTGGACCAGCAGCTCGACATCTGCAAAGACGCTAGTCTCGGCGACGCAGATCCAGACACAGCAACAGGCAACGAAGGAGACATTCAGACACGCTGCTTTCGTGGGTCGAGCTGACGCTTGTTGCTTTGGCCGGATCGCTAAGCTGTGGTACACTTTTAGAACGCGACTCGGCCCTCAGCTACTGGGTCGTGCTCATTTTCATCATCTCAACAATAGGACTGCTTGTCGGAGCAGCGACAAAGGACAGACTGCCAGCTCAGCTGCAGCACTCTGCCCTTCGGGCCTGGTACGATGTAAGTAGTGCACTGCCGTGTCGCTCGTTCTAAGCTCCGCCCTGACCTGACTTGACTCTTCAGCGAGTCACGAGGAGACGGTGGATGCGATAGGGAGCTCAGAATGAGTCCCAGACGTGTACATTAGCGAAGTCGTAGCTGTTGCAGTCCTGTAGAAGGCGAGAGCATGTATATACAAGGATGGCCAGGTCACGTGCGTCTGGGCTGCTGAGTAAGCAACGAGGAGGGTGGGCCGTAAATCACGTGATCCTTGATGACCGAAACCGGCCAAACTTACCTCAAAGTGGTACAGCGTACCCATGAAGCAAGTAGGAAGCTGTTTGCAAGAGTGTATTTGTCGGTGATACACTTTAGCGCTTACACGTCGTCTGCGTGCTTCGCAGATAGCCTGGATCGGTCGGGCAAACGCGTTGAAGCGGATCTTGGCCACAAGCTCGAGAAATGGCCTCGAAGACACGAAACAGAGATTAAACATTTTTTGTGAGACAAGCAGAGGGTCAGGGAAGGGCTCTTCATCAATTCTGACCGATGCATGGCCTGCAGGCGCTTACGGAACTCGCTGAAATGGCCTGGCGGCCTCGTGCAGCTTCGCACCATGTGAGTGGATGCGCTGGTCAAAAACTGGCAGATACAACTGCTTAGTCAGCCCTGAAACAGTATAGAAGACAAGCTCGATCGTTTTTCTGTGCTTGGCTCTGCTCCAACCGCATTCGCAAGCCGGCAGCGTAGCTCGAAAGGCTTTGAGCCTCCTCCTGAGCCCCCTAAACCCCTAAACCCTAAGCAGTGGCACAGCTGGGCAAGAAGGCCGAGTTTGCTTTTCAGACCTATATTTACGTAGTCGGGCGGAACTTGGTGTGATTTTTACATTAGCTTTTGTGATGACGGTGTAGTGTTAGTACAGTTCTTATAGATTTACTTCACTAATCAATTTCAACTATTGTGCATCACGCAAGGTCAGTCGCAATTGCTGGCTACCATAAGAGACCGACCATGCATTGACGTATGTATTACTCCCATTCTACAGTACGTACAACATGGTCGCCTGAGTACTGTGCCTTTGCTCGACTGTGCTATGGCGCTGGTCATGCCATTTGGTGCATCACGTGACGTGAATGGCTTTGGACTTGCCTCGTTGCACGCAAATCTTGAAAGCACTCACTTTTGATGAGATTTGAAGCTGATGATGCTCTTCCCAAATTCAGCAACGACACCGCGACCCGCGCACCCATGCCTCTGGCCCGCGATTCGAGGGCAGCAGTCACGGCCAACTTCCTGGATCACTCGGGCTTCAAAAAGCGCCATCCGTTCCCGCTGGCGTGAGTCAGGATTGGCACAGTGTCGGCTTTGCATGAAAACTTACTTGCTTGCAGTCCATCGACAGGGCATCAGATAATGGCTTCAATGACTTGTTTGCTCCGAAGACTCACTCTGTCCTGCAACATAACAATGGTCGTCAATCTTCCCTTGACGATGCCGAGTCTCACAGATCCGCAAGTGCATTATGTGAGCCGAATCATAATATCGACGGGGCTAATTGCGTCCTACTGATTACGTTTTTGTCATCTGTTACCGTGGCTAGCTTCTGGGGCAGCACAAGATGAAGAGGTTGATTGTGGAAGGCAGGTTATCCACGACCGACCGCCGCCCACTCCTCCAATCCTGCCACATCAATCTGAGATACCGTGGTATCTCGTCTACCAGCCACTTGTGCCGTTTGCTGCTTCTTCGGCCCGCAATACTAGTGGGGGGCTGGCGGGACTCAAGCCTTCAATAACTGAAACATCTTTAGGTCGACCTGGAACCCCTTCTCGCCCGCTCAGCTCGTCGAAGCTGCCACCAAAGCTTGGCCAAATAACACCCCTTAGCATCAGGGATAACATGTCGCGGCCCGATCACAGCAATTCCTCGTCCGAAAGCTCTTTCGCTCCTTCGGACTCTGGGTCAGACGGTGAGAGCAGCGACGGGCGCAATGCGGATGATGTCTTCTTCGAGCGACACTTTCTGTACCCAGAAGAGATCGAAGAAGTGGATCAAGATGGAAGCGAGTCTGCCATCGCTCATGTCCCAATCGCCCGAGCCAACAGTCGTGCATTTGCAGACGTCGAAGATCCTTCGCTCTTCATCGACGGGATTCCTGCAGTGTCCAGGCGGAAAAGGAAGGCCTATTTGGAGCAGGTACTACCAGATCCCTCGAGCGGACGGCGTTGGATACCCGTAGACGTTCGTCAATCGACCGTCAGCTTACACGACGAGACCGTTCGGCGCAAAAGAAAGCGCTAGACGTGCGAAACACACCCGACCTAGTCACGCGGTCGAGGTCAGCAGTGCGGTTCTGGTGCTCAACCGTTCCATGTACGCTACTCTAGAAGCACCCAGTACTCGCTAGATATCTTGCCAGCTTGTAATTACTTCGTACTCTGCCTTCGCCACAACCCTTCACTTTTTGCCACTTTTCGCAGATCTTTGGGATGGCTGGGTCTCCTACAGACCAACTTGCGATATGCCGGCACGCATGACTGACGCAGCACTACTCTGGTCATCTGAGTCGATGCAGAATCACTAACTTGCCTTACAAGGATGGGCCCTGATGTTCCCGAGAACCCAATGGCCTCGACATCGAATTTGGCGACGCCTGGGGCGAAGTCACGTCCAAGAGCCAGCAAGTCCCGGAAGCGAAAGGAGAGTGACGTCAAGGAGAAGAAATTAAAGTCTCGCCAAAACAACAAGTCCAAGCCGGCCGCTGCGTCACCCGCTCCTCGCGTCAGGGACCATGCTCGGAAGATTGCCCAGTACCACATGCTAGAGAAGCGCATCGCAAGAGCTTCAGGTGCTGAGAAAGAGGCACTAGTCGCAGAACAGGCACAACTTGGAGGCTTGCAGTTGTACCAGCAAGCCAGCGTGCATGGCGCCCGCCACGGTGAATCGAGCAAGTGGCTCATCGCCACTCTTGAAAGCATGCACGGACGAAGAGACACGCGCATACTGGACGTCGGCGCCATCGCAGGCACATCGTATGCGAAGTACACCTCAGTCGATGCCACCTACATAGACCTGAATCCCCAAGCCTCTCACGTCATCAAAGCCGATTTCCTCGAGTTTGCCTTGCCAGACGTGCCGTACGACGTTATATGTCTGTCGCTGGTCGTGAACTTTGTTGGCTCTCTGGAAGCACGAAGTGAGGATGATTATCATGTGTAATCGCTGTACCACGAGGCTGATTGTGATACAGCCGAGATGCTGCGGCGGGCTCAGCTGTTCGTGCATACACAGGGCTATCTGTATTTGGTGCTCCCGCGAGCTTGCATCGCCAAGTACGTCATGCTTCTAACATGCTGCAATAGAAGCCTCTACTTACTTTTCGCTCTGTCAGCTCGCGCTATATGGACACCGCACGTCTGCAAGGCATCCTGCAGACCATTGGCTGGCATGTTGCGGTTCAGCACGATTCAGCGATGCTCACGCATTGGTTGCTTTGCAAAGGTCCTCCCGACAACGAGAAGTGGCCTCGAAGAGAGATACGGAAGGGAATTAAGAGGAACAACTTCGTTATCATCGTGAAGTAGGAGTATTAGAGATGGTAGAAAGCCTTCCAGTGACGCAAGTGTGCACCGTGTTTGTAATTGGTTTAGTAGCGGTCACGGCAGTGTGGAGCCAATAGCAGCAAGTCGTTAGCTTTTAGGGGCACTGGATGTAGGTCACACGCAGGAATAATATCATGGGCGACTTGCACGGACGTGTTGAGATGATAGCTCGTGCTGTACATTTTCGCCACAAAGGTCGTCATTGATGTCCTTTGATTGCAATGCTCTTCTCTTATTGACAGACTGTTGCTCGACCGTGAACCTGGCAAACCAATTCGAGGGATGGCAACATGCTACCAAGACTTTGCAACATTGCGTGCTATGCTGCTCGAGGACGAGCTGCATTTTGACCCAACTATATCAGAGGCGTCAGCATTATTTTGGCAGCAAGTCAACGAAGAGGTGCGATGCCAGGCATACTGAGGAAGGATCCCACTGACCCTCTTCATTAATTCAAAGCCGCTGTCCAACGCCGAGGATGAATCCAGCTACTTCCCTCTAGCCTTTGCTGCCACTCTGCCCGGAAAACAAGGCAGTCATCTCACCGTAACTTTGGAATCCGAGAATGCCTTCCCGTTCTTTGCAATCTCCTCTGAGGACCGTAACGTACAGGAGAGGCTCACAAAAGAGCTTATACGACTTGCACAAGAGGCCAAAGATGACGGTAAGAAGGCTGCGCGTGACTCTGATGGTCGTCAGCTTAAATCAAAGGTATTCCCGCAGACTTGCCCATGATGTCCGTCTTCTCTGGTCTGCAAACTCTCTCAGAAGACATGGGGATCGACAGTCCTCCAATCTCAATGGAGGCTCATAGACCCTCGGCCAGTAGGACATCTTCTGGGATTGCTGGCACTAATGCCGTCAAAGCGCCACTACAGATCAAGACAGCTTTGCTTTGGGCTCATCACTTGCTAGCCAACTCGAAACGCAAAGACATATCACATTTTTCAGCAGAATTGCGAGTGTGGGCCATTGACAAAGTTGGGCAAGTGGGTTTTCTGAATAAGCGTTTGTCCCGTCTGACCAACCTCAACTTTGCAGCTACCCGGGCGTGATGGTGCTGCAAGGGCTAGAGGGAGATGTAAACGAGTTTATGCGCAGATTGAAGGTGAGCTAGGGTACTCCATAATCGTCGAGTCGCACCTCACCACAGTACTATTCACATGCTGCCAGGCCATGCAATGGTATGCGCTTCAGGTGAGATGCGAAGAAACGGTAGCAGCAACATCAACAGAAGACGAGCAGGTGCTGCGGCACGAATGTACTCTTGCCAACGCCATTGGCCCCTCTGCAGGGGATACCTCACAAGGACGATTGAAGTGCATAGCCAAGGAAGTAGACTCGATGTCAGATCTCGCCGCGCTGTGGGTGTCTCTGCGCGGCCCGACAAATATTTGCTGCCACTAAAGCTCGTGTTATCACAGCATGCAAGCGGCAAATCTGACAGAAGTGTTCGCAACCTCTATGAAGCTGCCGACTCAGTCGCGTTAGGGATGGTTGCCTGGAGTCGAACGGGTACTCGACCAGCGAGCAAAGTAAGAATTACAACGACATCGGTACTACGCAAGGGAGTCAGTTAACAGGTGCCAATGTCCATGAAGGCCAAACACAGCGTCCCTTCAAAGTCGTGCAAAACTTGCTTGGGACGATGACAAATCATTGAGACGTATCGCGTGGTGGCTGCTGGGAAAAGGTCATGACAAAGTTCGTAAAGTCGGTGCTGAAGGTCTTGCGGTGTTCGTTCTTCCGGTGAGCCGAGCCAAAGCCTTCTCGTGCTACTGAAGCACGTTGCTGAAGCCCAGGTGTCTTTGACAAGCGCATCGCAGCAGTCATCGGCGACAGTTGCTCGTTCACAACCACCGATGGGCTATGAAGAGTCGATGTAGCGTGCTGGCCCCGGTTCGCAGAGCCAGCCGACGAGCTCTCCGGCGTAATGAGATGACTGTCGGGGTCAGACTCGGACGTTGAAGATGGGCTGAGACCGTCTGGAGTTCGAGGATCCGGTTGAGACGGCAAAGATAGCTGGCCGTCATAGTATGCCGAGTTGGTGAAAGGTAGCTCCTTTTCGGGATCTTCCTCAGACAGTAATGACCGCTCGTATTGTACCAATTGCGCCTGGAGAGAGACATGCAGACACGTCAGTTTCTCACTCTGCGCGAAAGCTGCAGCATCGCAAGGCCCACCAAGAGGCCAATGTTCGGCGCCACCCATCGGGACTTGCCACGAACAAAGGTGTAGCTGTCGTGCATGCTTTTGACGGCTTCAAGATCCTGAGCATCGCGATTCAAGAACGCCTGGCGCATGCAGTAGCCTATCATGAGCGTTGCAGAGCGCGACACGCCTAGCTGACAGTGGACTAGGCACCGCCCTCCGTTCTCTCGTGCAGAATCGATGAGTTCGCAGATCTTGTAATTGTCAAAGTGCGAGGCGATGTTGTCTTCGTCGTGACCCCATGGCAGCTTGGTGTATTCCAAGGCGGGACGACCAGACAACTTACTGACTGCGAATTGCCGACGTAGGTAGCCCGAATGCCCAGCTGCCATTCTCCTGCTTGATGAGCCAGTCAGACTGTAAGTACGAGTAGGCAGCGCCGGCTCTAGTATTTTGTCCGCAGCATGCGGATTGGCTGAAGTCGAATTGCTACTTGCTACGACTGCCGCATTGCTAGCAAACCTGGCCTTGAGATTCGGTGTGCTCGCAGTCGGTCGCACCATGAGAGGCCGTCCAGGAGATCCTGAGCGGGAAGACCGCGAGTCTCGACTTGAGGGAGGTGGCACAAGGTAATCTGACCCGGTAGACTCGAAGGATGTTTCTGGGGATGCGGTGACGGTATTGACTGATTCAGTGTGGCTGGTGATGGCCTCCAGAGGTAAAGGACTGTGGCTGATAGCAGAGGCGGGACTTGGCTGAGCTGCCGATTCCTCGCCAGCTTCGTCTTCTTCGATGATCTCGTCGTCGAGCCACGGGCAGGCAACCTCCTTTGCGCAGCAGATGACCTGGGTGATTCCCAAGTGGCGGAGAATAGCGGGATCCTTGGCGTTCTGCTCGGATCCGAGGAAGAGACCAGGAAGAATCTCTTTTGGGCCATGCTGGTACGGGAACTCCTCTGTGGCCTCGCCTGCTCGGCTGTCTAGCGGCGCTCCTGCTTCCTTGTTGCGTGCGACCAGCGACTCTACAGTGAGAGCCGGAACACCCGTCTTTGGGCCCCGCGAAACGGATGGTGTGGGAGGCACAGATACGCCAGAAGACGACAAGCCATGCCGCGTCGCTACAATGTTCAGGCGTGGCAGGGACGTTCGCCGCTTCATTGACATTTCTCCGCTGAGACTTGACTGTGTGGCAGAACAGACAGACTGTCAGCACGGTAACTGGCCTCTACATCTGCGGGAACGCACCTTCAGCTGATCCCTCTCGGCCGCATTCACCACGCCACCGTCCTCTTTGTCCGCGTCGAGGACCAAGCGAGGCGTCGGAGGACATGAACGTGTCTCGCTGAGGTCGAGGTCCAGTCTGTCGTTGTCGGTGAATGCACTCGTGTTTGGCGAGAGCGGGCCGGGGGCGAGATGCGAAGGCCTTGCAGAGGAAGAAGCGAGCGGGATGGAGCCTGACTGGGCTGGCAGTCCAGCGGTCCCGCCTGACGACGACGGGAGGGAGGAAGAAGACAAAGAGGAGCGCGGGACGAGCAGGGAGAGCTGCTTTGCGTTGCGCCCTCGCCGGTTTGAAAAGCTTGGTGTGATGGGTGACGGGAGGGACGATATCGAGGCCGAGAGAGCGAGGGAGGAGGGCGAGGAGAGCGGGGATCCGGAGGTGGAGAGCAGAAGGGGTGGAGGTGGAGGTTTGAAGCGCGTGGAGGGCGTCAGTGATGTGCTTGTCGATGTCGCTGAAAGAGCGTCTCCAGAAGTAGAGAGTTGTGGCGTCGGTATCTGCAGGCGGGGCGGCGCTGGCCGAGTCGCAGCGAGACTTGGTGTTGATGTGTGAACTTGCAGTGGTGGTAGGTTTTGCTGAGACCTGTCTAGATGGCCGTCTGGCGTCTCATTGCGTCCTGGCTCTTGCTGCACACCCTCTGCGCCCGAGGACTGCGCAGCATCCAAAAACGCCGCCTGGATGGCCGGCGCGCTCGTGGGCGGGACAGTCTGCGAGGCATGCATGCACATGGCCGTGTCGTGAGCACGTCTGGCCGTCGTAGCTCCCCGTCCGCCCTCGAGGCTCACCGTCGCCAGGCTGCAGTCTGCCTGCGCTTCGTCCATGCGGGCCAGGAGCGCACACGGCGCGCTGTGGACGCGGTGTGCGCGAGTCGTGGTCGACGGTGCCGTGCAGCAGCGTGCGTGTGTGCAGCTGCGGCCTGCGCTGCTCCCTTGCACGTTTGTCCTCTTGACGGGGGATGCGCAGCAGGCGGCGGCGGCGGCGCTTCTCTGCTCCCCGGCGTAGACGTCGTACAGCGACCTCTTTCTGCCCAGCGTGTGTGTGTCGTAGTGACGGTGAGCGTGCTGATGGCTTTCCTGCGCTGCTCCTGCTGCTTCGTGTATCGCCGTCGTCGTCGTCGCCGTCTGTGCCATCTGCAGCTATACGCGCTTCAAGCGTACGCACAGCACCAGCGAACGAGGGCCAGCCTCGCTGTATCTGTCGGTGCTCTGTCCCGCTCTATGCGTGCATGCTCGACGTGCTACTGCTCCTGCGGGCGCTCCTTCTACCTTACCATGCGTGCGCGCGCAGTTGGCGCAGAAAAGAGTGGCAAAGAGTGCAAAACGAGGCGGCAAGACTGCAAAAAAAAAAAAGAAAGCTTTTGCTTCTTTTTCAACGTATTCCGTAGAGCTGCATTGCACGACATCAACGCAGACATCCTCGCACCACTGACAAGCGACAACGACAAAAAAAAAAAAAACGGACAGAAGAAAACTCGCAAGTCTGACGCGACAGTCTGACGGACGCGCAGATAGGTCATTGTGTAGGACGGTTAACGAAGAGGCCAAAAGGACGTCCTTCTCATCACGAGACGCCCCTACTCGGCTTCGGTAGCTTCGGTCCTGCCAGCGCCGCGCCCGCCAGAGAAGAGCTGCAGGTCTTGGGTGGAGCAGGAGGGCCCGTTGTAGATGAGACACATCCGGCCAGAGGTCTGCGGCTGCTCCCTCGCGACCTTCATGACCCGTCGGATGACAGAGGCAACAACGTAGACTGCGTTCTTTGCGTCCCTCATTTCTTGCGAATCCAAACTCTCGAGGTCGTCCAGCTTGAACTCCGTCGTCGATGTAAACACCCCACGGGAGTGGTGTGCGATGAGCGTGGTAGGGGTGCGGGACCACACAGCATGGACGTAAATGTCCGCCCCTGAGATCAAGTCCTTGTTGTACAGCGCGCGCGTCTTGAGCTCGATGATTTCGCTGTCTTCGGCAGCGTGTCCAAAGTAAGGCAAGACGTTGACCGTTTGAGCGGGATCGCGATGTGGGCTGACTTCGTTAACTCTTCCAGAGCCATCCTTGACTCTTTCAGGACTGTCTTTGATTTTGGTCCTGTCCAATAGCGCCGCAAGATCATCAACAGTCTGCTTGGAAGCATCGCTTGTCATGTGCTCAAGATCTGCTGCATCGCCCGTGGGTTGGAATGCGTCGACCTCGCATTGCACCAGACACGGAATACCATCCAGTACCTATACATTTGTTGGTCAGTACGATCAAGTACTCCCGGACAAGATCAAACAATAGTCGTACGTAGCTGAAAACCCTTTGATGAGAAAAAGTCTCCTCGGAGCCACGCACAGGGACGCATGTCGCCTGCTCAAACCCATCTCTGTACGTTTTGATGGTATCGTCTCGGTATTCTTGATTCTCTGCTTCCCAACGTCGAAAGATCAGACCATCAGCTGGCGTGACCTGAATATCGATCCTGAATTCTCTCCGCGCATCACCTCGTACCCACGATACGAGCTTTTTCAGGCAGCCCCGGCCAGTGATGAGCTTGTACTGATCAAAGTCGTGACGGGGCTCGTTGAATCGAACAGCTTCGAAGAGGGGAAGCATCGGACAATCTGGCAGCAATGCGTTTGCGCGGTCCAGGAAAGACCAGCCGCAATCGGGCTGGATTTCAAGAGGGTTCTTGAACGGCTTGTATAGCATGGGACAGCCTGGAGGACAACAGACGCGTCCCGTCAGCGTTGAGCTAAGGGATGGATATCATCCAATCAACTCCATGCGAGCTACTCACCGGGCACAAGGATGGTCGGCTGTGCAGAGCTAAGCCACGAGTAGCTGGTCACGTTTCGAAAATCGGTCACGATTGGTTCGTCCTTCTTGACCGTATTCGCATCCCGTTTGACGTCTTCCAAAGACAGAGTCTTGAGCAGCATGCCAGTATCCTTCTTGAGAACAACGGGATCGCATGGCGGGTGCCTGTACTTGATGAAAGAGGCGCTCTTGCCTCGTCCTCGGGACGCGCTGTAGGACCCTCTAGAATGGAAGCCTCGAGACAGATGCGAGCTTTTGGAAGCGGAGTGCGTGTCATACATTCTGAACGAATAATGGGTGCAGCGAAGAGGCTTGAAGTGTGCTGCAGCTTGAGAGGAAAAGGAGGGAAGAGCTAGGGAGAGCGAGTTGTACACGAAAACTTCCAGATGATCTTGCAGTCGAGCATTCTGGAAAGTTCGCCAACTGAAGGAGCAAGAATCGGTTTTGTCAGACGGGAGCCTCATCGTCTGATCCGATTTGAATGCACCGAGACCGATTGGGTTTGCGGGAGATACCTTGCGAGACTGTCCGACACAGCGGAGCGAGGCCGAGAAGTCGGGCGGAGCATGGTGACGGAGAAGCAGAAGCGGCTTCTTCGTCGGAACTCAAGAGGGCCGGTCAGTCGGATTCGAAAGCGTCCAACGCAAGGTCACTGGGTGAGGCGTTTTGCTCGACAGCCTTTTGAAAACCCCGATATTCAACACATGAAGAAGGGAATACAAGATCGACTTCGAGCTGCATCAATTTGATATATCCATTGTCGGCTGTATAGCTCATGAACATGAATAAAGCCTGCCAGTCAGCAGAGCAAGCTCAGAAGCTGGGTCAGGTATCCAAGATCGAGCGTTAGTCAGGGCGACCGAGGTACTGCTGGACCTCGACTCACGTTGACCACGTCCAGCCAACTGCCGGAGTTGTGCCCAGACTGGCGGGAATAGAGCCATCGGGGTTGCTGCCCCCGCTGTCCTCCTGAGGGGCAGCGTGGACCAGACGAACGTGCCGCGGGTCGAGCGGATGAATGGGGAGTGCGGATTTCTTGCGAATATCGTGTGGTGCCGCAAGCGGGGTCTTCTTAATGTATGCATGTGACGAGACTGCCTTATTCTGTTAGTCAAGTATTGGCAGTCAGTACTTATGTCACTGGGCAACAAGGAAAAAGCGACGCACCACCTGGTCGCCGCCCGTGACATCCTCGGTGGCACTGGCAGCAGGCGTCACTACAACCCCGTTCTTCGCGTTGTCTGGTCTGCTGATGTAAGATTGTTCAGGTTGCGTATTGTTGACAGAACCCGCTGACCGCGCGGACGATGCCATGACATCAGACAAGTTGTGCGAGGAGGACGGAGAAGTGCTCGCTGCGGGGCCCTGGACGCCGAGCATTGCCAGACTTTGGGTGACTTGCAGGGAGACAAAACAGTCGTCGCAAACACGGCACTGCACAGTGTTTGCGGCCTGGGTTGGCGAGGTTTCCAACGGGGTGAAATGCGAGTTCTCCTGACTGGCAGCTGGAGTCGAAGTGCCAGAGCTCGAACCTCGGCGGAGGACGGAGAAAGGAAATGTACCGCTGACAGGGCTTGTGGTCCCGGGCGTCATGGGCGGAGGGGGAGAGAGAAGCGTGTCGTTCAGGCCAGAGGGTTGTGCCAAGGGTAACGAGTTGCTGCTGTGCTGGCTGCAGAAGATCCTGCCGCAGGAGCGACAGTGGTGCCTCCGCGCCTGGAAAGGATGTGCGATGATCGTAGTGAACCCGCCAAAGAAGTGCGCTGCCGACTGGCCATCAGCGTTCTTTGGGGAGACCTTGTGGAACATTGCGGTGCAGTCAGAGTACTGGCACTGCTCGACCTCGCTGTCTGGGACCCATTGCTCGCGTGAGAGCATTGCCGATGGGGCGGATTGCCTCGAGCTTGCGTCAGAGGCGGTAGAGAGGGTGGAATTTGCATCTTCTAGGGAGGATGGCTCAATCTGGCCATCTCGGGCTGAGCCATTTGCCGGCGCGCGAGGCTGCTGAAGCCAGACGCTCGACGTGGGTGAAGGGTGGGCGCTCGAGGCGATAGACGGGGCGTCTCTGCTGGCGTACTTTGACCTGCGGACCGTGGATCCCTCTGGGCGGAGCTGGAAAGCACACTTGTACATTCAGCACGACCGTCGCAGGTCAGTCACTTGATCCCAGCTCAGACGGCGCTCACAGCTGCAGGCGTGTGCAGCGGCTTCTGCTGCGAGCGCTGGGAGAACTTGAGGTTGAATGAGTCGTCCAGAGGGCCCTGCATCGTACTGTGTATGGATGATGGAATGTGTGTCCTGCAACGGTCAGTACCGCGTCCAGCCGGGGTCTTGCAGCTCCGACCAGGCCAGGTCCCAGGGTCAAGCGGGGCCAGCGGTGTGCATCCTGCGAGCTACAGGAGTGCAGCAGTGTGCCCCATCGACGTCCTCGTGCGCGGTTGCTCGTCGCTGTCCAGTTGCGGCAGAGGAAAGAGCAAGCGACGACGGAGAAGCTCGCTTCAAGCTCGTCTCTGCTCCAACCGAGGGCGGCCGTCAAAGACAAGCACTCCAGCATTCAAGATACACGCAAGAGTCGTGCTTCGACCACCCCCGCCGCCCCGCCATGAGGGCCGCCGTGCCAGTCTGGCGAGCACTGGCAGCCCCGAGTGCGGCACCGTCGAGGAGCATGAACACAGTCGCAAGAGCAGCAGAGGCGCGTCTAGACCCTAGAAGACGTTGTGTGTTCGCACAGCGTCCCAACGAGCCTTCTGTTGGCCTTGTGCGACACTCGCTGCGGCACAGGTCGACCCTGGACGGCCCTGACGTAGGAGATATCCACAAGCAGCCACGACATGGACAATACGACAGCACGAGCGATAGCGACAAGCAAAGCTCATCACACACCTCTAATAATGCTGACCAAAAGCGCGCCTCGTGGTTTTGTAAGCACACAGACGACTCGCTGCTGTCTCACCGTGCCCAACTGACATGCATCCCGCCGTCGACCCCGGACAGCCCGCATGCGAAGCTCGTGGAAGAAGACACCTGTACGCTGGACTCCTCTCCCAATAGCCGGAGGAATTGCCTTACTTGCAGCCATCAACCTCTGGAAACAGTCTGACATGCACGTAGCCGGACCCGACTTTCGAGACGGCACCTATGACCACACAAAGGACAATCTTCCAACAGTCAAAGGCCCTTGGCAGGCGAGTCGCTCAAACTTGATCCATGCTATCGATTCTTTGCTGACTTTCTGCTGGCGCGCACATCTACCTTCTCCCACAGGTCCACGTCATTGGAGCTCTTCCCCTCCGCACAATATCCCGCATCTACGGCGCGCTCAACTCGTACACCCTCCCTGTCTGGTTCAGAGTACCAGGCTACAAGCTCTACTCGTGGATCTTTGGCGTAAACCTCGCCGAATGCGAGCCAGAAGACCTCAAGGAGTACCAGTCCATGTCCGACTTCTTCCTCCGCAAGCTCAAGCCGGGGGCGAGACCCATTGCAGACGACTTCCTTCTCGTCTCTCCCGCCGATGGCCGTGTCGTCAACTTTGGCTACATTGAGAACCGCAGAGTTGAGCAGGTCAAGGGCGTCAGCTACAGTCTGGACGCCTTGCTTTCTGGCTCTGGCACGGCCACAACCTCGATAGCCAGCAATCCCACCCAAGCCCCGGCTTCTGCAAGCTCTTCCGCCTCGGAGAGCGATAATGCAACCGTCGACGAGCAGCAATTTGCCAACCTCAATGGCCTCCACTATACCGTGGATCAGCTCATGGGCGCCGAACCGCACAACAATCAATCTACGCATGTTGGAGGACCGCAACAGCAATCAAAAACTCCAGAACGTGATGCGTCCATCACCACTCACCAAGTCAACGACCAGGACGAGATTGGACCGGCGAGCGCCTCTACCCGTCAGTCGAGCCTGACTGAGCAAATATCCCTGGCCTCCGAGACCTTTGACCCAGCTTCTCCTCACTGGACCCTGCGCGGTGTCCCGAAAGAAGGCAACAAGATGTTCTTCGCTGTCATCTACCTCGCGCCAGGGGACTATCATCGCTTCCATTCACCGACCAATTGGATCGTAGAGCGACGGCGGCACTTTGCTGGAGAGTTGTTCTCCGTCTCGCCCTACATGACGCGCCTCCTCAGCGATCTCTTTGTCCTGAATGAGCGCGTAGCCCTGCTCGGTCGCTGGCGGCATGGCTTCTTTGGCTTTGTGCCAGTCGGAGCCACAAACGTTGGAAGCATTCGCATCAATTTTGATGCAGACCTCCGGACGAATTCGCCAGAACGGCCAAAAGTACAGGGAGACTTTTCAGAGGCGACCTATGCCGGTTCCTCGACGCTGCTGCAGGGCAAGCCATGTGTGATCGGCGAGGAGATGGGCGGTTTCATGCTTGGTGAGTGTCGCGTCAATGACGATCTGCTTGCCTGTCAGGCGCTGAGTTCGCCCTTTGCTCAGGATCTACGATCGTACTCGTATTCGAGGCACCCGCGTCCGACTTCCAATTCTGCGTGTCGCGCGGTCAAAAGGTAAAAGTGGGAGAGCCTTTGGGCGACCGACGTCCCAAAGTCGCCGAGCTGTTGCTGGATCGCAAAGCGAAGGAGATGCGTAATGTGTAATTCAGCTTTGCACTTCAGCTTGAAAGAAGGGTATCGTGGGACTTCGACTGACAGAGCCCAGCCCCTAGACGCTGGTATTCATCACATATGAGCGACTGAACATGTGCCTGCTTGTGGGCCTTGATCTCTCATCCAATAGCTGATCAGACTGATAAGAACCTGGACCAGACTGCCCGTGTTGATCTGCACGGCCTCGGCTGGCTTTTGTGCCTTGCTTTTTCGTGTGACGGCGTGTAGGGTAGTATTGTAGGTACGGCGGAAGCACGTGGCAACTTGGTTTCCGGCCCGCACGCCATCCAACAGTGCCCAGAGCAAGTCGACAAAAGGATCTGCGGTGCGTCTTTGCGTCTCCTTATCTCTCTCGCATGACCCCCTCGGCTGATCTTGTCCGCTGCAGCTCGTCACTTGTATGATACAAATAGTATCCCAGCTCTCAGCGTGATCGCGAGAGGCCGAGAAACCCGCGATAACGGCGGAAGAAGATATTTACGCGTAGAGGAAGATGCCAGAAACAACGCGCAGTACGCCTGCGGGAGGGACGGGCAGAAACCTCGATCATCAGTATCATCGCCAGCTGATAAGCCAGCCGCCAGCCCGCGTCGAGAGAAAAAAGAAAAGAGTGCGGCTGGGCGAAAAAGATAAGAAGCCAGTCGAGCCGGCAGGAGCTCGTCGAGGCGGGACAGGCAGGCTGCTCTCTCGCGCCCTGGACTACTTCTGGCAGCTCGTCTGCTCTTCCTCTTGCTTTCCTCCCCCAAAGCTTCTACTCGGTGCCGACCTTGCAGCCGCCGCTCGCCCGTCAGAGGAGCGCAAGAAGCAGAGCAGAGTTTACTGCACATCCGCGAAAGCTGCAGCAGGACACGCCGAGGCAGACATCAAGCGCACGATGGCGCCGACAGTCGAGTACGGCACACAGTCGCAGGCTCAGCCCGCCGCGGGGGACCCGGACTACGACCTCGAGAAGAACAACTTCAAGGTCTCGTCGGGCTCTGACCACGGCAGCGAGCAGGACGGCGCCGTCCCCTTTGCCGTGCACGACGACATCAAGCGCACGGGAAAGCTATGGGAGATTGCAAAGAAGCTCGACCGCTTCGGCGTAGAGGGCCGTGGTATCGAGCGCATCATGCCCGACGAGCGCACGCAGAAGTCTGCCTGGGGGTGAGCTTCCAGCTCGGTGGGAGCAGTCGCAGAGGGCTGCAAGGAAGCTGACGGCCCTTGTCATGCCTGTACAGATGCTTCTGGATGTGGCTTGCAGCCAACTGTCAGCAGCTTCCTCGTCCTGCACCTCGTGCGAGCATGCATGTACTAAAGTGACCGCTCTCTTCGCCACAGGTACTATTTCCACATTTTCTCTCGGGACTCTGGGCACCTCCATCTGGTGAGCTAACCACTGTCAAAAGGTCCCTGCAACCCAATCTGATAGCCATTCCACCCCGCAGGCACCTCGGTCTCAAAGACTCGGCTCTCACGATCCTCTTCTTCAACTTGGTCTTCACTCTTCCGGCAGCTTACTTTTCGACATTCGGCCCCAAGACCGGCCTGAGACAGCTCGCATTGGCACGCTTTAGCTTTGGCTACTGGGTGAGCGACTTTTCACCGATTTGTGACACTTTAGGACCGCGAATTGATTGAGCTGCGGTCCAGGTTGTCCTCATTCCCGTCGTCCTGAACGCAGTAGCATGTATCGGCTGGTCCACAGTCAACTCAATGTGAGCATAACCATCTCACACCCATCGGAGACACCTTCTCACTCATCGTATCCTACTCAGCGTCGGTGGTCAAGCCTTGCGCGCTGTCGCCCTCGACAGCTCGATGGCCAAGGTTCCAGTCGAAGGCGCGGTCGTCATTATCGGCGTGTGCACTGTGGGATTTTCGTTCATGGGTTACAAATTCGTTCACATGTACGAAAAATATTCGTGGATCCCCGTCGCCGTCATCTTCCTCATCTACGCCATCGAGATTGGACCACATGTCGACTCCTCCTGGGGAGGCTCTGGTCCAGCAGAAGCAGCCTCGGTTCTCTCGTTCGGCGGCGCAATTGCTGGGTTCGCACTCGGCTGGAGTAGTCTTGCTAGCGATTACAGCTGCAATTTACCCGAAAGCACAAGCTCGACCAAAGTTTTCCTTCTCACCTACGCCGGCATGAACATCCCAATGGTGAGCCTACCTGTACTGGAGAGCACCGTGGCGGGCTTAGCTCTGACGCGCTCTTTACAGATCACGCTGCAAGCTCTCGGTGCAGCTGCAATGGCAACATTGGAAGTGAAGACAACGTGGGCTGCAGCATATGATGCCGAAGGTGTCGGTGGTCTTCTCGCTGCTCCTCTAATTGGCCCAATCGGTGGTGCCGGTCGATTCTTCACACTCATTCTGGCGGTAAGTTGCTAGATGTGGTACGGCATAAGCTACTTTGCTAAGAGACTACTGTTGTCTGCAGCTCTCCATCGTCGCCAACAACATTGTGAGCCGATATCATTTGCGTGCATGTTCGCCATCACTGATGACTCCATTTCTCTGCAGCCAAACTTGTACAGCTTCTCCTTGACCGTGCAAGTTCTCGGACCTTGGGTCCAGCGCATCCCTCGACCATTCTTGGTCATCGTCGCTACGCTTGTCTACCTCGCACTTGCCATTGCTGGCGCACACAACTTTGAGCAAGCCCTCGACAGCTTGCTGCTCGTCCTCGCATACTGGCTCGCCGTTTTCTGCACAATCGTCTGCGAAGAACATTGGATCTTCCGGAAGCGCAATTTTGCAAATTGGAATCTCGAGGACATAGCGAATGCACGCAAGCTACCTTTTGGTGTCGCCGCGCTCGGCGCTCTGATCTGCGGTGTCGCGGTCGCCGTCTGCTTTATGAGCCAGACATGGTGAGTGGTCTTGCTTCTTGGAATACATTTTGCTTGCTCGAGGTACGTTTCGCTGAATGCTTGTCTTGTTCTGATTTGTAGGTTTGTAGGGCCTGGCGCCATAGCCGTTTCCGGACCAGTGAGCAGCCTGTGCCAAGCTATGTCCCGAAGGCAGTTGCTGATATTGTCCCCTTTAGCCATTCGGAACCGACTTAGGCTTTGAGTTAGCCGCCGTGACTACAGCGATTATATACCCGATACTTCGGTATTTCGAGAAGAAGAAATGGGGCTGTTGACAAGCCAGTCGCTTTGCGAGTTGTTCACTTAGCGCTACGGAACAGACAGTATAGAAGGCCCTTTGCTAATATAGCCCTGCTACATAAGTCAGCTTCAGCCGGCCTTTAGGCATCCGAGACAGGCGTATCTTATTGGCGATTGCCTGACATGGTTTGCATTACGGCTTTGCACACACTGCATGCGCTCTGTATCAAGGGACAGTGGAGCTGCCTACTACTTTGCTTTTAATTCGTCGCCCGCTTGCTTGGAGGACGATAGCCCTGGGGATTAGACTCTGTCTCTCGTCCGCCCATATGCAGCGGTCGTGAGCTCTGGAAGGGGGACGGCAATACATGAGACGGTGGCGACTAGGGAGCCAGTCGACAAACCCACCTCCGCGTCCAATTGTCCAAGACCTCCGGTGGTCTGAGCAGGAGTGCCGCTCTTGGCCATTGCTTTGCCCACATGGTCTGCGCTACCGGTGGTGGACTTGCTGTAGAGGGCAACTCCGCCGGCGATGACTGCAATGGCGGCGACGACAGGGATGGCAGATGAACGAGCAGTGGCAGGCGCGTTGCTCGACTGCATGCGCCGTCTGCGAGTTCATAACCACTTCAGCTCGGTGTGGTAGCCTGGATGCTTGTGGACTGTCTCTTCACTCACGCGATGGTTTGCATTGCGGTAGCGCGCTGGACGGTTCGACGCTGGAGCTGGTGCATCGGTGCCATAGCTGGGGGTTGCAGTCGCGGGACGGGTCGGTAGGATGCGCTTCAAGCGGCGTGCAAAGTGTTCGACTGGTGGTCAGAGGCAAGGTGTGCAGTCCGCTGAGCCCTCGAATATTTGCCTGGGGTCCAGACTTGGAAATGCCCCGTTTGTCGCAACGTGATGTAACCGAATGGACAGCGAAGATCGGGCAGAACGGGGGGGCACGCATATAGTGTCACTAGACGCGCGAGTGCGCTGTGGTGCCGGTCCCCATAGATGAACGTATCAGTGCGCAAGTAGTGCATCAGCTCAGCGACCTCCTGCCCTCGATGAGCGATAGGTCTTGAGAGTAGGCGAGAACGAGATTACGATCCGCCACACGCAAATGACGGGGTCTGCAGGACACATCGACCGGGTACAGTGAATTGCACGGAGAGAGACTCCCATCACTGCAGTACATGCGTCCCTCAAGCCTTGCAGATTCGCTTGCCTATGCCTGCGACAAGCCAGGAGGCACATACGGCTTGATGAGCATCTCGGAGAACCTGTGCATCGATAAACAACCTTGTGAGCCACGGCTGTGTAAGTAGGCCTGCAGCAAAGCACTCTCACTTCTTGATCTTTTCGCTCCCTCGCACTTCTTCGGTCAGCAGAGGCATCCGTACGACGTGGAAGAGCTCGGTATACAGCTCGTTCACCTCGGCAAGGTACTTTTTCTGCATCGCCCACCGCACGCGACAGTGTTCGCAAGACGAGTCTGTGGGGGTGAAACGCAGGCTCAGTCCACAGAACTCGTAAAAGCTCAAAGGAGTCATATAAGCTACCTGTCTTTGGGAACAAGAGCTGATTGACGATAATCGCGTGCGTATCGATCTCGTGGCTCGTAAGCTCCTGAATCAGTCGCTCCGTCTCGTAAAGACTCAGGAATTCGGCAATCATGACAGACACAAACGTCGTCTTTTCCGGGTCTCGGAACTGCGTGTTGACCTCGGTAATGATCTCGCGCATCGAATCTAGCTTGCCAAACATCTCGTCGGTGTTGGCGGGCATGCCCATCATGCTAGACATCTGCATGAAACCGATGAGCGATCGCACAGAAGCTCAGTTCAACTTTGCTCGCCTCGAGGCGTCGCGCGTGCACACTTACAGACTGCATCATGGGTCCAAATTTTCCGCTGAGCGTAGACAGTTTGGCGAGAGCCTTTTCCAACACCGCTGGGAAGCTCAGGAAACGCAGAGTGTGGCCAGTAGGGGCGGTATCAAAGACGATGACAGAGTACTGCATTGACTTGACGTGTCTGTACGGAGGAAGTTGTTGAGCGACTCTCCAGTGGCCAGCTCGGAAGCATGCATACGCACTTCATGATCTCGGCAAAACCCATGGCTTCATCAACACCGGGGATGGAGAATGCCAAGTCCTGCAGCATCGATCCCATCTGGCCATTGTCGTCTGCGGGGCAAGACAGAGTCAGAGAGCTATCTTTGCAGGGTGCCAGGCTGGACCACCCCACTGCTTTCCATCATCTCCTGCATCGACGCCGAAGGATCAATCTCCATTGCATAGAGATTGGTATAGCCGTTGACGAGTGTCGCGTCTTTGCCAAACTTTTGCGAAAAGGCGTCGGAGAGGTTGTGTGCCGGGTCGGTGGAGCTGGTTGAGTTGGTAGGTCAGGGTTAGGGAGTGTTGGGGAGGTGTATTACATGGACGTACATCAGGAGCACAGACTCTCGGTTGTACGATAGCTGGGTGGCCAGGGAGCACGCAGAGGTTGTCTTGCCTGGAGTGCATCGACATTGATCAGGGAGTTGGAGGTTTATATAGCTGGCTGTTCCTGGACTCACCGACGCCGCCCTTGCCGCCTGCGCAGTTGGCGAGAGGGCCAAGTCATCCGACCAGAGTGTCGCAAGCGTAGAGAGTCAGCGTCAGAGCCAGTCAGTCGCAGGTGAATGCCCCAAGTCAGCTTTGTCTCAGAAGTCTCGAGCAAGATGGTCCGCCACGTCGACCGTACCGACAAAGACCCATTTGAGGCTGGACGGGAACAGACGTAAGCAGGGTCATATCGTGCACCACCCAACACATCCACGCACCTGTGCTGGTCGATGATGCTCTGCAGGCTCGGCTCGAGGGCGTCTTTTGGGTTGAGGACCGCCCAGTCCTCGGCGGGCGAGGGCGCGAGCTGGGCCATGGCTGGCGGGGATGACAGCTGGAGCTGCTAGATGGTTGTGCTGATGCTATCGCGTGTTATATCCTGGAATACGCGCTCCTCGCCGCCGCAGTCGTTCGCCGGTCAAGAGGCGCACAAAAAAGCCACAGCGACGGCTCTTCTCTGCACCGACTGATTGCACGACAAGCCACGACGAGCGAGCAGCACGGGCGGACGTATCGCGTTCGTGCGCATCGACGAGACGATGAGCGACGCAGCGACGGCGGTCCACGCTGGCCGCCAGACGGGCTCGACGGCTGCAGAGCGCGGCACCAGCAGCAGGAAGCTGGGAGTTGACTGTGAGTGCCGAGGGCGGACAGCAGCAGTGTGCTAGTCGATTCACTATGAAGCTGACGTTGTGCCATCTCTGCATCATTCCCTCCGCTCTGACATTCATTCCCATTTCTTCCCTCCCCAGTGCTGAAAATCATCCATGCAGCCAGGCAGACGTACGGCCTCCGCACAAACGACTATGCCCGCTACCACAGACACGCGACGAGGAGGATTGCGACGCTTCACAGGGCCACAAAGACGGTCAACCCGTCGTTTGCAAAGAGACCCGCTGGAAAGGCCAAGGGCGGGCCTGCGTCAAGGGCAGCATCCTCGGCAGGGAGCAGCAGCCGCACCTCGACGACCGCGCAAATCACCGCACAGGCAGTTTTAAAAGACGAACGCCTCCTCGAGCTCCTCCTCTGGGAGGCCGAACGCGCGTGGGCAGAGGCGATGCGCGAGCGAGAAGAGGTCGCACGCCTCGAGCGGGCCAGCAGCCAGAGCCGTCTAGCCAGCAAGCGGCACCGGTACCTGCGCAGGTTTCAGCGCGCAGCAGCACACGCTTCAGCGCTCCTCTCCATCTGCAGAGAGCTCTACAACTCGCCGGGCGACCCGCTCGCCGCCAGCGCCGCTTTCCAGGTCCAAATCTACCAGCTCTACTTGGCAGGAATGCATGACTTTGCCCGTGCTTCAACCTCGAGCAGCGGCACCGCGACAGCACCCTCTCCCTCTGCAGGGGAGTCTTCTGTCCCTGCTCATGTGCAAGCTCTGCAAGCCCTGTCGCAGGCCTACGTCCTGCTAGAGGCGTTTGGAGAGGACAGCCAACGGGCAACCGACGAGGCACTGGCCTTTGAGATGCTCGACGAATTGGAACCCATGATCCGCTTTTGCGCCTACAAGAGTGACCGTGGACAAGGCATCGCCGCCGCCGATGTCGCTAGAGACACTGGCCGTGAAGCACTACCTCGTCTCGAGGCCTCTGCCTGCTTTCCCGGCATCCTTGACAAGTACCGCAAGGAGCAGCATCATGCAGCCAAGGCCAGGCGACGCGACGTGAAACCTGTCACACAGCTAGTCTGGCGAGATCTCAATGTCCCTGTTCGCTCTGCTGAGCTCGCCGAAGCACTCGGTAGGGTTCAAGAAGCTCTACAGCTCATCACCAGCCGCAAAGGCAAGTCTTCTGCAGGCACGTACGAGCGCGTCCTGGCCGTTCTCATCGAAGCCGAGGAACGCGCGCGCAAGCTCGTCGAGGACAATGCAACCGCGCTAGCTCAAGCACATTCTTCTCGGTTTGAATCTGCCGCAAAGCCGCTTCGTTTGGCGCATTCGTACATTACCTTTCAGCTCGTTTCTGTGCGTCTGAACAGGGATGAGGCACTCTTGCAATCTACCCTGGCAAGGCTTGCAAGACGAGAAGCCAAGTTTGGCTCTGCAGCTGCAGCCTTTGGTCCTCGACCAATGTCCATAAGACGCAAGCGTATAAAGCTTTATCCAGTGGTCATAAAGCTACTCGAGGGCATGGTCCAGTCATCAGAGGCTCTGCGCGACCTGGATCTCGTAGACGAAGACACACTCGATCTCGCAGATCAAGTCGAGGCGGTCTCCTTGCACTGTCGCGCCAGACGGTGAGTTTTCCTTGATCGTACCTGCAAATACACCACAAGCTGACAGCGCATTCTTTGGCCGTCTGTCAGTGCTGTTTACCTTGGAGAAACGTATGCTCTTTTGGACAGGTTTCCTCAGGCCCTAGCCCTGCTTCAGCGAGGCTCGCTGTACGTCCGACAAATGCAAGGTATATCAACAGAAGAGGTAGAAGCAGACCTGAAAGAAGCTCCCGCGAGTGTCAATACTTTGGCAAGTTTGGTACCTGACCTTATCAAGGTCTCTGCGCTGCGTGGCAAACTCCAAGCGGAAGAAGCTCGAGCGAGCAAAGACTGGTTCATTCGAGAAATGTACGGCGAACCCGTCCCACAAACAACCGCCTCAGACGACCTAGCCAGTGACGTTCAGCACCTGGCACTTGTCCGCACGCGAGAGCGCAACCAAAGGCGTCCGAAGCGTGGTCCAATAGTGTTTGATGTAGCCTACAATTATTTGGCAAGCATCGACACTGCGGCAGAGGCCGAAGACTTCCACTTGGCAACGGAAGAGCCGCTCCATGCGGCGCAAGCCTTCCAAGCAGCCACCAGCAAAGCCATGGCGAGCGTGCAGACCGCGGTAGACGAGGCAATCCCAACCAGAGACAATGGCAAAGCACCCTCGAAGGACGCTGCCCCATCTCGCGGTCTGTGGGGCTTGTTTGGTCGGCGCTGATCGATGCAAGTCCCGGTCTCTTCCCCATACCATTGTAATACTGTTGCATCTCCACAGCAGACCCCAGTGGGCGCTAGGATCACTCGATTGGCAGGCATAATGAACGAGGTTAAGGATCTGCTTTACTAGCCATTTGCTACAATGTTTCGTTTGCCATTTTCATCGCTCCGGCCAGCTCATCCTGCTTCACCAGATGCTTAAGGACTTTCTTGCACAATTTCTCGAGCTGGTTGCCCTGCCCGGCGTGTTCGCTCATCTGGAATATTTGGTCGCCAAGGCGTATTGCATCCCACTGAGCGTCTCCAGCGGTGCTCACGAAAGTGGGTGACTCCCTCAAAGTCACTATGCAATACTCTGACATGGTATCAGTAGATGACCGGCACTGCACTCGGCTGCTTGGGTTTGGCCTACCTTTTAGTTTCGCCTCGTAGCTTCCCTTTCCAGCCCGCTCGGACACTAGGCCAGGCCCGTTGATCTGGAGCGCTGGCTGCGCCGAAGTCGAAGTCGTAGCCGCCTTTTCTCCAGCAGCTGGCACGCGTGACCTGCTTTCTGCAACTTTTCTCTCCTTCAAAAATTCGACGAGGCCACTTTGAAGCGCAACAAGTGATATGGCCTCCCGTGCAGCTGCTTTACTAGCATGCTCAGCAGGACTGGAGTACACTCGGGGCGGAGTCGACGGGATCTTCAGAGTCGCCGAGTAAGCTGCCGGGGGAAAACTGTTTCAACACTTTGATCTAATTCACTTTACTACGAATCTACTCTCTCACCTTTGCCGGAAGAGCTGACCACATCGAAAATAGGCCTCTGGTGGGCTTCAGTGCCTATGAGAATCTGACACATTTGGTGGAGATAGCTGACTGGATGACAGCCGTGCCATGGTGCTAGGACGGGCGCAGGTCCTTCGCCAGTATCAGAAACATGGTCCTTCGACGATCTCATCTGACCCTCATGCGAAGGCGTGAGGGGTGTCGTTGATTTTAATCTATGAAGCACTCCCGCGTTGGTAGCTTCCGTGGCAAGTGCCTCTTCCGCAAGATACGGGCTGCTCATCCGGGCGGAGCATGCGAAAACGGGGTTATCGTTGTCATCAATGGCCAGCACCAAGCGACCACCGTACAGGTCGGTCGAGCAATCCTTGGAAAGTTCGAACTTGATGCGACCAGGGCCAGAGGCTCCAAAACGTTCCGCGAAGCGTGTTTTGAGCATCTCGAGATGGGGCTGCCCGGCCGGCAATTGACCAGTCGACGTAAACGATCGCCATCTCTGGCCATCAGCGACCGTGTACGTCGTCAGAGGCATCTCATGAGCAGGATCAGACGTCGGATCGATCCGGTGGGGGTTGCTTGCGTGGACTGGTTGATTCGCAAACCTAGCATAAGGCGGAGGCGGAGGTGGAAGCGCCGAGCTGTCATCGACTTGTGCCCTGGAAGAAGCCAAACCTCGTACGCGAGAATTAGGGACCGTTTCGCCTGGCTCACTAGCGGCAGTCGTAGCAGCCGCTGGCTCCCTTGAGTCAGCGAAGCTCGACTGCTGTGCTGCGTCCGCCCGGGCGACAAGCGGATGTTGGGTGGGATCGGCAGCCGCCTGTGGAGTGTCAGTTGCGCCGGTCGAAGAGAGTATGCCGGACGAGAGAGCCAGCCTAGCGACCGCATTCTTTGCCGCTCTTTTAGACTCGTATATCGGCTCAACGTGGTAGGATGGATGTTTGCTTGAGGGAAGGCGCACTTCTAGTGTGCAAGAAAAGCGCGGACCTGTCATCATGCGGCTGAGTTATGCAAATACGCGTGACAAGTAGTTTAGCTGTACGTACCCGTCTTGATATGCGGATTGTTTGCCATTGTGGTTTCGCCAAAGGTGTAGGAGACGTTTGCAGTCTGTCCATGCAGGCGCTGAATCGTTGCATTGAGCTCGGATATGGGACTGGTGAGAAATAACGAGGGATGAGTATGACTCAGTCTGCAGCGGTGACGCAAACCGTACTCATCATGCGCAGTGCTTGTGGATGAGACGTCTGAGCGTCGACCATTGCTCGAAGTCGAGTTGAATTGAAAAGCCTCGGCAGTGGCGAGCGGGGAGCTGTGCCAAATGCTTTCGAGATCCCTGTAGATACCTTTTTTTACTGCCAAACGACAGACGCATTCTACCAAGACAACGCAAGGTCAGCCAACAGCGGTGAAGCTACGGTGTGGTGCATGCTGCATGATGACGAGAGAGACTTGCCCTTGGCATCTCTTCTGCTCCTGAAAAGGGGCGGAACCGTGTATCTGTTGTTCAGTGACGTCGTAAGATTGATGACTAGGTTGGCGCCATACAGCTCGACTTTGGGTTCAGTCAGTCTACGAAAGACGATACCAACCCGGATCCTGTCGTTGAAAACACACCTGCTTCCCCTTGTCCTTGCTCGTACTCCACTGTCATTGAGTCTTGCCTTCGTGTAAGTTGCTGTAGAAACTGTGCCAGTTTCCCTGCAGTATTTTCCTCTTCTTCCGTGTCATGATCATGGATGTTGGAAGGAACGGGCGTCCCCAGCAGCCTGCAAATCTTCGTGGTCATCGAGTTGTGCAGCTTGAAGAGTACGATGACACCCTCCTCGAGTGCAATTTGAGAGACTCGCTCTTTGGCAATCCTGGTGGAAATGCATGCTTCTGAGGTTGCGTAGGTCTCCAAGGATTCGGGCGATAGACGCACGCGGAGACTGCATTTGTGTACGTAGCCGCGCCTTTCAGCTGGGCGGGAAACGTGCGAGGTTCTCAGCGCCAGTACAACTGACAGCATGAGAACAGGTGGAACGCTCACGAGTTTGAACAGTATCGTGGATGAAGTCCAGGACCACGTTCGGAGGCTCGACGCAGTATTTCTGAGAAGGCGAGAGGTCAAGTTTGTTTCTGAGTCGGCTCTGACGTTTGTGGCCACTTCACATACCTGGACGGCGAGGTTAAGCAAGGTGACCGGGTTGCGTACAGACGTAAGAGACTTTGGGTCATCCAGGCGAGCGTTGTTGGAGAGGTCGTCGATTGCCAGAGAGTGGCCTTCTTGAGACAAGGCAGAAAGGGAGAACGACTCTGCACTGCCAACGGCGCGGTAGCCTTCAGCGAGGACGCCGCATGTAATGGCATAGCTGGCCATTGCCCTGATGGCCGCCCGCTTGGTGGGGTATACGGGTGGTGACCTAAAGGTCCTGTTTTCGTCCGGTGGGATGTGAAGCACGAGTATGCATGTAAAGGCCTTGACTGAACGTGTATAACGGGCAGCTGAGTGTCAGAAATGGATCATGCAGCCTGCCAGGTGTTTCCGCCACTCACTCCGAGGGTTCCACGAGCATTGGAAGCTCGGCGGTTCTGGCGAGACCTGGCGCCAGAATTTGCGCAGGTACAGCGATAGAGAGGCGTTTGGGCCGTCTTCTTCTTCTTCGTCGTCGTCTAGAATGCCGTGCTGCGCGGGCTGCGTTTCGAGGCCTGCCAGCTCTGCTTCCACTTGCATCTCAGAGTCCTCTTCGCCCAGCTGGCCGCCATTGTCGGAGCGCAGGAGGCTGAAAGAGTTGCTGGGACCAGCAACAGGATCCATGTGGTTGTCCATGTCTACGTCCACGTCTCTTGTAATGGCGTCTGGGCCTGCTGTCTGTCGTACAGTGTCTCGCAGGTGGAACGCTGCACGTCTGCTCACTGCGCGGTCAGTCGACTGCGCGTGGTGGTCAGCGAGACGGTATGGAGAATGCGCTGAATGAGCTCATCGCGGCGATTGTCAGACGTGTCTCTCGCTGTGCTGTCCAGTCGGCAAAAAGACAAGAAGCGCGTCCTTCGTCGTCCAGGCTGATCACGTGCATGGATTGCCTGCAAGAAGGTCCACCGGGCAAAGCGACAAGACCCCAGGGCAACGAGGTCGCAGAGCATTCTCCTCTAAATTAAGTCCCACTCTGCATTACGCTCTCTCTAGTAACCCCTCCTGTATATCGACTGACCGCACACTGCTCTTCGCCACTACCTAGAACACGTGCAGACGGGGTTGGCACAGATCTACAGCTCTCCCTCGAGATGGCCGTCTCTATGAGCGACTTCGGCAGCCAGGGATATAGCTGGACTCGGCTCCAACACGCCCGCAGAGGCGCTCTCTTCCAGATCATCCAGGTCATCCAGGAGGTCGCTTGCTGATTCCTGGACAGGACTAGGCAGAGTCTCCGCAACTGGACTGGCAGTAGTTGCTTCTTGGGCATGACGTCCTACCAGTTCTTGCAGATACGGGGTTCCATCTTCTTGCAAATGTGTCGTGTCTGTGGCCGAGGTGGACGTTTCGTGCGGGGAGGTCCCTTCTCCTGCATTGTGTTTTCCTGCACTCCCCTTCTTTTCCAACCTTACAGCCGCAGAGCTGGCGACCGCAGCTAAGCTCGCAGAGCTCGTAGTAATGACACTGACCGCGCTCGAGGCGGCCGACGAAACGGACGGGCTCGCAATCGCACTCGCGCTCGCACTTGCATCCTGCATAGCCTGGCTCGCGCGACTCGCAGAAGCTTGCACCGTTTTGCCAGCAGCTGTCATTGCAGACTTGGTCCCTGACCCGACGATCGGTGCACCAGCGATTCGCGTAAGTACGGTGGCAGCTCGGACACCGCGGTCAATGATGCGTCGCTTGATGATCAAGACACAGACCAGCCCAAAGAAGACGAGTGATGCGATGATGAGGAGACGGTCCAGCGCGTCTGCTTTCTGCATGACGTTGATGATGTTCTTGGAAGCTTGAAGCAAGCCGGCGAATGATGTGTATTGGTCGGAAGTGAGGGTGAGCGTCTGTGAGGAGCGTTCTGTGAATTTGCACACGACAGAGGCTCAGACTGCGGTCACGGGCACTTGTCTGTACGAGATGTACCCACCCAACATCTGGGTCGATAGACTGGACCGCTCAAGTTCTTGCTCGAGCAACTGGCGAGTCCTACGGAGGCCGTCTGTCACGTTGGCGGTAGCATTCATGAGTTCGTCATCTTTGCTGGATGCAGAGGCTGGCGCGGCACTCGTGCTCGAACGAGTTGGCCGGGTGTCCAAGAGTGCTTCTCGCAGAAAACGAGCGTTTGACGCGTCGAGTCTGCGTTTGGAGGTGACAATTGCTTCGCGAGCTTTGCTTCGTAGTCTGTCGAGGGTTTGGAAAGATCGCCGCGAGAGATCAGAGAGATTAGCAGACGGTCTCGTACACTGCGCTTCCAGAGACGGTCTTACCTCTGCACGCGCGCACCGAGATCTTGTGCGGACTGGGCGACCGCGGTCCTCGCTGTTGGCGTGTCCTGCTCCTCGGCGACGAGCGCGAGCTCCTGGGCGGGGTGAGCGGGTACGCAGTGTCAGTGGGGGGCGCGTCAGTCGATTTGAGACTGTTAATATGCACCTGCGTGAGGTGTCTCTCAGTCAAAAGCACATCACACCCAGTCTTGTGCCGGCACACTCACCTCTAGCTGCTCCTCGAGGATCTCAATGTCGCGGCGGAGGTCAGCGACGAGGTCGGCGTGCAGCTGGAGCTCGGTGCACGCTACGAGCTGGACGAGCGAGTGCTCCTCGACGCTGGCCAGTCTGCGCTCGAGGCTGTTGCGGACGTCTGCGGCTCTCTGCGCCGGGCTGTCGAGGTCCTCGCCGCTGGCCATGGCGGGCGGGCGAGTGCTCTCCAGGTGCGGGTGATGTGTTCGCTGTGCTGACGTGCTAAGCAACCACGACGCCCAGCGTAGGGTTGTCCAAGAGCAAAAGAGCGGTCTGCATGTGACTTCTTCCTCGTTCGTTCGTCTACAGAGTGGTGGCAAACGACGACGACGACGAAGGCGACTACCGAGTCGCTGCCTCGTCTCTGCCCCAATCCATGCCTCGCACACTGACAAGCAACTGACGCTCGCACAGAGCTAGACTGACCACACCTCGCTCAAGCATGGACACGCCGTGGTCTCCTGCCTCGTGGAGAGCTCGCCCCGTCGCGCAGCCTGTAGAGTACCCAAAAGAGACCTCGCACAAGCTCGACGACGTGCTCGACAAGCTGGGCGCGCTGCCGCCGCTTGTCACCGCCGCAGAGGTGCGCTGGAACTCTTCCTAGCCCGGCACTTGCACGCTGACACCTCTCATGACTCGCTCTGTCCGCGGGGAACCAAAAAAATAAAAAGGTTGAAAAGCTCCGAGCGCAACTGCAAGTCGCATCAGCCACGCAGACACCCGCACAGCGCCCCGGGCTGACTCGCAACACACTCACAGAGCCGACGTAGCTGGAAACAAGGCCTTCCTCCTCCACGGAGGGGATTGCGCAGAGCTATTCTCATACTGCAATGCGGCACGTGATCCGCATCCATTTGCTCCAGGCAAAGCGAAAAAGGCGCCAGCTGATGACAACCTCTCTGCACCACCAACAGCGCGCCATCGAGCAGCGACTATCTCTGCTCCTGTTAGCAAGCTTGGTCATCGTCTTTGGCGGCCGCGTACCCTGCATCAGAATACTCCGCGGCGCAGGCCAATACGCCAAACCTCGCAGCAAGCCGACAGAGATCGTGGATGGCAAGGAAATCCTCTCTTTTCGGTAAGTCGACTGTGCATCTCTCAGTTCTACCTTGATCTGATGTGCTCTCCTCGGTTTCGTCAAAGGGGGGAGAATGTCAATGGCATCGGAACCGATGAAAGAACGCCTGATCCAGAAAGGCTTCTACAGTGTGCTTTCTTTGCCATTCCTGCACAGCGTCTCGCACTCACAATATCTCGCCATGCCGCTATATGCCCCCAGAGCCTACTTCCATTCGTCAGCTACCGTCAACTACATTCGCGCCCTTCTCGCTTCTGGCTTTGCCGACTTACACAATCCCCGCTCGTGGCAGCTGAGTCACGTTCGCGACAGCGAGCTCGCCAAGGCTTTCGATGATATTGTCGAAAGACTAGAGGATTCCATGGACTTTCTCGGAACTGTTGGTGAAGATGGAGCGAAACTCAAGTCTGCTGACATTTGGACCTCTCACGAGGTATGCAGCCCTTGATTAGATGCCACATACCGTAAAGGTGCTGATGCTCGCCTTCATGTGCAATTTTGGCATGTGCAGGCCCTCATGCTCGATTATGAACAGGCATTAACGAGGCAATATACGCATCAAGGACAGAAGTCTTGGTATAACACTTCCGCGTCAGTCCAAATTAAGCGAGTATCGATGACAGCCACTTTGCGGATTAACAGCCTCACATCTCACAGGCCTTTTATCTGGATCGGCGATCGCACGCGGGACATTCAGGGCGCTCACATCGAATACTTTCGTGGCCTGCGCAACCCCATCGGTCTGAAATGTGGTCCCACTCTGACGGGAGAGGAGCTCGTTCGCTTGCTGGATGTCCTAGATCCAGCCTTTGAGCCAGGCAAGGTCACACTCATCGGCCGATACGGTAATGAAAAGGTGGGCACCAGTGTCTATCACATTGCATCATCCGACAGCCTGTTGAGCATTGTCCCATAGGTCGAAGCTTGTCTTCCGATCCACATCAAGGCTGTTCAGGCAACGAAGCATCGACCAATATTTTGTGCTGATCTGATGCACGGGAATACCTACCAGGCAAAGAACGCGCCTTTGTGCGTGCCATTTGTGACCAGCGGCTACATTACCAGTCCAGCTGAATCCTTTCGGTAACAGCAAAACTCGACACATGGCAGATCTCTGCAGCGAGCTAGTCAAATCATGGCAGATACATCAAGATCATGGTTCCAAGCTCCAAGGCATCCACCTGGAAATGACAGGGGACACCGATGAAAATGGCTTTAGGTGAATCGAGTGCTTTTACACTATTGAAGCTAAATGTTGATAAATCGAAACAACCCAGCGTAACGGAAGTGGTTGGCGGTAGTATGGAACGATCCGAAGAGGACCTTCCCAGCCGATACTTGACGTTCTGCGACCCCAGATGTTCTACGGAACAAGTCAGTGAAGCTGACTCCCTTTCGCAAGCTAGAAGGAGTACTGATCACAGATCTATTCGCCTGAGCAGACCCTCGACATTGCATTTCTGGCGGCCGATCTCTTGACTTCCAGCAGAAAAGGCAAGGAGCCCAAGAGTGCAATAGTCCGACAGCTCACATCGAAGAGAGTCGCCTGATTATATCCTAGGTTACCAATATCCGCGAATCAGTGATAATATTTACCAATATCAGCAAATTTGTGATAATGGCGGTTGTTGCCGATGGCTGAAGTAACGTCAGTTCAGTGTTATTGATTGCGCGCAAAACTGGAGCAAAGACAACCGTATGTATGGCGATTGCTAATAAAAGAAGAAACGCAGGATGGAATTGGCGCGTAGCGCCTAAAGGGTTTCAACAACGTCTGTAACGTATGTTTGTTAATTTGGCATCGGAAGAGATTCGAGATCCTCTCCATAGCGGTTACATTTGTAATGTGAAATTGTGCAGCAATGGATGGATTCATTTGCAACCAGTACCAAATGACGGACCCTCCCTAAGTCACTGACGAGCTCATTCGCACCCTTAAGAGTGCCGGCTGACCTGTGGGCGCGCGCGTCGCGAAAGTAGGAGGTCGAGTGCCACAAGCTACTGTTTGGCCTGTGCTCTCGTGTTTGTGCACAGCGCCTCAACTTGCATATGCCAAAAGCTGCTAATAAGCCAGTGCCTAGTAGAAAGGGAACAGAACACGTGCAAAGTGTTCTATACGTTTGCCGCTCTGGGGGCTTTGATCAACAGTTGAGGCTTCTCGATTGCACAAAGAGATCTTTGCTTGTGAAAGTGCCTGTTCGTGGTCTTTATTTGTACATCTATAAGAACCGCGCCTTGTCATGTGCCACAGACCTCCCCTTGTCATGTAACACAGAAGACTCCCCACTGCAGTCGAGTTGCTAGACCTAAATTGAGTTATGTAGGTGATACATTCGAGAAATGTGTGAGGAAAAAAATTGGCCGCAGAGACTATGTAAATTTGCTTTGTATATCGCCCATCACATTGTTAAACCAATATCTGGGAATTAGCGAGCAACATCTTGTACATGCCGTCTTGCGCGTTCTCTTGAAGTAAAACATGATGTCCGCGACCTTCTCATGCCGGCAAAAAAGGGCACAACGGATGCAAGCTTCCTCAAATGCGACAGTCCCGCTCAGACTGAAGCGGTCTGCTGCTTGGCGAAAACGAAGTCTTCGCCACTGTGCGGAGCGGTGTTGAACACTTGCAGTTGAACGAACTCAGCTGACGACTTGGAGATCTGGAATGTTATCCACCTGAGTGAGCGCCTTCCAACGCTGACTCGGGTAAGCGCTCAGTCAAGATTCTCACGTAAAAAGTTGCGTAAAATGCCTTCATATTCTAAGACAACATGCAACCAAAAGCGCAGTTGTAACTGTGATGACCGTGCTTTGCCTTTCCTGCCTGAGCAGGGGGCGCGGAGCATAAGCATCCGTTGATGGGAAGAGTTTCGCTTTGCAGCCCTTGCTTGCTGCAATGTTTGGGCGGCCGACTCAAGTTCGCCGGCTCTTCTTGGGGAGAGTGATAGTCTCCTCGCTCAGCCAAGGGCTTAGAGACCCCCACGCAAGCTTTGCATCGACCGCTCACTCCGTAGGACCCGTTTGTGCATCTGTAGTTCGAGAAGAAGACCGAGGTTTAGAATACGACCTCGACTTTTCCAGCGTAATTCTATAGATTGAACCGAGAGACCCAGAGACCTTACATGATCTCATCCAGTGTACGACTAGCAGTTTCCTCTTGTCATCTCACCAATCCGGCATCATAGCATCAGCACTTCACTTTTTCGTGACTTTGCCTGTGGAACCTCAGTGGACCTGCATCTTTTGTCGGGCAACACTTCCTTGGAACAGCTTCGACTCAAGAGACTGGAGTAGTGCGTGAGTAGATAGCATCACGAGAGCTAGGCAGACACCACAGCGGTTCTCTCCCGCCGTGCCATCGCAAGACCGGAATGTCTGCCTGCTCTCCGACATCCGCTCAGGTCTGGTGCGGTGAGAAAAGAAATAGAGGCGTCGATTGCTCAAAGGGATGGCCCCGTAAAAGGAGGTTGGGCAAACTTGTTGGGCATCGAGTTCTACATCCTTGTCTTGCGCTAGCATTTGCTGTAAACAAGCTTCACACGCACTTCCGGCTCCAGCATCCCGCTTGAAGGCACCAGACTGGCCAACAACTTGCGACCCTGGTGACGCCTGCGGGGCGTCTGGCCAGAATGGAGCCGCCCTCTGGCAGTGACTGTGGACCCGAACCAGCCCCGAAGCCTTCCTTGCCTCGGAAACCCTCAACTGAGCGCAGCGGCCGACAGACTCACTCTGCTACCTTCGCCTTGTCAACAGAGCCAGCTCAAAGGTCCTTAATAGCATCATGTTGCTGCTCTCGTTGCTGATTGACTGCAAAGAGCTGCGTTTACATAAACGTTAACCTCATGCTCTCTGCTACAACCAGCACGCTGCCGACACGATCGAGTGAGGTCTTATTTGCGGATAAAATGCATCACTGATAGCTACAGCATGTCACTGTACTGTCCAGACATTCTGTGAGAGTGGTAAGCAAAAGAGGATGAAAGGTGGAATGCGGTGGAACGTTGGGGGGAAGCGGTCTCACTTAGGTGTTGCTCGATGAAGGAGGTAGGTCCACTGATGTTCTACGGGCTAAGTCTGAAAAGAGTGAAGTGCTGATGCTATGGTGCTGATTTGGTGAGGAGACAAGAGAGAACTGCAACACACTGGGTTAGGTCGCGCAAAGTCTGAAAGGCTATATCTTTGTCGGACAGCATCCAAAGGTTCGCGCAGTCCGGTACCCGGCTGAAGGCTTTCATCCGTTCGTTCTTTGGATCCGTCAGTTCAGATTATAGCATCACGCTGGAAAGGTCAAAGTCGTGGCGCCGACACTCCAGGGGGCCTGGCGGCACGTTGTTTTTTCTAGCCAAAAAGGCGCTCGGAGGCCAAGTCCGGGTCGAGGACCTTTGCGCAAAGAGACACAGCTATTCGAGTTGCAGCCGAGATACAGGTCCTCGAAGTATGCACGTATGGTCACGTCTTTCCAGGTACTCGCTCACACATGCATTTATACTGTTGTTTTCTGTCAATCTTCCTCGACGTCGAATGCCGTGCCTTTCAGCAATCGATGCTTCTAGGTGATTGACCTCTCCCGCATGACTCTGCACTTGGTAAGCACATCAAAAGCACTTTGCGTCAGCGTGTGCAGTGGACGCACAGCCTGTGCAAATGCCTTCAAAACTCACGAAAAGCGTTCGCTCTGATGCCGGCGGTCTGCTGTGACGGCTGTAAGGATGTTTGACACCCTCATTGGTGTCGCAGATGGCACTGAGACGCTGTTACGGTGAAATGTCTCTCGCGTCTCACTTGTCACACCCAGCAAACAAAGTAGACCGCGGCAAAATTTCCAACCGGTTCCTCTGGAATGCGGCCGCTCCGACGTTGAAATATGTATATGCCTTCGAAAACACCACCTATCAAAGCTGCCGTGCATGGGATTCCTCCTCCATCTGGCCGCTCAACTACATGCAGTTCTCGAAAAAAATGTGACAACCAACATTGTCGCGTAAAAATTCGTGTCTTTGCATTGGGTGTCGGACCAGTCAGAAGGTAGTGACCTTGGTGTCTCGAGGCCAAGGCCTAGTAGGACAGGTACCGGAACGGGACCGTCGACGGACGAACAGATTGTTGAGGTTGAGGAGGATGAGATTGTTGAGGTTGAGGAGGATGAGAGCGAGTAGGATGTTGTAGCATAGTTCTATCTTCTTGTATCTTGCTTCTGCAATAATTTGAAGCACAACATTCAGCTAATACTCCCAAATCCACACATTCTGTGTGGACCCACTTTGATATGCTTCCGCCGGCAGATTATGAGTTTTGGAGAGATGAACACTTGCTCGACGCGCCATAAGTGTCCACATGGGCAAAGAGATATATCATAGACTGTGATTTTGCGAATGCTATTACTTGTGCGTGATTGTATCTGTGACTTTTCAGGCCGTTCTATCATCCATGGCTGGACCGCTCAAGCTCAAGTGTATATCTTTTGGAGTCTTGGCGGTGAGAGATCAAATGTATACCATCGCCGAGACGGTTTCCGACCTGACAGGGGTCTGACTACCGGCTTCAAGCAGCTGCCGCTAGAGCTTGCATCACATAGTGCTGCAGTTTAATTTGAAATCCATGTACACGACCTACTGTCGTACTATCCGAGCGGGCTCTGCCTTGATCGACGGGTGCAAAATGCCGGCAAACCCCAGAAATGTAACTTTGACCGGCAGCACCGAAAAGATCCCACTTTCACGTGCCACACGCGCTGCCTTTTGAACCTCATTGACCAGACCGGCAAGATTGCCACCGTCAGTAGCACAAGCACCACTCACACTGCAAAATACTGAAGCCAACCGAGGTCGTTTGCGAGTCTTCAATACATGCCATTTCCGACGATCTTGACAAGCTGTCGACCAACCTCCGCAGTCGCGGTCGAATATACATCTGCCTCAAATTCGGTCGTCGCGGCGGAGCCTGACTTTTCCGGCTACACTCTGGAATGCCCGAGAAAAGAGGAGTCAGGCTTTACCGCGACGGCAGAAATTAAGGCAGAGCCACTTTCGACAGCGACGGCGGAGGTTTCAGAACAGGCTGTGTCCATCTTCCAGTCAGCAGGAATTTTTAGGTTGCTGTCGTGGATGTAGACAACGTTGGAGCTTTTCTGTTGCACGATTGAGTTTGATTCGGCAAATTGCGGTCGCGTCCAGGCTACCTGGTTGTGTTGAGTTCCTTTGCCCACATACAAACCCTAATCTGGCGGCGAACACTGTCATACATCCCATTTCACAAATACAATACTGGCATCTAGGACCTACGACCTCTAGATAGTCTTTGAACGACTGCAGTTCTCAAATCTTTTGTTCACACTTACTCTCCCAGTCGACACCGGCACAATCCCGTATTTTATACACTCTCACTGCCTGTGGCGGGGGGCCACATCAACCAGAATGAGCAAGTGAAGAAAACAACGGTCCTCCGGCTAGGCATACAGTACAGAAGCTTCCAACTTGAAAGGAGCCGTGTGAAGGGAAGCAACAGGATAGACCAACTCTACAGGGCATCTTCGCGAGTTTCCACAATGTACCACGCGAAGTGAGCCTGCATTGGAGAACGCGTGGAAAACAGCTGCTTTCTGTCGCGATTCGCTTCACGGGGAGCATACAAGCTAAGCTTTCACTTTGTTGTAGGTCAATTTTGTGCAGGACCGGCATCCTGCAGACATCAAGATTTGACGATGGTCGACTGCGGATGATACAATTAGCAAAAGCAGGCCCGAGCACTCGGTAAGTAAGGCGATGGATGAATGGGGACGAGATGGACGGCAGCGCTCGAATGCTCGAATGAAGACTGTAAAGAATTAGCCAACCTCGCGTGTCCAATCTCGACGGTATGTCACTTGGAAAGCGGTATATGACTGACGTCTCAAAGATGAGAGAAACCAGTACGGGTGCTCGTGCTCGTGCAGAAAGGCCAGTGGAGCAGTCAGTAGCCTGGCAACAGAAAGGCAGCGCCGCCTGGTTTAGCTTGTCTTGCTTGTGAAAAGCTCAGGGTAGATGCCTATTCGCGGCGTTTGCGGTATAGGTCTTCTATGGCTGCGGCAGGCCCCGGCTTGCAAAGGACGATGAAGTGCACGAGCATAAGTAGCGGCCGTGTCTCGTGTGATTCTCGCCTGTTGTCTGGCTCCGTGGAACTTCTTGCACGCCTTGTGTCAAGCTTCCAGGGCTGGCTGGCTTCTGTCGTCTCTTGCATGCGTCGACGCGTGTCTACTTCCTCGCGAGCATCGCGAGTCAGAGCAGAGGCAAGCCATCATCATTGCAGGCAAACCATCATCATTGCATGAGAAGCCTGCGCGCTCTTGTTGTTCAGCATCGTCATCACCTTTATCTATCATCATCATCATCATCATCATCATCATCATCAGCACCCTTCCTTCATCGCCCCGGCCCGCCTTTGTTGCCTCTGCACCACCAGCCAACACTACGACCACGACCGCACCAAGGGCACGCTACGCGTCGCTCCACACGACGACAAGCTGCGGCGCACCTCCACCACCCGCCCGCACTGCTTTCGCCCACGAGCTGGCCCGCGCTGCCTGCCCGCCTCTGTCATTGTCGCGGGGGAACCAGCGTCTAGGACACAGCCAGCCGGCAACCCAGAAAGGAGGACAGCGACGGCACTGCATCACAGTCGTCTCTGACTGGCACAGGCTAGCAGCAGCTTGTCGCCCATGCCGCCCTTTTGGCGCTCCCTCCTCGGCGGGTCCAGCAGCAGCAACAGCGCCAGCCAGAGCTCGGGCAGCGCTCCCTCCACCTCTGCCAGCACCAGCACAGGCAGCACCAGCGCGTCGTCATCGCGCAGCTCACAACTGCGCAAGAGCTCCAGCTCCTCGTCGACCTCTCCCCCTACGCCTGCGGGATCGTCGTCGTCGACTGCAGCCCCGCTCAAAGGCGGCGGCAGCACGGCGACGAGCAACGGCAGTGCGAAACACAAGAGCAGCAGCAGCAGTAGATCCAGCCAGAGCTCTGTTGCTGCTGGAAATGCCTCTTCTCATTCTGCGCCAATAGGCATCCCAAACGCTGGCCCATCACCCGGCTCGTCTGGCCAGCAGCAACACCCGCAACAGCAATACCAACCTCAACACCAACAGCCAGCTAGCCTTGCAGGTACCAGCGTGACCTCTGCCGGACTGTCCTCTTCTGTCGGCGGCGGAGACCTCACAGACGACCCAGAAGCCAACACCGACGACGGCTCCATTCCCGAAACACCCTTCTCGACAGGCCACTCGCCCTCGCACGCCCGGCACAAGTTCCCACAAGAAGCAGGCGCCAGCGGAGCAGCCGCAGTAACAGCAACTTCGGCTTCAGCTCATCGCAATGCCAATGGGGCCGAGCCCGACAGCTCCCCTCCAAACGCCGTCGCCTCGTCAAGCGGTGGCGGCCTCAGCCTGAACAACAGCAGCAGCTCCCAAGCGGCTCCCGACATTCCTACAACACACACCATCCTCGCAAATCCGCTTCCACAACCCTCGTCTGGCCTTGCCGCAGCCATTTCCTCTGTCCTTCCCTCTTCTTCCTCGTCCAGCAGCGCAATCAGCCCCAGCGCAGCCTCCCCTGCAAACGGCAAGGCATCCTCTTCAAACGCAGACCCTGCTGCACCGAGAACCTTTGACATCGATGACATGATCACCCGTCTTCTCGATGTGGGCTACAGTGCGAAAATCACAAAATCAGTCTGCCTCAAGAATAGCGAGATCACCGCGCTCTGCTTGGCGGCACGCGAAGTCTTTCTTTCTCAGCCAACGCTTCTAGAATTAGCTGCTCCAGTCAAAGTCATTGGCGACATCCACGGACAGTACCACGATCTCATACGCCTCTTTGAAATGTCTGGCTACCCCCCACAAGCGAATTATCTCTTCCTCGGCGACTATGTCGACCGGGGGAAGCAGAGCCTTGAAACTATCCTCCTTCTCCTCTGCTACAAGGTCAAATACCCCGAGAACTTCTTCATGCTTCGAGGTAATCACGAGTGCGCCAACGTGACCAGAGGTAGGCAGCTGTCCCACGCTCACGCCCATTGGTATGCTGACCTGACCACGCATTCCAGTCTACGGATTCTACGATGAATGCAAGCGCCGCTGCAATATCAAAGTCTGGAAGACGTTCGTCGATGTCTTCAATTGTCTTCCCATAGCCTCCATCGTAGGCGGCAAGATCTTCTGCGTTCACGGAGGATTGTCTCCATCTCTGTCAACCATGGACGATATTCGCCGCATATCTCGGCCGACCGATGTCCCAGATTATGGCCTCCTCAACGATCTCTTGTGGAGCGATCCTAGTGACACTGCCTTGGACTGGGAAGACAACGAGCGCGGCGTCAGTTATTGCTTTGGCAAGGCCGTGATCAACGAGTTTTTACGAAAGTACGACTTCGACCTGATCTGTCGCGCCCATATGGTGGTGGAAGATGGCTACGAGGTAAGTGATGCACTACTTGTAGGATTCGGCTCGTCTGTGGAAATCTCTGACTGCCTTTTTTGCAGTTTTGGAACGAGCGCACGCTTGTGACGATCTTCTCTGCACCAAACTACTGCGGTGGTAAGCAGGGGCAATGCTCTGATACCGCCTGGCTGTGCTGAGAAGAACGTATTGCCCACAGAATTCGATAACTACGGCGCTGGGCTTTCATGTTCCTCCGACCTCTTGTGCACATTCGAGCTGCTCCGTCCGCTCGAAGGCCCAGCGCTTCGCAAAGAACTTGTCAAAGCGCAAAAGAACCGTTCTGCGCGTGGGAGGGGATAGTACAGCTACACGGTAGGGTACCTGCTCGAAGTCGGCTCGATGGTACAACCCATACAAGCCCGCAAGCCGCACTGCAAGTTGGACCGCCACGGTGTTGCAGCGGTTGCAGGCGTGCCGAGCGCAGGGCAGGCAATGAAAGAAGTTCTACTACACCAAAACATGATTCGCGAAAAAATCTAGTTGCGAGCATCGCAACCGGCATTATGTGTGTTGTTGTACGATAGTCGCAGTCAAGTTTTACGATCTGTAAACCGCTGTAATGACGTGACGGTAGATGTTGCAAGGAAAGGAATTATGCGATATTGGCATTCGTTACGCCTCTCGGGACGACTGGCTTTCAGAGGGCTTTCTTGAGTCCTGCAGATTTCGAGGCCAATGTAGCTGGGCTGTCATCGGCTCCTATTCGCGCAGGCCGCGAGTCCATAAGCTGAATTCTGGCGTGTATATTCGCTGAACTACCCCGCAAGACGCGCATGAGAGATCTTGCCATTCTGCCTCTCAAAGCTTAAAGCGCATTCGATGCTAGCGTAGAGACAGCCGCGAGGCTGGGTTGCTGGTCAAGCATCTTGCGAGGTTGCTGTGTTCCATGGTCCAATGTCTCCAGATCTGCAGCCGTGCTCGCGGTCCGCACAAACGCAGTCACCGCCGAGGTGACGGGGCAGGTATTTTGCCTCTATGTGCTCCAGCAGCCGAGTCGAGTAGTCGGATCCGAGGATGAAGACCTGGCAGGACATGTTTTGTCAGCAATACCACTGTGTACTACAGCTGAAATAGTTCACTCTTTCTGCCGTCCTTGCGTCGAGCCAACCCTTCAAATAACTCCAGACGGTGCTGAACATGCCGGGAGCGTTGATAACAAACTGTGCATAAAAGGCGCTCGTTAGTTCAGCTCCCAGCTCCTCTGCGTAAGACGTATTACGACAGTAGCACGCTTGGTGCTTACTCACCAGTCGGTTTGCCGTCTCTGGGTAGTAGTTCTGCCGGAATGGGAACGATATTAGATTGCGGTTGCAATGCCGAGACAGGTTTCTCCTCACATCCGATATCGTGACGAGCTTGTATAGCAAGTCTTTTGTTTTCCAGAATCCCCGAAGACTGATGCCTTGCAAGTCAAATATCGCGGTCACTGTTTCGACGGGCTACAGGCGACTGTCAGTTGCCTTGAACTGAGGTAAACTTTGCATTAAACGCCTACCCGTTGCGGATCCTCCATAGGCAGGCGAAGGGTGCAGGCAGGGAAGCGCTTGCGTAAGTTGCCTTCGGAGAGCAGGAACAAGAATTGCACAGCTTCATCGGCTGTAATGACCTTGAAGAGCTGAAGGGGCCACAAATAGAGCCGGTGAGGAGGGCGCAGAGCAACTGCTGGGTGAGACTCAGATCGCCATGAATGGTTGCCAATGAACCCACCTTGTCGAGGTCAATCTTGGATATTTCGTGGATGTGAACGGGAGAGCCAGTCTTGTCGACGTGGTGAATGTACGTGGGATAGTGCAGACGAAAGGCCTCTTTGGACTTTGACCAGTCCACGTCGTTGTAGAGGTGCTCAATTTGAACCGTCTTGCGCCAACGCCTTGCTGCAATGTACATGTCGATAGTTTTCTGGAGGTCAAAGCGGCGAGCTCGAAGATAGCGGCTTAAAGCGGGCGACCGGAGGAGGGTGGGGTTCAGAAGGAAGAATCAGAAGCCAGTTAAAGACCTGCACAAGACAGAATCGCGAGATCCACGTCGCCTACGTACAGTAGTTCCAGCTCAAAGCGGGTCTCTGGGTCAGCATATTCGGCCGTACAATAGCGGTCCTCGACGGGCGAGGCCTCCGAGCAGATCCCATGTTCGGATTGGAGTCTCTGTTTGAGCTGCGTGAGAGTGTCCTGCTGCTCTGGCGTCAGCGAGCCTCGATATCCATGTCCAGCGCTGCTATTGCCAAGCTTGGCCTCTGCAGCCTCGGGCATGGCCGACCGGCGCGCAGGGAGAGGCCCGGAGCAGTCCAGAGGTGGTCAGCAACCCAGCAGGACGCTCAGAGTCGAGGAAGGCCAGTGTTTGTAGGGTGCAGTAGCAGCGTCGCAGTGCATGCGCGCAGTTCCGCCACCAGCACGGGCAAGCGCTTGATCGACGAAGACGTGGAAAAAAAAGCCACAGCGGGGTTGCTTCACGCCAACACGCTGCCAGGCGAGCGCTGCACCTTACGCCGCTGCGCAATGGCACCGTCCAGACCCGCGCTGCCGGACGGCGCAGGGAGCACTCGTAGCGTGGCCTCGGTGGCCTCGAGCGTCGTCGACACGGGCAAGGCAGCCGCAACTCGCACACACGCCTGGCTCACGACACCCTCCCTCTCGCATGTGCTCATAATCGCGCTTCTGGGCAGCCTGGGTCAGTTTATGCGGCCGGCGGCCTTGGCGACCTTTTTTGGAGCTCCGTCATAGCTGACTTGTGGCTGCTACAATGTTCCAATTGCCTACTAACACTTCACCCGTCAATCAGGAGGAGGCCTGGCAGTCCCGCTCGAGCTACCCATCCTCCGCCAATTTGCCTGCGACTGGCACTACCGGGACCGGAAGGCCAGCTCATCGTCTATTTCTGCCCTTGGTACGCTCGTTGGCAGTCTCTTCTTTACTCTGGAGCCAAGTCACAGTCAAGCACTCATCGTTAGCGACGAGCAACCGAGGGACTGCAACATACCCGATGTCGCCAAGCTGGCCGGAGAGATCATCACTGCCGCACGCGTGCTGAATGCCGTCATCAGTGAGCAAGCAGCTGGGTCACTCGCGAAGCGGGCCTGATGCTGATCATCCTCCGGCCATACCTTTCCAGCCGTTCTGTGTTTGACCGTGTATTCAGACCTCTTATCGCGCTTCGGACGCCGGCCAATGTTCGCATTCACGGCTTTCTGCCTGACCCTGTCAATCCTCTTTTTTGGCATTGGAGGTGAGCAGCTCGAGCTTTCTTTCCCCTGTTACCATTTGAGCTGAGGCTGACGTATCTTTAGCCAAAATACGCGGGGCTGCTGGCATCTACTTCATCATCACGAGTTTCGCCCTCACCGGCTTTGGGTCACAACCTCTGCTGCAACTGACGTTTCAGAGCTATATTGTCGAATGTGTCAAGATGAAGGACCGTTCGCCCGCTTTTGCATTACTAGGTGAGTCCTTCCGAAAGTCTCACTGCTCGTGTAGACTAACACAACTGCTTTGGCCATCAGGAAGCGCTACATTTGCAGGTCTGGCTAGTGCTGCACTAGCTAGCGCAGGAATGACGGCATACCTTGAGTGAGTACATCCATCTGAATTGAAAGGATCCGAATCTAACAGTGCGGACGCTACAAGGCAGCCGTTGATGCCTTTCTGGGTCGGGACAGCCATGTTTACTGCCATGTTGCTATATTCGCTGTTCATCTTGCCGGAAGCCCTGACCGAGAAGAGACAGGAAGAGCTTATGCAGGCAAATGAGAATCTGCATAATGGTGGAAATACACCACCTTCGCGCGCAAGCGACAACACCAACTCTTCCACACCGGCTTCGACTGAGACTACATGGTCAAATTTCACAAAGCGCGTCAATTTTGTCAAGAAATTCGCCGTTTTCTTGCCCACCCGCAACGATCAGGGCGTCAAAGACTATAGGCTTTTCGTGCTGGCCATCTCTTTCACCATCTACCGAATAGGCAGTATGTATCTGAACGATGTAAGAGACTATGCACTACAAGACTGGAAAGTCTTGAGGCATGTTGCTGACGTTGAAACCCTTGGACCGGACTAACAGCTTCTGCTGCTTACCACAACTGGCTCATTCGGCTTCGAGGGCGTCGACAACGGCTTGCTGCTCGCTTTCATCACCGCCAGCAAGGTAAACCTACTCCCCTGTGAGGGGTAGTAGACGATTATCATGCTAATACGCACGCTACTTCCAGGCTATCCTGCTCATGGGAGTCCTACCAATTGTCATCCGACAGGGCCGCACGAAGTATGTCGAGTGGCTTGCCCAGCGGTCGTCGGTTCAACCTACAATGGAAGGCTTGAGCGAGAGCACGCGTCTACTCAACAGTCGACATCGTTCCTACGACGACGCGAATGCCGCGACCGAAACGACGTCGCGGTCTGAAGGCTCGGTTGATCGCGGAAAAGCGCTTCCGAAAGGCACAGAACGTTTCGATATTTACTTTGGCGGGTGTTCGTTTCTAGTGGACGCTGCCGCTTTTGCTGCTATAGGACTGAGCCGACGCAAATGGCATCTCTATGCTTGTAAGCGACAATGCACTCGTGTGTACCTTGAAGGTGCGCTGAGCTGAGCTGCTGCTATACAGCAACGGCCTTCTTGGCATTGTCAGCGGCAGGTGGGCCTAGCGCGCAGGCCGTGGCCACCGAAGTCACACCGAAAGCCATGAGTGATCAAGTTCTAGGAGCGCTCTCGCTAATAGACGAGGCGGGCGCCCTTCTGTCACCTCTCATATTGGGTTCGATCTATTCCGCTTCTGCAGGATCAGTGCCCTCATTGGCTTGGTATGTCAGTTCCGTGAGTGTTGAATGATGGTTTTGGTAGCCAACTCGCTCGACTCTGAACTTTCAATTACGTTCCGCAGGGATTGTTGGCGCTGTCAGCTCTCCTGATGCTCAGTACGCCAAGTTTTGAGCGACGGAAGCAATGACAAGCTTGTAGATTTGTTGTGATATGTAATGATGCAGTCAAATGTGGCGGCGTGTCCCAATGGGACGGACAAAGGCTTCTATGTGTAATTTTGGTAGGCTGCCTGAGTGATTGGTATGCTGTAAATCGCACATTCAAAACAGGAAGCCATTGCTCCACCACTTCAGAACCTCTAGTCCCTTTCGATGGCCCTCGAAGCTTGGCGAGCGACATACGATAGCACCGTGGCTGTTGCGTTCCTGCGGGAGATAGACCATAATCTTCTCCAGACCAGGCACGGCGTTGAGATTCTTGATCATTCTTTTTTGCGCCGCCTTGTAGATGGGATCAATGCCAGCGGCGACTTCAGTCTCGGCTTGTACCGGGAAGACTTCCTCGGCCAGCTCCTCAAAGCCATCTTCCAGGGCCAGACCTAGTCTTCGGAGCCTGCCTTCGACTGTGGAGAGCTCTCCCGTGTAGAGAGCACGTATGCGCCTCTGACTGCGACGGCTTTGCACCAAGAATCGACCAATGATGTATAGAATAAAGGTCGGGATGAGCAGGGGCATGAAGAAAGGAACGATGTAGCCCAGACCGTATGGCAGGCCCGAAAAAGTGGACGGCTGAAACATGAAGGGGAGGGAAGGGAGTCTGAAGCGCTGCTTGCGTGTTGGCGGAGGGTATTTGCTGGTGTCGATGGGCTTGATAGACTTGATGATGTGCGGACAAGATTCGTCAAAGGATAATTGCAGACCACCTTGGGCTAGATCCACCGAAAGAGAGTTGTGATCATCGGTACGTGCACGGGCGCGCTTTTCGGCGCGACTGAATTGGTCGGTGTGATCTTCTGGAAAGAAGCCCGTCGCAAATGGCACTGTGCGATCATTGACGGTGTTTGCAAAGATTTGCTTGCGCTTGAAGCGGAGGAGGGCGTTGTGGAAGCTAGTACCTGTTTTTGAAGGTGTGGGTGGTATGGGATGTCAGGAAGGAGCCCTGCACATGATTGGGACGCAGCAGAAGCCACCGCCCACCTGGCTGAGCCATGACCTCGAGGAGGGGTTTGCCAGCGAGAAAGTCATCTGTGACGTAGAGCTGTGCGCCGCTGCGAGAGAGCACGCGGGACCCAAAAAAGGCGAAAATGCGGGAGAGAAGGGTTGGGAAACGGGGGATACCGACTGCGGGCGAGGCAAATGTGGTAAAGTTGCAGGGTTGGATGTCGTCGAAAAAGGAAGGGGAGCGTGCTTCTAAGGCTCCGATGCAGCAGCGGGCAATGAGGCCTCCGAGAGAGTATCCGACGATGCTGAAGCGAGTGACGCGCCGAGGGAGGAGAGAAGCGATGCATTCGTCAATCTCGTCTAGGACGCGCAAGCTGCAGGCGTCGATGCCGTCGTAGGTGAGATCGCTTTCGTTTGTGCGGGGACACAGGACATGGAGGGGGATGGGCGGAGCGTCACTTGTGTCGGAGGTCTTTTCGCTGGCCAGCTCGTCTCTTTTGGCTGTGATGGTCTGGGATATGCTCTGGATGTGGGCGACGGAGCCCCAGAGGCCGCTGGAACGGGGTACGCGGGGGGATAAGTGAAAGGATATAGGAGCGAGGAGCGTGTTATATGGGGAGAGAGACGTATCAGCATGCGCGATTCCGAGCATCGATGGGGGGTATCCCACGGGTGCCACTTGCTGGAGGATGACGACGAGGTGGATCTCGGACGAGGTCGGGGGTGGATTTGCGGGTGCCATGACGGTGAGCGAGGACAGGTAGACCGAGTGAGACCGAATGCCAGTCAACGCCAGTCTGTGCGTGCCCTTGCTCTTGGTGTCGCCGTGGCCGTCCTTGTCGCCACTGCAGGCCAGCGTGGGCGAGACGAGACCAGAAAACGGTGCGAGTCCAGCTGCAGGCGAGGTCGGACGTCGTCAGTCCAGAGTCAGTGCAGTCCACTCCAGTCCAGCGGTGTGCTTGTGGTCCACAGATGCGGGCAGTTGTGTGTTCTCAGCGTGCATGGGCGTGATCGACCACGGCTGGCGGTGACGAGGCGCACATTGAATAGCGACAGGATGAACGTGCGTATGGTGCTCTATCATGACCCTCTACACTGCCTTAAATGGCTCTCATGACTCCCACATCGCTGCCATCGCTTGTACGCACTCTCGCCACTCTTTGCATGCTACTCCCGCCCCAGTCGAGCTACAGGCGTGGTTGAAGCTGGAGCGTGCTCGGTGCGACGAGGGGAGTGCATTGAGTTGTATATACACGCCATCTCAGATGTTCCCAGCCCTCCCAGTCCATCCACCCACTCTCTCCCGTCTTCTGTTTACCTCGATCGCGTCTCTTGGAGGGCGACGACGAAGAGCAGCGGCAGGCCTGTCAGAGGACCGACTGGGAGGGGACAGGGAGCAGCGAGGAGGGCAAGCAGCAGAGTATATTCTACAGCCCGGTCACACCAGACACCCCTCCGACTCGAAGCAACTCTCTGGCACTCGTACAGCCCGAGCTGGAATCTCAGACGCGCGACGCTGATGGAGTAGCCAACAACAAACGGCAACAAGAGCAGACACGGCACCCTCACACTCGTTATTCATTCACCATGTCAGACTCGTCCATGGACGACTTCATCGTCCGCTCCGACAGCGGCAGCGACTTTGAGGCCAGCCCCAGGCCAGCCAAGAAGGTGGGGAGCAACCACGACAGTCTGCTGTATACACACTGGCCCATGCTGACCACACACACAGGCCAAGAAATCACCTCCCGCAAAGGCAGCTCCCAAAGCAGCAGCGGGTAAAGCGCCCGCAAAGAAAAAGGACACGGCTGGACCTTCCAAGGCAAAGGCGGCGACGACAAACGCAGCCACAGCAAAGACAACCAAGGCGGCACCCAAGAAGAAGAAGCAAGTCATCGACTCGGACAGCGAAGACGTCGACAATGCACGCGACAACTCATCAAGCACGCTCGAGAACCACAATGTCATGCAGATCGACGAGGACGAATCCGAGGCAGACAGCGATGCCGCCCCGAGGAAGAAGGCCCCACCCAAGAAGCCGACCAATGCGCCCTCCAAATCTGCCAGCGACACGTATCAAAAGGTACGTTCGACTCAAATACGCTTCAGTGCAGCTCACCGCCTGACATTGCCGCTCCTGTCGTGTCCTTCCAGCTCACCCAAGTCGAGCACGTGCTAAAGCGACCAGACACATACATTGGCTCCACTGAGCCGCAGATCCAACCCATGTGGGTCTACGACTCTGCATCAAACGGCATGATCTACCGCAATATCACCTTTACGCCCGGTCTATACAAGATCTTTGACGAGATCCTCGTCAACGCCGCGGACAACAAGGTGCGCTGTCTCATTCACCGAAGCTGTCGACCTTGGACATTTCACGCTTACATTTTCGCTCCTCCAGCGCAACGACGCTAGCATGGACATGATGAAGATCGAGATCAACCGTGAAACCGGCACCATCTCCGTTCTCAACAACGGCCGCGGCATCCCAGTCGAGATCCACTCCAAGGAGAACATCTGGATTCCCGAACTCATCTTTGGCCATCTCCTCTCCTCGTCCAACTATGATGACGACCAGAAAAAGGTCACGGGTGGTAGAAACGGTTACGGTGCCAAGCTCGCCAACATCTACTCGCACGAGTTCATTGTCGAAACTGCAGACACAAAGAACAGCAAAAAGTACAAGCAGGTTTGGAAGAACAATATGTCCAACGCTGGCAAGGCAAAGATTACGGAAAACACCAAGGGCGAAGAATACACCAAAATCACCTTCAAGCCAGACTTTGCTCGCTTCAACATGCCAGACGGCATTGACAATGACACCGAAGCCCTGCTCGTCAAGCGTGTTTACGACATGGCAGGCACCCTCGCCGGCGTCAAAGTCTACCTCAATGGCAAGAAGATTGCCGTCACCAACTTCAAGAAGTATGTCGAGATGTACACCAATGCCGTCAACGAGTTTGGAAAGAAGGGCAAGGGCAAAAAGGCCGACAAGAAGGGCGACGAGCCTGCTGCTAGCCAATCCAACTCGAGAGCAGGATCCGAGGCGCCTCTTGTTGGCGCAAATCCCGATGGCTCTATGCCCTCAGACAAGGTTCCCATCGTCTATGAAAAGCTTGGCGAGCGGTGGGAAGTGGCTTTTGCGCAATCAGAAGGTCAATTCCAGCAGGTTTCATTCGTCAACTCTATTGCAACGACCAAAGGCGGTACGCACATCGATTACGTGTCGAAGCAGCTCGTCGATGGCATCATCGAGTCTATAACAAAGAAGACGAAGAAGCAAGTTTCGACCATCAAGCCATTCGCGGTCAAAAATCAGCTTTGGGTCTTTGTCAACTGCCTCATCGAGAATCCTTCCTTTGACTCCCAGACAAAGGAGAACATGACTCTGCCTAGCAAGAAGTTTGGCTCCAAATGCACCATCAGCGAGGGCTTCTTGAAAAAGGGTGAGCTGCTGCATACCTTCTGCATTGTGCAAGTCAACCCTGACCATTGATGCACAGTCGTGTCATCCGGCGTAATCGACACAATCTTGAGTTGGGCTCAATTCAAGCAGGACCAGCTCATGAAGAAGACAGACGGAACTAAGCGGTCTCGCATGCTCGGCATCGCCAAGCTTGACGATGCAAACAAGGCCGGAACCAAGGACGCTCGGCTTTGCACCCTGATCCTTACAGAAGGAGACTCTGCCAAGACTTTTGCAATCTCTGGCCTATCAGTGGTCGGTAGAGATCATTACGGCGTGTTTCCACTCCGAGGAAAGCTGCTCAATGTCCGCGATGCCGCTGGCAAGACGTTGACGGAGAATGTTGAGATTGGGTATCTGAAGAAGATTTTGGGCCTGCAGAGTGGAAAGGCCTACACATCGGTCGAATCACTCCGCTACGGCAAATTGATGGTCATGACAGATCAGGCAAGGTTTTTACTTTGATGGCCCCTTGTCAGGTACATCAGCTGACTGAGTTTTGCAGGATCACGACGGCTCCCACATTAAAGGCCTGATCATCAACTTTCTGGATCACTTCTTCCCCGGTCTTTTGCAGATTCCTGGATTCCTGGTCGAGTTTATCACACCGATCGTAAAGGTGTCCAAAGGCAAAAAGTCAGAGTCTTTCTTCACCATTCCCGAATACGAGACTTGGAAAGAGAGTCACGAGCACGGCAGGGGTTGGCATATCAAATACTACAAGGTATGTGGACTGCAGCCGCAGATGGGCAGCTCTCACTAAGCGTTGACAAATCACAGGGTCTGGGAACCAGCACGTCGAAGGATGCAAAGGAATACTTTTCTGATCTCAAGCGGCACATGCTTAAATTCGCTGCATCCACAGCGGAAGACAGAGCGCTCGTCGACATGGCGTTCAACAAGAAAAAGGCAGATGACCGGAAAGAGTGGCTGCGAGGCTTTGTTGTGGGTTACCATAGTGTGATCCTCGACGCGATTGCGATAAAACCTCTGACAATTGCACACGCTCTCTTCAGCCTGGTACTTTCCTCGATCATAGCATCAAAGAGATTCCCATTCGCGATTTCATCAATCGAGAACTTGTCCTATTCTCCATGGCCGATAACATACGATCGATCCCCTCGGTCATCGACGGCTTCAAACCAGGTCAGCGCAAAGTCCTGTTCGGCTGTTTCAAGAGGAATCTCAAATCAGAGGTCAAGGTCGCGCAGCTGGTCGGTTACATCTCGGAAGCTACCGCCTACCATCACGGCGAGCAGAGCTTGGCTGGTACGATTGTCGGCATGGCCCAGCACTTTGTTGGTAACAACAACATCAATCCTCTGATGCCCAATGGTCAATTTGGTACGAGATTGCAAGGTGGTAAAGACCATGCCTCGCCAAGGTATATATTCACCTCAATCGCACCCATCACTCGCAAGATCTTCCGTAAAGAGGACGATGACATCCTCAACTACTTGAATGAGGATGGGCAATCCATCGAACCAACGTGGTAAGTCCTTCTCTTTCCATCGATGTATATCTGCCCGACTTATCAGGACTACAATCTGCAGGTACATGCCTATTCTGCCCATGGTACTCGTCAATGGCTCCGATGGTATCGGCACTGGTTGGAGCTCAGCTATACCTAACTACAACCCCGCCGACATTGTTGCCAACATTCGGCGGAAGATGTTGGGGGAACCCATGGAGCCAATGACACCCTGGTTCAGAGGATTCAAGGGCAGCGTCGAAGAGCTGGGCGCTGGTCGTTATAACACACAGGGTATCGCTTACATGACCAGTGAAGACACCCTGGAGATCTTTGAATTGCCGGTGCGCAGCTGGACCAATACGTACGTTGAGCAACTCCTCGCGTGGTCTCAGGCGTGCGAGAAACAACCGGCACTCGTCAAGGTAGCTACCACATTCTGCATAAGGCCATCGTTCTGGATCTACTGACATGCGATATTGCCGACAGGAATTCACATCGCAGTCGACCGAAAGCTCGGTGCATCTCATCGTCGTACTCACTGCCGAGGGTCGCTCTTTGATCAAGAAGGAGGGCATATTCAAGGCATTTCGGCTCACTTCTTCGGTGACTACCAGCAACATGGTAGGCTTCGACGTCAATGGCAAAATAAAGAAATTCAACACGCCCGAGGAGATCATCGAAGACTTTTACGACATCCGGCTAACGCACTATATGAAGCGCAAAGTGAGAAGCGCTGATCCGCAATTGACTAGTACCTAGACTAAGCTGCACGTGCACAGGATCATCTGGCACACGTCTTGACAACAGCTTACGAACGATTTGCCAATCAAGCCCGATTCATCGAGATGTTCATCAAGGGCGAGCTGAAGATTGCCAAGCGCGAGTTGGCGGACATTGTGCGGGATCTCCGCAAGCACAAATTCCGGCCCTTCCCAAAAGTAGCCAAAGCACACGTAGCTGCCGATCCAGACGCATCGATGGTAGCAATTCCCGGAGCTGATCTGGAGGAGACGGACGATGAGTCGGCCTCTGGGGATTTGCACGATTACGACTATCTGCTGGAAATGCCGATTTACAGCCTTACAGCGGCCAAGGTTCGTGGCACGCGCCGCATTGCGAAGAAGAAGCGTCTAACACACTTTCACCTTGATAGGCAAAGAAGCTGCAGCAGCAGCGGGACGAGAAGGAGGAGGAACTCAAGGTATTGCTGGGTCAAACGCCGAGGTCTATGTGGCGGAAGGACCTAGACGAGTTCCAGGTGCAATGGGATGTAGGTGCAAAAGGTAACAAGAGGCGGTGCATCGTCCCTGTTTATTGACGTTGTTCTGTGCCCCACTTGCCAGGCTCTGCTGGAAGAAGACGAAGTCAGCCGGAACGCGATGAATGGCGCGGTTGCAAAGGCAGCGAAAGGAAAGGGCAAAGTCGGAGCGATGAAGGGCAATACGCTAGCATCCGCTTTTGCAAAAGCAGCCGCACTCAAGGCTGCAGCAGGAACGCCGTCGCCAGCCAAGCCGGCCAAAAAGACAGCTCTTGCAACTGCCAGTAAGGCCAAAGCTCCCACTGTCAAGGCTTCGTCGTCGGCCTTGCCCAAGGTGTCAGCGCCAAAAGCTGTCAAGAAGAAGAAGAAGCTCGCGTACGACAGCGATTTCGATGAGATGAGCGAAGAAGAGGACGAAAAGATGGAGATTTCGCTGTACGACGATTCCGACGATGGCAGAGCGGGCACGGCGGAAGCTGAGAGTGAAGGCGGTAGTTTAGCCAAGGATGGCGAGAGTGAGGAGGATGACGATGACGACATGCCTCTGAGGGCTGCTCCTCCCCGACCCTCTCCCAAGCTAAACAAGCCAACAAAGAGGCCAGTGAAGAAGCCGCAGATCATCGACTTGGACTCTGATTCAGACGACGGCGGGGCGATGGACCATGACGACGATGATGATAGCTTTGTGGTTGGTGCCTAGGCGCATGGCACCCACAAAGTAGGATGCGCTGCTCTGCTGTTTCTACCATTAGTAGCTTTTTCACGAATTATCTTACGATGATCTTAGCCTTTTTCACGATCTGCATGCTGTGAAGTCTTTCCTCCAAGAAGTCATCGTCTGCAATGAGCTTTTATCAAATGTCAAACTGTGTTACTCTTCTTGTTGACCATTTTGTTCGGGATTCTCTGTAACGACGTAACGACATGCACTTTCTGTCTTGACTACCTGGACTTCTTGTTTTGACTACCCCGCTCGTCCTAGATCTTTTCCGTCTTGCCGCTTGCTTCTTCTACTGCCAACTGCTACTGATATTCATACTGCTGGTGCCTGCGATGTGCTTGAATGTCCGTGTCGGCCTGAAAAGACCTCACTATGCCTCGATGACGGCGAAGTACTTGGGCCCACTCTTGCGTGCAATGTATGCTTCTCTCGCCGCCTTGTACGCGGGATCGACTTCTGTCAGTGTCCGTATGCTTCCGTCCGACTGCAAGACGTCTGGATCGACAGTCCGAATCTTTGCGCTTTCCTTGTAAAAGGCTTCCTTGTTATCCATTGCTTGATACTCTTCGGCAGAGATCTGCGACACTCGCACGTTGGGCCTGACTGCCAACGCCAGTCGCCTCACCTCGGCATTGGCAGACTCCGTCATGCTCCGCCAAAAAACTTCATCTGCTTTTTGCCAGAGTTCTGCTTTTTGCATGTGACCGCTACTGTGCGCTACGCGGATCGCATCGGCTGCGCGCTGGTAGAGCAGAGAATGGGTGGGGTTGCTCCACGCGTACTCGTCCGACTTCATGTATGCGTATGAATGAATTGCCGCCCATTGCTGACTCTTGAAGCAGAACTTGCCCTCTGGTCCGGCTGCCAGGTCTGCTGATATGCTGCGGGCTTGGTGCTCGGTTAAAAAACCAAAGGAAAGCGAGTCTCGGATGCCATAGTCTAGGCGGTCGGCGCAGATGGCTGGCGCGTCGAGCTCGAGGAGCGGAAAGTTGGATTCTTCGAGGGTGTGTTCTGGGTCTAGGCCGTGTTTCTGCAGTATGGAGGGGATAGCCGTGGTGTGGCTGGGATGCACAATACAATTTCAATACAAAGGCTGTCGGTAAGTGTGCGCAAAGGGGGGCCTTTCGCAGGACTAGAGAGCGAGGACACTCACAGATATTCCATCTTGTCGTCTTCATGCACTACGTATCCGAATGCGCCGTCGACGACGTGCGAGAGAGCCGTGTGGGCAATGTCGTGCAAGAGAGCAGCCGCCTGGGCCTCGACGGAGCCCCCAGCCTGTCGGACGAGGAGCATGGCTCCGACAGAGTGTTCGTAGCGAGTGATGACGGGCGAGGGAGTCATGCCAATGAGCGATGTGATGCCGTGCTGCTGAATGTGCCTCAGTCGCTGGACGGGCGCAGAGAGGAGCAGCTCGGCGAGGAGGGGCTGCAAATACATCAGCATGACGAGAGAGATTGAGCTATGCAAGTGCGCACCTCTGTCACGTTGACATCTCCATGGCACCTGTCGTGGATCTGGATGACGTGCGGGTGGCTGGCCGACGACGACGAGGACGACGAGGGCGACAGTGGGTCCGCATGGACATGACCACTGACGAGACGGGGCGAGACAGGCGCCATCGAGGCCGCTGTTGGCGTCGCTGTCGCTGTCGCAGCCATAGTCGAGGTCGCTCCGAGTGCCTCTTGCAGCTGGCGGACCTGCGGCGGGACGGCGAGCATGGCCTGGGAGCTCGAGTGCGGCGACCAAGTGTGTACTGTGCTCTGTCACTGTCCACCGCTCTCCCCTCCAGTCGTCGCTCTTCAAAGCTGGTCTCGCGCAAAAAGTTGTCGCCTTCGTCGTCGGTCCGATCATCACTTCTACGGAGCAAGTCACGTGACCCGCCTTGTACGCTGGAATATACAGCATGGAAGACTGTCATTAATATAGAAGACTACACTGCAGCCAGAGTACCGCCGTGCCCGCTTATCCATCACTCCTTGCTCGACCTCGCCGCCCTCTTCTCCGCATTCTCTCGCTGCCGACGCTCGTTTTCTTCCCTCTTTCGCTGCTTTGCCTCGAGCTGTGCTGCTCTCTGCGCCGCCTGCACTTCTGGCGTAGACGCGCCGCTCTCTGTCGTTGTTCCACTCGAGCGGTCACTGCGCGAGTCGTTCGAGTCGACGATAACGGTGACGGGGCCCTGTTGCGCAGGTACGGAATGACTTTGAGCTGCGGCATCATGATTGATGCTTGAACAGAGCTCATCAATGACCCACCTCGTTGGTCAACGCGACCTGCATCCTGCATCATCAAGAATCATGTCAGCGATCCACTTTCACTCATCCGGGCCCCTTGACACCGCCCACATCGCTCCAAATTCGCCGTCCTTGATTCTGTCTGGCTGATATTGCTCGCCCATGCCCCCGAGAAACGACGCGTAGAATTGCTTGGATTGCTCAGAGCCCTACCAACCATCACGTTGCGTGTACGTAGGACCACTCTGTCAGCCTAATGCGTCTGTCGAGCAACACACTCGGATAAAGCTGATCCTACCATTGCAGCGTGGAAATCAGGCTTGGAACCCTTTCGCGTCGCTGCGTGCAGTGTGAATTGCGAGACTGCGAGGATAGCTCAGGCACTGGGGAGGCTGATTATCTGTCTGACCCTCACCGCAGAGCACCTCGCCCTGAACGTCCATTACCGACTTGGCCCACTGTTTGCACAATATTTCGTCATCGACTTGATCCGGGAATAGTTTCAAGCTGCAGTAAGTCGGGTCAGCCTTTCTTGCTGCCGTTGAGCGTGCTTGTCACTGATAATTACTTGAGAATCTTCTTCGTAATGTAGTCCATGTCACTCGGCGTGTCCTCTAAAGCGTGCAGTGGATGCAAGCACATTGACACAACGTGATGTGCGCCGTACACTTCAGCCTCGACGCTGCGAATACGCAACCTTCGCCTTACGAGTTGAGATGCCTATAAGACACATAAGTCCTTTACCCTTTTGACAAACGGAGTGTCAGATTGCTTCGTATTGTCCTTTTGTCGAACAACCCACAATGCGAGATACTTCGCGCCCTTCGACTGCACGGGCAAGAACGCTTGTGACACTCAATAGCTGTCTCTAATCGCATATCTTCCTCGAGACGCTTACCGACGACAGAAGCGGAAAGGACTGCAGCATGGTCAGCCACAGCAGATATCCGTCAATTTAGTTTCAGCGATAGCAAGAGTCAGTGAGGTGGCTGCAAAGCACTGTTTACGTTCTGGCCGTCGCTTTTGTGTGTAGATGACTCACCACGTTGGATCACAGCGCGCATAATGAAAGAGATATTGATCAGTGACAGTTGGCGCGAAAGATAGCTTGGCAAGTCGAGCAAAGGTCAAAGTCGTGCTTGCGGTGGCAAAAGATGGCTCAGAGGCTAGAAGTCACGCAGTGATGCGAGGTATATGTTGATTCTCAGGACCCGGTCCAACAGATTTAATCTATCTCTACACTGCTTATCCCAGAAAATCCCAGATGCACCCACTTGCGGCAGCTGGCATCGGCTGCGGTCGGCGTTGCTCCGCACACGTCTGATGCGAGTCCGACCGCTCACACAGGAGCTGATCCAGGTATGCCTCTGCGGTTTCGGGCTGTCTCGGCTCAAAGCATGCTTCGAGTGCTGTCTCAGTCGCAGGCGGGATGGTTGGCTCCTGCGCGGCCCAAGCTAGCGGATCGCTGATAGCGTTGAGTCCGCTATCCGGCTTTCTCATCCCTAGACTAGTAGCTGAGGCTGGCCCCTTCATTCGGTTCACCCAAGTGCGAACCCGCTGCGAGTTGGAATCGTTGGCTATGACCTCGCGCGTGACGGCTGGCGAGTGTTTTCGAGGTCGCTGCTTCTGCAGCTTGCGATGACGTTCGACCTCTTCTGCAGCGGACCAGAGCTCGTACAGCTCCTGTCTAGCAGATTCCTGGCCTTCTCCTGCCGAGTGCTCCTCGCAGGTGCACAGTTCATGGTCGAGATCTTGGATGAAGCCAGCCAGCTCGGTGCTGTAGATAGTGGGCGAAGGAAGCTGCTGCATTGGCTCAAAGACCATGCAATCGAGGTCATCCGACAGCGGCGATGCCAGGTGCACCGATGCTCGCTGGGAGACGACGGACATCTTTGACATGGATCGAGTAACTCCTGATGGGCGAGACTGGGAACCCACTTTGATAGCTCGGCGCGGCTGAGTGCTTCGCAGCTTGATGACCGGCTCGCCCTTAGCTGATGCAGGCTTTGCAGCGGCCAAGGGATGCTTCCGCTCCATGACGCTGGCACTAGTGGAAGCGACCGAAGAAGCAGCGGTCGAGAATGATGAAGTGGAAAAGCAGGAGTGCAGCGAGTGAGACCGCATCATATCAGTCTCGTACATGGAAGAGGCGATGACGGATGGAACTGGCTCGTCGAGCGACGAGTTGAGCGAAGCTTGAGATGCAAGCGAAGCCAGGGAAGGCATGTTGAGCATAGCGGGTGCTTTTGGTCGCTCTATCAAGGCATCTTCCACCATTTCGGCGCTGGTTGTGTCTAGAGATGCAGGTGAAAGTGCGTCAGGGGAGCTCTCGTCGCTCATCTAGCTCTGTCACTCACCGATCATGGGCATGATCCAAGCCCAGTCTAACGCAGTCGAGAGGGCGTCTTCTTTCGTGATTCCTTGTGCTGCTGCTGCCTTGCTGAAATTCTCCAGCTTGGGAGATAAAAGGTGTAGGCAGGGATGAGGTGCAAAAGGCTGCTCTTGCAGGGATGCGACGGAACCAGCGGGGCTACGAGAAAGAGTGAAAGGCGAGAGGCCGGGTTGGGTCCATTCCAGGTGATCTTGCGTAAGGCGCTCTTCGTCGAGCAGCTCTTCATCTTCGAAGTTGCTACCAGCGTGTGGGAACTCCTCGCCGTCATCGGTTAGCGGACTCCAGTAGGAGACGAGCCCGTCAACTGCCAGCACATCTGAAGTTATGCTGCCTTTGCGGGAGGCAGATGGCATCGGGAAGAGGAGTGCGCTCGAGGTTGACGCCCGGGGGTCTGCACTCGAGGGCAGGCCAAGTCCGAGCCCGGCGAGGCTGTGCTTGCTGTTGGTGTTGTCGATGTGAAGGTTGAAGCCGAGTCCAGATAGAGAGACCTCGTTCTGACTGACTTGCGTAGCGCTCTGCATGTTTGTAGTGCGGGCTACGACTGGGTGGAGCTCGAACAGGCTTTTTTCCTCGAATTGAGACTTGGGAAAGGATGGAGAAGAGGAGAGAAGAGAAGGTCAGCAAGCGGGGCATTTGAAGCGAGCATCAGCGGGAGGCCAGTCAGCCATCTGTCAGTGTGAGTAGTCATGCGCATGACTCCATCACCGCCTTGCTTGCCCGCCGTGCCCACCTGCTCGAGATGGAAGAGAAGCAAGCCATCTTTCAAGTTGCGACGAGCTGGCAGGTGGCGAGTCGCCACCGGGTCAGCACATGAACGTGCATGCGCCATAGGAACACAGCACAGCGCGTAGTTAAGGCAGGAAGGGTGTTCAACTCTGTGCTCTGCCTGATACCATCGCTGCGCTGCTTCGTGTGCTGACCTGCTAGCCATCACGTGCATTCGCCACCAGCTCGCAGGGAGACCGCCGCTGCCCAGCGAGCCCGCTTGGACAGAAGACAACCGCACCATATCATACGCGACATTGACATGCACCAGCGAGCACACTGACACGCTGATCCCTTCATCCTGATGGCTCCGCTGCGACTGGCGGCCCTTGCATTCGCGGTTCTCTCGATCCCGCTCGTCTGGGCCCCGCCGAGGAATACCCTCTTTGCCCAAGAGGACGACGGCACAGACAGCGACACGGACAAGCACGTCCGCCCGAAGCTGACTGGACTCGAGGGAAAGGCGTCCAACCCGGTCTGGAAGGCATTCTTCGTCCTGGCCGGTGTTGGCCACACCGCGTTCAACCTGTTCGTCTTTCTAAAGTATGGAGGGGGTTGGACAGCGTTCATGCGCCAGCCTGTGCGTCTGGACGACGTGCTTGCGCTGATTGGGATGGCTGGTTCCGTCGTTCTGAGACGCTGGTCGTATGCCACGCTCGGCCGATTCTTCACCTACAAGTTAGTGCGCCCTACAACACGAGGTGGAGCATTGCAGTCAACTGACAGGGTACCCACAGAGTCCACATGTTCAAAGACCACGAGCTCGTCACCGGTGGTCCCTACAAGCGCTTGATGCATCCCGGCTACACCGCCCTCATCCTACAGGCCATCACCTTCTACTACTTCATCGGCTTGAAGCACGACCTACGCATACTTGCCCTCTACCTCGCAACAAGCATCATCCCACTCGGTAATCGCATGAAGACCGAGGAGAAAGACATGGAGAATCACTTTGGCAAGGAGAAGTTCAGGCAGTACCGCAGCACTAGATGGCGCATCATCCCCTTTGTCGTCTGAATGATCCCATCGCCAAACAATCTATATCGAATCCAGCTACATTGTACTGCATGGCCATCATGTCACACTGATCCTAGTATGCCTTTTGTTTTTTTGAGCTCCAGCAAAGAGTTTACGCGTGTCAATTCTCGACGCTCTCATTATTAATACCAGGCACGGACTCGACGTGTTCTTGCCGCTGCAGAGAGTGGAGTGTAGCCAGGAATAGCGTATCAGTGCAACGAGTGCCATGGATAGGCCATCAGGCATGCCCACTCACGCCGTCCGGATATCGAACAAGAACAGTCCCGTCTTCGTTACCAAAGAAAGCCGCCGCTGCCATATTACAGAACAAGCCAACCTCGAGCACGCCAGTGAGCCTGCATTGCACGAAGTACAACGGAGATCAGCTTTCGTCGCTTTCGGGGCCCATGCTGGCCGATTATCTTGCACCCACATCTTTATCCGGTGCAGGAGCTCTGATGGATCGAGCATGTAGACTTCTTCCCATGGCGCATCGATGATGAAGTTGCCATTGTCGGTGACGATGGGCCCTGCTTTGTGGATTGCCATCCGTAGCTGACAGAACGCAGAGAAGGTCAGAGTGCGGCTCTAGCACTGCATGCTGGCATGGCATCCGGGGCCCACCTTTGGCTGTACGCATCCCATTTTCTTCAGCTTTTGAAGCACCGAAGCCCATGCAAACGGTGCAACTTCTATCGGGACTCCTTGCTTCCACTTTGTCCCCAGTATTTGCGAGTTTTTGCGTGCGTCCGCGATGAGGACAAATGTCCTTGCTGCCTCTGCAAGGACCTTTTCCCGGAGGTGGCACGCGCCTCCGCCCTTGATAGCGTTGAGAGCGTCGTCGACCTCGTCTGCGCCGTCGAGGGTGACGTCTATGAGCGGGAACTGGTCGACGTCGCCCAGATTGAGTCCGCCTTTGACGATGAGCTCCTTGGACTGGAAGCCGGTTGGGACGAACCAGCGCTGCAAACACAGAGGAAGCGCATCAATTGGACAGTCTGGAGAGTGAGTATTCGAACGTATCGCCCACATCAGCATTCAGCTGCTCGCCTTGCTGTGTGCGTAGCGTTGTTCAGCTATCCGTTGATGATCTAGCTGCTCTTCATCATGGCTCACCTTCATGATGGCCTCGACGCAGTACGGGATCGTCGTGCCCGAGCCAATGCCGATGATCTTGTGCTCGGGCTTGACATAGCGCTGCACTGCTGCATACGCTGCGAGCCTCTTGGCCGCCTCTATCTTTGCAGTCGCTGGCGGCAGCGGCGTCGAGGTCACGGTGCTCCTGCTGACATTCGCGCCCGCGCTGAACGAGGGCGGCCTCGCGCTCGCACTCGCGCGTGCCCCTCGCCCGCGTGCTGCGCTGGATGCGACCGTCGTGGCCATGGCTTGCGTCTGTCGGCGGCAGGCAGAGAAAGAGCACTCCAGCCGAGTTCTATTCCTCCGAGAGAAGTGGCAAAATACAAGCAACACCTTCTAGTTTGTCGCATCAATAGGCAGAGGCGTGAAAGTGGGTGCTATAGCATGCCTGGTATGCTGAGATCACAGACTACAACTTGGAACGCGGCGGAAGCATGTCCGCTGTTGTCCTGCTTGACGCCTCTCTCGACGCCAAGCAGGTAGGTCAACCAGGTAATTGCGTGCTTCCTCTTATACTATCCAAAGATGCGTCACTGAACTTGCTCGCTCTCTTCCGGGCCCGAAATGATGCCTGCAGAATGCAGACTCAGCAAGCCGCGATTACTACCGAGACTGGCAATCAGCCAACTCACACTTGATGGGAGGCTTTCCATCTGGTCCCCTGCCATCGACCATGCACTGAAACGCAGTGATAGCCTCCTTGAACTTGAAGCGATGCGTGATGAGTGGCTTGAGCTCCACTTGTCCCAAGGAGACCATGTCCAGCGCGAGCTTATACACCCCGGGCCCGTACCTTGACGAAAAGTAATGCTTCCTTCTGAGCAGTGCATATTTTTCCCAGCGGGACCCTCAGCTTACCGGAACGAGCCTTTGACGGTGATCTCTCTCGTGGTGATGGTTTGGATTCTGCGACGAGTCGCAGGTGAGTCAGTGCTCAATCTCTCTGCTCGCACCTGGAACATTCAGACTAACGGAATTTGCGGGAACATGGAGTGTATGCCGACCTGGACGAATGTGCCACCGTCTGCAGTAAGGAGTATGCCAGTCGCAATGCAAGGGTCCTGGCCCGTGCAGTCTACTACCAGGTCGAGCGAGTTTGGTCCACTCTCCAGATCGACGCCCAGCTTGTCGCGTATCTCATTTGCCTGCCGTCGCGAGTAGTCCATCATGCTCTCGCCATGCTGCGGCGGCAAAAATCTGTGGATGTCTGTCGCCGCATACTCCTTGGCAAAGTCGAGCTTTTCTTGAACAATGTCCACGACGATGACTCTCTTGCTGCCAAGAGCCTTCGCGACTGCTGCGCACAGTAGGCCGACTGGACCGGCTCTGTATACGAGTAGAAGAATATATTGATAGGGGTGAGCATGTACACGACTTTGTAACTTCCTGAATCTGGTCCCACCCAAAGATTGCAACATTCTTGTTCGAATGAAGATCTGCAATCTTGGCAACAGCATGCACGGCCACAGACAGCGGCTCTAGCATGCTGCCTTCTTCCATCGTGACGTTCTGTGAGAAAGTATCAGCTTGTCTCGCGGGCCCTGATTTATTCTGCTCACATCCGGCAGTTTGTAACATAGGTCAGACGGCAGGACATACTGCACAGGAAAATCAGTCTTCTTGCCGACAACGACGCTGACCGATTCTGCAGAGACGCTCACATAGCTAGCGAGCGTGCCATCCGTTGGAGGTGTGGCAGCGAATTTTATCCTGAAATTTGTGGGTCAGCAAAATGAGTGGTGTACGGGGTCATGAGCTGAAAGAGCAAGACCTCACTTCTTGCACAAATTGTACTTGCCGACCTTGCAAGTGTCGCATTTTCTGCAGGTCTCGCCTGGCTCCAGACATACCCTGTCGCCAATGTGTAGGTCAGTCACTTCAGAGCCAACTGCGACGATGAAGCCAGCTGTCTCGTGTCCGAGTATCATTGGTCTGCGGAAATCACTGTATATGTGAGCTGCATCTGGCATCGTCGAGCTGATGGCACGGCAGTCTACTCTGTCACGATAAAGTCTGCAATTCGACCTGAGTGGCATTGTGGGTGGATATTGACGAGTTGAAATGCATCTCAGCGGGGAAAAGGGAAGTACTTGGGGGGGTTTTGCTGACCATGTTTCCAGAAATGAGTGTCTGAGCCACAAATGCCTGCGAGATGGGATAAATGTGGCACATGTCATACAGTCAGCTGTGTGTCTGACACTATCAGTTGTAGTGCAAGCCAGTTTACCGATAGCTCGAGGAGCGACGATGACTCTGGTCACAGGATTGCAGTCAGTGCATTATACAAGTCTTGCCCGCGCATTCGACCACGCACTCGTCGGGCTTCAAGGTGCTGGCGCTTGGGACAGGTCTCTCTTCGAAAGCGAGGCTATCAACCTTTTGCAAGACCAAAGCGACTTTATTGCAGCAGTCCGTGAGCTATGCGACTACTGTCGGACTGGGAGACATCGCTGCTCACTGTTCTTTTTGGGCCGCACGGCGTCCTCCATTGAGCCAGGCTGTGGTAGTTGCAGGTTCGATAGAGTCTAATCTCTGTGTGAATGGATGCGACCGCACTTCGCTGTCCACCTGTCCGCGCCTGCTCGTCGCTGTTGTCCAGCAAAGAGTGCGGGGCTCCGCGTCCTCCACGCTATGCAGACCATTTGCCACCAGCTATGTAGACATCGCAGTACACCAGTGATGCGATGCGCATGGGCGCCTAGACTCTCAGATTCATGTGTTGAGGCTACATGGACAGATAAGAATCTTCCTGACACTGCTGCTGCGACTGCGACCGAGTGCAGTGTTTCTTGCGTGCGCCCGTAAATACGATATGACCGAGGGCGGCTTTTGCCACCGCAGCACTCTTTTGGACGGCAAACAAAGCACGACGCGCAGCTCAGCTCAGCTCTACTTCGTACCACTCTTGGTTCCATCCATCGTATCCATCCTGCTCGCTAACCCTGCCCACCTGGTCACACCGATGGCAGCGACATCTGCATCGGTTGGCAGCCCTGCCAGCGAGATGAACACGAGCAGCACAAACGCAGACACACCCCGACAGCATGCTTGGAAGGTTCCCAGAGGAGGAGAGCGCGACAGACAGGCAGTGTGCTACTGGGCGGGAGCCTTTATGGCGGGAGAAATTGCAGCCAAGCCCGTCTTGAAGCATGTCGACGAGCACGATATTCGAGACGGCAGTGTGCCAGTGACAAACAGGATTGACGGCGAGGACGCTGCCCATGTGCCTGTCAAGCTGGATTCTCTCGCTCACATAAATCATCCTCGACAAGGCCAGGCTATCGGCGAGCGCTTCTTCCTGCACTTTGTGGATCCTCGAAGCATGGACAAGGCCATCCGGCTCGTCTTTGAGCGTCTCGAGCCAGCTGGGAACGAAGAGATCCCCGTCGTAGATCTGCAGATGTTTGGCAACCAAGTCAAGAAGAGCGATGTGCAGAGACCGACGGATGTGCCCGGGGTGTACAGTGAGTACGAATGCCAGGGTTTGCCCAGTACCAGTCTGTCTCGTGTGCTGACCTGTTTGTGTATGAGCCAGACCTCACCGTGCAGATGGATAACAATGGCGTCTTCTCAGACCAAGCTACAGTCCAGGTGTGCATTGAGCACTGATGCGACCAGACAATTCAGCGACCTTGACGGTGTCACACCATACCACCGCCACCACACATGACACGGACAGTCGCAGTTTGGCATTGGCAGTTCCATTCAGTTATTGCATCTCCAAATGGTCGTCAAGAGTGGTCTACAAGTGGCTCATCACGCAGTTCTTGCAAGCTCGAGCATTCATTCCAATCTTCCCATCTAGTCGTCTCATCACGTGCTTCTCCCGTGTCTTTACAGCAGCTCTTTCCAGTCAGCCCAGCAATAGATCTAGCCTTGCTAGCTGCAGCATTGCGAGTGTGCTTGTACAGGCCTGCGCTTTAGCTTGAAGCGAGGCGGCCGCCCTGCTCCGCGTCTGCAGCTTCTTGCGTCTCTCTTTTGCCTCTTGCAGCTCTGCTCAGCTCCGACTTGTGCACCCGACAAGGGCGGGCCACGCTGGTCTGCGCTGCGTGCAAGCTCCCACAATGAGCGCAGACGACGAGGCAGATGACCGCTTCCCAGCGCGGGTGGGTGCTGCTCGACGGCTGCTCTGGCTTGTGGCATGAATGGCACAAGAATGCGCTGACCTCGAGCTGCACATGCAGCGCATCCTCGACGAGAACAGCAGCAAGAAGCTCTACAAGGTCGACTGGGAGGGCCTCGATCCAGAGACTGGCCGCGCGTGGTCCCCGACCTGGGTGAGGCTGCGTGCTGCCTCCGTCCAGCTGACGGCGCTTGGGCGACTCACACATGCAAAGACGTGCTGATGCATGGCTTGAACTGACTCACAGGAGCCATACGAATACGTCAGCTCGCTCCTCGTCGACGAGTGGCTCGCAAAAGCACACAAGCAGGCAGACTCGTCATACCGCAAGGCCTTGAGGGCAGCTTTGCGGGTGGGGCGGCAATATTGGCCTCAGTATAGCACCTCGACAACCTAGCTGACAACATATACCCACACAGGACTACGACATCCAGAGAAACCGCTCAGAATCACCTAACGGACACGAGCAGTATGTCTCGCCCTCAGAGCGCGACCCAGAGACGTGGTCGAGCAACTCGCTGTCTCCTAAGAAGAAGCAGCCCAAGCGAAAGAGTGCACCTGAACAGCGCATCAAGCCTTCAAAGAGGCGTACACGAGAGAATGAGAAGGGAAATACGTCCGCGCCGTCAAAGTCTGTCATCAGGAAGCTCTACTCGGACAGCCCGAGTCCGCGAAAGCACGGCGAACCGAGCCGAGCTAGATCATCACAGGATCCTGCCATCAAGAAGGGCAAGAAGAGACGCACAAGACATACTTCCACAAGCGAAGAGGAGCCCGTAATCAGCAGCAAGCGTACCAAGATCTTGACCTTGTCAGACTTCTCCGAGGATTCGAGCGACGAGTCCGACGGTGTCGTGGTCGACACAAGACCCACCACCTCAAACATACGTTTGAGAGATGTTGGACGGGACGGCGCATCGTCTTCTGGCAGAGTGGCACCTTCAGCCGCTCATGAGTCCCCCCTGCCGCCATCGCCTCCGTCTCCAGAACCTCCAAAGCGACAAAAGCTCACTGCTTTGCCAGAGTCGTTGCGCCCGAGAACGGCTTCCGAGTCTGTCTTCACCACGACGGCAGGCACAATCTTGTCGAGCCTCGGCAACATCTTTACCTCTTCCACCTCGATGCCCGACCTGTCTCACCTTCCACCGTCTGCGAGACCAGCAGAGAAGGCTAAGCGAGACAAGGTAGATTTAGCCGGTTCGAAGAGGCCAGAGATGAGAATACGAGGTCGCTACAGAAGCAGCGGACCAAGAGAGCGATCGGAAGACGAAGAGAGAGCCAAGCATGCAGAATCGAGCTTACCCTCATTCAGGCGAGGCAACGGATCCAGCGTGCCCATCACCAAGACAGATCTAGGTCTGCAGCAGCGAGCGCCTCTGAAGCCTACGCAGCATCCAGATTGGGCCCTGCTGCAGTCTCACGACACGGCACAGAGCGGAAGTTCCAAGTCTGCGGGCAACACAAGCACAAGCGTAATCCCAGATTCACAATCTCAAGGCAATCACACTCTCGTGTCAAATATTTCCACGCGAAAGAAGGCTAGCACGCCATCCACCCGACAAAGCCTGTCTCCCGGCTCTCGTTTGGCACGAGCACAGATTGAGACACCTCGCAAGCCAATACGAGTGCCTGATCCTAAGGTGTTTGTTCCGTTGCTCAGTGGTACACAGCTTACCGAGGATATTGGACAATTCTCGTCTCAACTCTCGCCGCCCGAGGTCTCCTCTTCTGAAGAGGTCAGGCGCCAGCTTACACCGGCAGCTGATCTAATAGAAGACGAGGGTGATTCACAAGCATCGCATGAAATCATCGAGGTTGATGATGAGGAAGTCGGCGTCACCTTCGATCCGTTCGAAGCCGCAGACGTCCCTCCAGACGTAGCTACCTCTTCCATGGAGCAAACATTCAAGACTGCGAGTCAAAATGGTGTCTCGACATCCGTTCCTGGTGATATCGAAGTATCCAAAATGCGGAACACAAATTTTGAGACAGCCCGGCTTGGTGCAGCGATGCCGCAGGCTGCCGAAATACCAATACCCCTGGCAGTGGAGCCGATCAGCACAGAAGAAGCACTTCAACCTGAAGCAAGCACTTCGAAGGCCCCTCATCAGCCTGGAGTGCTGAATATAGCAGCAGACGAAACAATACCCTCCGCTACTGCAGAATTAGCTGAATTAATTCCGGCAGCATCAGCCGCATCCGCCAAGAAGCGCTTGGGCAAGTCAACAGTCGTCGAGACATCTACTAGCGAGCGAACTGCTGTGACTAAAACTCGGCAGAGCCTCCTAGTCACAAGCGAAGATACCCGGCAAGAAATTATGGTCTTCCTCGAGGCGCCCGACTACTATGGTCACAAAGAAGGTGCAGCGCTCAACAAGAAAGCGGAGTGGGACATTGAGCTAGAAAGGGAGACGGACGAGATCGGGGAGGTGTCTTGGCACCTTGTGCTTGATATGTCAGGCCCAAGTTGGAGGCTGGAGAAGCGCTTGAGAAGCTTCATCGCCGTTGATGACAGTAATGTTGGTGGCACTTCCCGATAACCATGATGCTTTCTGACCAACTGGATCACACAGGCTTCGGAGCTCTACGATAGTCTACTGGTGGAGCACGAGCTGCTGAAACAAGCAGGCGACGCCCAGAGCATCCTGCTGGGACAGCTTGAACGAGATTTGGCTGCAGTGCGGGACTCGGATCGACTCAAGGCGCGGAGAATCGAGGGTTTGGAACTGGACAAGCTCCACTTGCAAAAGCAGCTTGGAATTCTCGAAAACCAGCTTCGTCTGGGAATAGCCCAAGTGGAGGCTGTGTATGCAGCCAAGGAGAATCGAATGGAGGAAGAGCGCGACAAGGCTTTGAAGAAGGCCGAATTCGCTCAACAGGCATTGGCAAACGCGGATCTGGCGACTCTGGCGGCGAAGGCGGCTCGATGGGATGAAGCGGTAGAGCGTGAGGCCAGAGCCAAGGAGCAGGCAGCTGCGTATACTGCTTTTGTGCAAAATACGGTACAGAAAGCAGGAAGCGCGTCTGCTGCTCAAGTTAGTGGGTCAATCGCTCAAGCCGACGATAGCAGTGAAGACGAAGATTTCGTCGGCGGATCTGTGGATGGCAGCGGTACAGACAGTGACGATTCCGACGTGAGCAGCGACAGTGAGGGCTCTTCTTCGGTCAATGCTGTTCCTCCTGCCGAAGCCGTAGTTGCGCCTGCGAGTACGATACACGATATTCCAACTATCCTCGAAGGACAAGAGCTGGGCGTCATCCCAGGTGGGCTGGCGAGCATCTCACCGGCGCCTGTGGAGATGCACACTGTGCAGGCTACAGTGCATGTCCCCGAATCTAGCCAAAATGTCGACACGAGTGGGGACACGACCGAGGCCACGACAACGACGACTTCGGCAGCGGGGCCGCTCAAGAAGCTTGGCACGCCATCACAGTCCCAATCTCAATCGCAAAGCTCGTCGTTGAGTGCGCCGAAGCTGATAGAGTCTGAGGACATTCTCGAGCTGGACTCGAGTCTGCTCGAGAGCCAGCTTGGGTTTGCGTGCGAGTGGGGCAAGGCGAGTGGGGCCGAGTGCCGCAAGCTTTTTGCGAGTCAGGTTGTGAGTGTGGGCACTTGTAACAGGAAGGTGCAGGCTGCTGACTTGTGCTCGTCTGGATTCCATTTATTCTTCCAGGATTTGCATCAGCACATCGGTTCGGCGCATTTTCCGTGACTGGATTCATCCTTGAATCGCTGGAAGGTGTTGTTGTAGGGATAACGTTCAAGACGATGTGCAGAAGCCTAGCTCTTCACAACGAGTAACATAGAACTTTCCTAGATGTTGATCCTCTTCGCCGTCTTCGTCGAGCACGTGCATCGACGTCGCTTCTTTGCCACCCGCCAACTAGCGGACATCGCGTGGAGCAACAGCCAGAGCGCAGAGCTCAGCTGCGACATGGCCCAGAGCACCCTCAAGCGAGCATTCACGGCCCCCAAGCCCGCCCCGAAGCGCTCCAGGCTCGCGACGGACGGCGCAGGCAGCTCCCGAAGCGCGCCCATCGATCTGGACGGCGACGACGAGGACGACGGGAAAGAGCTGATTGACCTCGTGGACAGCGACACGCCGACGCCCGTCGAGGGACCATCGTCCAAGCCCTACAAGCCAAGCGGCCTCTCTGGCCCCTCGACCAAGGACCCGCTCTGCGTCGTCGACCCAGCCTTTGATGTCAAGGCATGCTTCACAGCCGTCGAGCCCCAGGTCATCCGCAAGAATCCAGACTTGGACCTGCTCTTCTTCAAGAAAATGAGTGGGCGCGATTCGCTGTCTCGATGCACCGCTGCCCGCGAGGCTGACTTGTTCATTGACCAATAGTCAGTGGCAAGGAGCTCTTTGAATACCTCCTCCACGAGCTGCCGTGGTATCGCGTAACATACAAGACACGCGGCATGACCATCCGCACGCCCCGATGGACCTGCGTCTGGGGCTGCGACGAGACGGGCGCCCCGCCTTCAGCCTACAAGATCAAGCCCAGACCCATCCCAAATGCCCTCAAAGCAATGCTCGAGGTCATGCAGGAGAAGACTGGCGCAAAGTACAATTTTGTCCTGTGCAATTATTACGAGAATGGCAAGGACAGCATAAGCTGGCACAGCGATGATGAGAGGTGGGCATCAAAGCTAATGTCCACCTTTGCAGACTCGGCTGACAGTTGGCGATTTCCATTGCGTCATCTCCTCTCCTTCGCCCCAGCTTCTTGGGACCTCTGCCTTGTATAGCTTCCCTGTCTTTGGGGAGCCCGCGCGACTTCCAGATGAAGCACAAGGAGGACAAGTCGGCAAAGGTCGAAAAGTGGTCACTTCAGTCAGGTGCGTTGCGACCATCCCGAGCTTTCGGCTTCACCATGTTTGGGCTGAACATCAAGAACACAGGCGATTGCGTTGTGATGCGTGGCTTGACGCAATCTCGCTGGCTGCACAGCATACCCAAGCGGGCAAATGCAGCCGGAAGAATGAACCTGACGTTTAGAAGAGCAATGGTCGTCGGAGGAACAAACAATTACTATCGCTACAATGTCTTTGATGGAGCGGTACACCGTTGGCAAGATGGAAAGATGGTGGAAGTCCCATGAAAATGACACTGCGCAAGACCGCGACCACGAAGCCGAGAAGTCGGATTTTGCGTATCAAGGAGGAAATGCAATGCTCTTGCTGGCTCAAGGCGCTCTGAAGTACCACACTGGACCGCATCTGTCGAGAAAGGGAGCACAGGATTAGCCAAGATCCCACTCCAGAGGCCTAACGCCTACGGAGACAGGTCCTCGTGCAGCACATCGGTCCAGATGCCTGTTGTTGCCAGTCAAATAGCTGGTGCATCAGCACTGAACGCTGCCGATCGACTCGATACCAATGCCTCACCGTATATTCCGCGACCGCCGATCTCCACGCCCGAGGTCTGCCAGCGGTCACTATCGGCATATCGTATAGTAAAATCCCAATTGCGATAGCCATTATCGAGCATGCGGACAACACCACGGAAAGATGATTGTACTGGCCCTGTGCTCTGGCCTTTGAAACGGAGCGTGGGATAAACATCGTCTTCGTTTGCAAGGTCCTGCTCATCGTCGGGGGACAAGCCGAGCTGCAGTGTATTTATCCCGCCGACGGCCTCGCTGATGCCTTGAAGATCGGTGATGTGCCCTGGCTGGCTTGCTGCGAAGTTGCTGGAAGGCAAAAGACCACCTTGTCAGGGCGGTCTTGGAGCACGACAGCAAGACTGCAAAGGCGCACTATGCGAAATAATCGTTGTAATCGATGAAGGCATCTGCAAAATCAAGGAAAATTAGTACTCGTCACTTGCCGAACCTTTTGAACAGTTGTAGAAAGGCGGCCTCACAGAGATAGTGCCAGACACTGCCAGAGGCCAATCCGAGCGGTTGACTCAGCCTGGTCTCTGGAGACATTTACAAGCCTTACCCACCCTTCGACTCCAGCCCAGTCTCTCCCTGGCCCAGGAGACTTGTAGAAGACGGCGTGGTGGAAAGAATAAGGAAGGTCGTTCATCTCTTGCTCGTCGGACCACTGTCGACGGTGCACATGTCCAGTCTGCACATGCTCGTGGAAGGCACACGACGATTTCCACGCACCTGATGCCAAGCGCTCTTGATGTTCAGGCCCATAACGACTGCGATAGCATTGAGCATTCTAAAGTCTACGATGAGCCTGCCGTCTGCCGACGGCTCAAATGGTCCGTGATTGTTGGTGAAGTCAAAGTTGGTCCCTCGATAGACTTGCTCTCTGTAAGGCTGACCGCTCTTGTAGTTTGACCAGCCGATTTCGCGTATGTTCATGCCAGCTATATGAAGATGACCCGAAATGTACTCGAGTTGCTTGTTTGCTGCGGATGAGGTGGACGAACGAGTCTGAGGGCTGTTTGGCGAGCTTGCAGCAGCAGACCACGGCGGAGCTGCAGTCAGCCAGTCTTGGACTGCAGATCGAGAACCGAGGAGGGAATCGAGGAGTGCGGCATTCTTGGATGTCCCGAATGGCAGCTTGGGAGTTGTTTGGAGGATGTTCTCGAGGGTCGTCAGTACAAATGCGCGGTGTTGGGACTGTCAGCGTAATGAGGTAGTGACGAAAAGGGCACAGAGAGGATTAATATTCGAAAGCATGGTCAGAGTGAGATGATAGCAATGATTAGATGTCAAGTCGCGGTGCAAATGGCAGTGGCGTACCTGCTTGGACACGTGCGGGCTCCTGACGATTCCCCTCGCGCGACACCGGTCCTTGACGACCGTGGAGTAGTCCGTAATCTGTTGCTGATCCTGTGCGAGGCCCATAGCCTGTCAGCCTGGGTCCTTCTCCGCCATCTGGCTGGCAGTCATGGCCCCCCACCTCGTCGGGCACATCGAACATCCCCTCGAAGACGCGCTTCCACAGGAGCACATTGTCTGAACTGGTGTAGCTGTAGAACGCCTTGGAGAGCTGTGCGACGCTCGCAATGTCGACTGGATCCAGGCGGGTAATGATCTGGAAGAGGACCTCGACGGGGGCCGAGAGGAGCGGCGAGCTGGGACCTGGCGGTGGACTGCAGCTGGCGTGCGCCATGGTGGAGGGCAAGTTGTAGCCGTCGACGTCTACTGCGAGCTGGACGGGAGACAAGAAGCAAGCAGCGACAGCAGAAGCAGCCGCTCTTGAGCCTGCAGAGACGCCTATCGCCGACCTAGAAGCCGGTGGCAAAAGAGCAAGGAAGCTGGACGACGCAGACAAGCACAGGCAGCAGGCGCAGTAGCATGGATGTGGTCGCATGTGAGATGGGAACACACCCTCGACTCAGTGTAGCCTTCCAGTAACAGGTACGGCCGTGATCTGCATTTGCCACATGGACTTACTTGTACAGAGAATCCCATCAACGCAGCTCTTGTTCTTGCTCAACTCGACTGGCCACTCTCGGCGGATGCTGCGTGCGACATGCTTCAAACCACGCTTCCCTAGCTATCCAGCGCGGGCTCTGGCTGAACGACGTCTGGCCCCTGCCCCGAGATCATTTGCGACTTCCTCTGTCTGGAAAGATAAAGAAGACCGCCTGCATGGCTCGGTGGGACCACATGCGAGGTGGGCGAGGGATTGGCCATTTAATGCACTGCTATTCAATCTTGCTAAACAGTGTCTTTTCCACCAGGCACCTCGTCCTCTTCACGGGCCGCGACTATGCGACCATCCCGTCCCACATAGACAGCGTCTCGTCGCTGTACACCCAAATTGTACAACGCATGCAGGACACGAGCAGCCCGCTCACTTCTTATGCTCTCGCTGTGACGGACTCGTCCGCATTGCACACATTACCTTCCAAGACGGCCTGGTCGGGCTCTGCGAACCGCTTCGACAGGCCATCCAACGATGTCGAAAAAGAAGCATACGGCGCAGTGGTCTATCCTGACGGCATAGAGGTGCCCTTTGCAATAGACTCCCAATCTGTCAAATTCAGCAACCTCGAGAACTTCCTGCGGAGTCTTCCAAGCACATCAATAGCTGATCAGGCCACCGAGCAACTCATCCAACGTGACGCATCTCGAGCCTCAAGTGAAGGGGTGGATGTCTTTGTTTGCGTAGGCTTGAAACTGCCACTTCTAGAAGTACCTAAAAGCTCACGAAATATCACTCGCAGACGCACGGTCAAAGAGACTGCCGCTGCGGCGATGTAGGGTCAGCGTTTTACGAAGCACTCGCTTCCGAAGCTCGGCATCGACGATCAGGACACGCTGTTCAGGCCTTCAAAGAAGGCAGCGGGCCAACCCGGATACACAAGACCACGCAGTAAGCTGCAGGCTGACTGCAAGCTTATCGCGGTTCTTGCTGACGCATTGCGGGCAAACAGCATTGGAGGGCACCGCTTCGCTGCTACCTGCTTCACGTCGACCGGGGACTGGTATGGCCTTCTCTCGCCATTAGACGCACCCACCTTCCTCGACTACCTCCTCAAGAAGCCAGACCCAAGCAAGCCTCTTGCTCATATCTGGTGGGACAAATGGCGCGGAAGGGCTGGTCTGACAGCAGAAGCCCAAAAGGCGCTGGCACAAGTTGGCATGCAGCAGAAGATCTCAGACATGAGTGCGCTAGAGGCGGCCAAGGAGCTCAGGAGACAGCGGAAAAAGCATGCCGCTGTCTTGGGCGATCCTGTAGATCTCGTCTTTTATCGGCATGACAGTGAAAAGGTCCAAGTAAGGGCCTTCAAAGGCGAGACGCTCATGGAAGCTGCAAAGCGGCACGATTTGGTGAGTCAGCTGAGTTTGAGTGGATTGCCTTTGTCACTCAGTGACTGAGACGGACGGTGCCGATGTCCGACAGGTGGAAGCCACATGTGGAGGGGCATGCGAGTGTGCGACATGTCATTTGTACCTTGTTCCTGCTGGCGGTGGTGTCGAGGCACCGATACCAGAAACTAGCGATGAGGAGGAAGACCAGCTCGAGTATGCTATTGGCGGCACCGATGACTCTCGACTAGCTTGCCAGGTAGTTGTCACGGACCAGCTCGTAGACTGGCTCGAGAAAGGCGGCACCCTCAAGCTTCCGCGGTATTAGCATGTCAAGAGTATGCATGATCTAGACAAGTGCAAGCTCAGCGAATGGCAAAGGCATTGCAGATGAGTGACTCTCCTAAGATACAACACCACCACTGACGTAGCAAAGGGATACACACTGCTGAAGACGTTTACAGCTTGCACGAAAGACTGAAACTGCGCTACAGATGATTGGACGTTGTCTGCTTGACTGGCTGATCTGTACTATCGCAAGCGGGCCGCGCTGGGTGGTCGCGAGGTGCTGTGTTGAGCAGCTGCGGTATCTTCAAGCATCCCGCCGCGCTCAAGCGGGCCGATCTGCTTCCGCAAGCTATCGAAAAGGCGGCCTGTCGCGTCCATGACTCGGTTGCTTGCGATGAGCTGCGAGATGGATATATCAGAATTCAGGCGGCGAGCATGCGAGGAACAGGTCGCAAACCTTACCGGCAGAAAGACGTAGAAGAGCGGGCCGCGCTCATACCATGCATACTGGGCGTTGATGTCTTCAAAGCCCACGGCTACTCTCCCTCTGCCAGGCTGCATACCCTGACTCTCGCCCGAGAAGATATACCTCAAGGCACGCATCACCGAGCTCGAACGCTCTTGATCTGCCCGAAGACTTTCGACTGTGTGATTCGAAATGATAAGTTCATCGAGCAGCTCTTCCTGTCTTTTGTGGAGGATCTCGAACTTTTCTTCGGTGGAGAGACGGAGGTATTCTTCCTTTCTCTCGTAGCGTTTCACAGCCTTGCTTAGACTCGTGAGCGGAAGGTCAACCCCGTCTCGCAAGCTCTTCATGTCGGATTTGGTTGCAAAATTGGCTTTGAAGACTGCCATCTCGTCTCGGAGATCCCTGACTTGGTCGAGGAGGATTGAGACTGTCGGCACGGGGTACGCGATCTCGCTCTGCAAGAAGAGAGAGCGGTTCTTGACGAGCTTGAAGAAGTGCGCCCAGGGCTTGACGCCGGACGCAAGGATGAAGAGCTTAATGTTGAACGGGTTGATGAAGCGATCTGGGTCGGAAAGGGCGCCTCTGACCCAGTAGAGGAGGTAGGAACCGAGAAAGGGAGAAATAATGCATACGAGGAGGGAGAGAAGTTCGGTCTGTCGCAGCTCGGCGCGGGCGGCTTTGCGACGCAACTTGATGGCTTCTGGTATTAGTTCTTCTTGTTCTGTTTCGGAGAGGGCGATGCTGGCAGGGTTGATGCGACGGGTCCGCGAGGCATAGTACATCTCCCATGGTACTGTTCATTGCAGCTTGTCAGCCTTCATCTCGCGATGGTCAATGGCATGTTATATATCGCACCTCGGACGATCTGGTACAGGTAGAATGCCACGAGGAGCAGGATTAGAAAGTCGGTCCAGGCTGTGCGCGGAAAGGGAGGACGCAGACAATGATGCAAGGTTGAAACGTTGGAGAGATGCAAGCAAAGAAGCCTGATCAACATGTTGCGAGCGTTTCATGGTGCTTTTCCGCATGTCTCCGCACTCACCTTCTGCACGTCCGTGAAGGACTGCGCCGATGGGCGGAACAACAGCGACTACGAGTGGGAGCTGCAGTTATATGAATGCGGATGTCGTCAAGAAACAAGGCGAATTAGCAATTTGCGTCTCGATGTCGAGTCCACGGGTTGGAAGAAGTGGCGAATCGAAGGATGGCCTGCACGCACGTAATGCAATGGCCCCGAGAAGGACTCTTCCTTGTAGTGCTCGGCGTCGTCGTCGTGCGCGTTGATGCTGCTACCGTGTCCCTCGTCGTCGTCGTCCAGGTCAGAGTCGCTGGTGCCTGCAGCGGTGCTGTTCCTGCGCTGAGAGCTGCTCAAGGGCGAGCTCGACGAACGGCGCTTTGAAGATGATCCAGCAGTCTGGCTGTTGCTGATTCTGCGCTGCATGCCGCTTGCGTTACTGTTGCTGTTGCTGCTGCTGCCCTGCTCGTCGTCATTGGTATTGTTCATGCTGCTCCCGCGCCTCGACGCTGCAGCTGGCCGCTTTCGCAGCTCTGGCCCGGCAGCCACGGTCATCGTCGAGGATCTGCTGTCAGCTATTGCACGCCATGCCGCTCCTCTTCACCGCTTGTGTGTGTCACAAGGACAAGCTGGCTCTCGGGCGTGTTGATCGTCAAAAGACACGCGTGTGTGGCAAAAGATGGCACAGAGGAAGCAAAGGTGAACAAGACGGCTGGATCTCTTGTGCTTTTGCAGATGCGCAGTGCTCGAGAGCAGGAGCTGTCTCTGTCCCTATCTTGTGCTTTTCAAACGGAAAATATCGCTCTCCGCAATGAACCGCTACTTGCTTCAAGCGAGCTCCAGTCGCACAAGAAAAGACATGTGAGCAGAGCAGTCTTGTAGGAGTAATGACAAGACGGGCTGAAGAATGACTTTCCCTATTCTCCAGAAGGAAGTCGACTGAACCCAGTCTGATGCTTTGTCCTGCATTTCGACGGGCAATCATGGTGTACGGATGTTCAGGATCTGATGTCAAGACGCGCAGCATCATATTCCGGTTGTCCCATTGATATTGGGTCAGCGTATGCTTCCTCACGTAAGTGCCATAGCGGTGCAACAAGCAATGGGCAGTCAGTCCATTCGATTGTGATCCGAGCTGCGACCGTCTTTGAGCCAGTTTAGCCTTCAATTGCTGTGCTCTTTTGACGTATATGGAAGGCTCACGCTCATATAATGCGTGACATTGCAGAGTTCAGTGCTCAAGACAGCTATGACTTTGGCAGTGGTCATGAATCATGCAAAGTTTCGCGGCGGGCCATGATGCGACGTGCGCGCACACCCAGCTTGAGGGACGAGGACTGTCATTAGCTCCGTTCAGCAGCTGTCTTGCTGTGTTTGTGCAGGTGACCTGAGAGGGCGGGAGAGTCGCACTTGGTTGCGTCAGTCTGGCACAGTCGTTGGTTGCCGGCTGCGAGAGTTGCTTGGAGGACTGACTGCACCTGCCCGCCTGCAACTTGAAGTCTCCGAGTTGGGAGCACTTTGTTGATGGCGGGGCCAGCATTTCCTTGCTGAGGAAGCATCAGCATGGAAGATTAGATAGGCAGGGGAGCAATGTCAGTGCATGAGTGGGATGAGTGTGTGTTTCTTTGATGTGTATGATTGTCAGTGAGGTCAGGGTATGTGTAAAAGGTCAGATCCCAGTCCGCAAGGGCTAGAATGATGTCCCAACCGACGAGGAGGCGGACCCGAGGTTAGCATGAGAATGCATCAAGTCATTGCAGCAGTGTCATATCCCATTCCCTGACCATATCCCGTATCCCCATATTCCATATCTTCTCCGAGCCTTCCCTCGATTGCCACTCTGTGATTCCTTCCATCTTTGCCACCAGCTTGGAGAGCGGACAGCGAGGAGGGAGAATAGCAACATTCCTGCGGTCCACCGACATCATCAAGCAACAATGGTGGGTGCACTGTCGCATGGATGCATGGATGGATGATGTGTGGTGTGCTTCCCGCTGACTGCGTGGTTTTATCCCTTCTCGCTGGCCCTCTACGCAACGATCAATGCCATGGACGTACACATGCACGACATACCATCAACCACGCATCCATGCATCCATTTGATGCCGCAGACCTCCAAACTCGAGCGACCCACCTTCGCACGCTTCGTAGAGGTCGGACGCGTCGTCCTCGTAAACAAGGGCCAGGCTGAAGAGGAAAAGGGAAAGCTCGCCGCCATTGTCGAGATCATCGACCACCAGCGGGTTAGTTGTTGGTCGTTTGCATGAGCGAGTGGGAGAGAGCAGCGAGCAGCGGCAGGCTATCAGGCAGAAGGCAGTGAAAGTGCAGGGATTTGGAAGCGGGGTGGACAATTGGCGAGAGACGGGTGGAAGGCCAGAACAAGCAAGACAAGGACAGACGAGCCTGAACAGAGAAGCATGAACACACATGCAAAAGCAGACATGCAAGAGGAGGAGCAGAAGGACAGATGTTCGGTACCGCCGCCGCCGCTGCTCTCCGGCCAGGCCGTCACGCCCCTCCACCCAGCCAACACGCTGACACTCGCCTCCCTTGTGATGTTTTCCCAGGCCCTCATTGACGGTCCCGAAACCGGTGTCAAGCGTCAATCCATCGCATACCGCAATGTCGTCTTGACGCCATACGTGCTCAAGAAGCTTCCCCGAGCAGCCGGTCAAACGACCCTCTCCAAAGTCTGGAAATCATCCGAAGTAGATGAAAAGTGGGCAAAGAGCGCGTGGAACAAGAAGCGTCAGACTCGTCAGCGTCGGGCGGAATTGACCGATTTCGAGAGGTTCAAGGTTGCAATGCTCAAGACTCAGAGGAGCAAGCTCGTTGGAAAGGGTGCGTTTGAGTCCACCGACACGATTATGCGACCGGATCGTAGCTGACTGAATGTCGTCATTTTCACTACAGAGCTCAAAAAGGCCAAGAGCTCGTCCGCATAAGCGATAGACTACGGCTGTCCTCGTCTCTCCCCTCGACTGTATGCAGACGCCCAAGCAAGGAAGGGTCGCTTCATCCGACTTCTAAGCCATGCAACTAGCATTCAGTTTTACCTTGTGACTTGGTGAACATTGCACGACGATCAGTCTCGACACCGTCGTTGTCTAGCCATTTCCCTTCCTCTCAATTCCCTTGATGTGCCGCGTCGCGTTGTGTTTGGGATGAACGCAAAACATCGATAACACAAGCCTCGCCTTACAAGGCGAGATGCAACCTCTTGCTGACCTGAAGCTCACTGGCACTGTTGGTCCTTGCGTTAATGCATGTCGTTCAGTCTGCGACCCAACAGCACAAGGTTTTTGGAAATGCCATTCTCTTGATTTCAAGCGCCTTGTCCCTTCACGCAATGTCGGTCTTACGGAAATACGGAAATACAAAGCAAGCTTTCCTGGGCATGCATAGCCGGGAAGCGTGATAAAATGCGTCTTTTACACAGCCATCCCCGCCCTCTCCCCTTTTCTTCTCAATTTGTCTTGCGTGCTGGAGATGGCACGAACACCCACAAGGCAGCCATGCCGACGAGCAAGCTGACAATGACAGGCTGCAGGACCCAAGGACCATATTTCTGAGCAAGCACGCCGGTGACAAACGGAAAGATGGCACTGTAATTACATGAGGTAGAAATTTGGAAATCAGTCTTTCTTGACAACATGCACACTGATTGGCGGGCACGACTTACGCTCCAGCAGAACCGATGGCGGCCATCAAGCCTATGGCGCCAGTATGCAGACTAATCGCAGAGGTCAGTGTGACCCGGCTTTTGTCGTCTAGTATGAATGACTCACTATCGTGGCAGAAGCTTGCCGGCGACTGTTAGAGACGTCAGGAAAGTCTTCCACGTCAGCTCACGTTCAGGTATTCTACCAAACCACGCGACTGACCGGAAATGGCAATGGGGAAGAAAGGTCCCTGAAAACGACCGTCGTGACTCGTCAGCGGCGGGCTCCTCCATGAAGCTGTTTGCGCTGGACTCACAAGAATGAAACCAACGAGCGACACTGCAACTGCATTTCCGATGAGATCTTTGACGAACCAAATGACAAATTCCAGTGCGAGAGCGAGCACGATATACAAGAAAATGACGTTTCGCTCGCCGAACCAGACGTTGAAGCGAGGCAAGAGTACGCGACCGAGGGTGATGCCACCCCAGAAACCCGAGGAGACGTAGCCTGCGCTGACGGAGCCACCACGTTCGTCGAGAAGGCTAAAGATGAGATGGTCTATTTGTCAGCATACGATTGAAGCTGTAACTACTTGCTCGCCTGGACTCACAAAGTGACGATCCAGCCACCGATAGAGACTTCGGCGCTCTGCAAATATCGTCAGACATTAAAATCAGCTCTCGAGCCTGATGTCCGATTTCTCAGTGACTGGGACGTACGACATATAAAAGAAGAAAGAAAGCACAGAGCCAGACGATCCTGCTGCTGAAAACTTCCTTGTCCTTCATCGCCGTCGTCCGGAAGATCGGTCCTTCTTCGACCGCTGCAGCGAGCGCGGGCGCGCCTGCCGCACCTCCCGTGACCAAGTCTGACTCTTCAATGCCATTCTTATGGGCAGGACCAATGCGCTCAGCCTCTCTTGACATGTTCATCCGGTCCATTTCAATATCGGCATCTGCTTGTCCTTGGTCTGAAGATGTAGCTTTCAATTGCGCTGCTGAAGGGCGTGCATTTTCGTGATCCATTGGGTCGTTGTCTCGCCAGAATGCGAGGTAGAGGACGAGCGAGTTCGTAAATGCTAGAGAGAGCGAGACGGAAAAGAAAAAAGACCACCGGACGCCGGCTTCGACGAAGGCAGTTGCTACGAGAGGGGAGACGAGACCGCCGAGGCCCTGACATTGTGCACGAGAGTGTTAGATATGATTGCAATTGAATGGGTGGCCCAGATTTCCTCACATATGCACCGTGAAGATATCCCTGTGTTATTACTGTTAGCAAAGTAAAGCATACGCTGATTTATCACAAAGGTTTCAGCTCACCAGCTTGGTGGAAGCGTCGGGCAGACCAGCGACCCATGCATTTGCGCCTGCGTCTTGGTACGCGACACCGAGGCCTATAGGGTCAAAGAGGGAGGTCAGATCGTGGGATCATGTAAGTATTCAATGCAACCATAAAGCCCACCGACGATGACATATGCGCAGGGTAGCACCGCAAATGGCGGAGGTGCAACACAGACAGCGTCTGCAGCAGGAGGTATCGCCAGCACGTTAGTCCATTAGAAAGTTCCTCAGAAGTAACGCAAGCAACCCACACGCCGCCATTTGGAACAAGGCTCCTGTCGTGATGACCTTTCCCATTCCAAATTTGTCGGTGAAGCGGTTGTTTGTGAGACCGGCGAAGATGTAGCCCACACACTGCGCGATAAACATTGTGCTGACGATGGTGTAGTTTATGGTGAAGTAGCCTTCGATGTACGGGATGAGTGGTCCGAGGCTGATGTCACAGAATGGTAGATGTACAGTCAGTCGGTGGCGAATACCGGGCATCACTGTAGACGCTGCCAGACGCATTGCAAACGTTCTACTTACGATGCATCGTTCCTGTGAGCGTGTCAGCATGAACAAAAGTAAGATCAGGACAGCGAAAGCGTCAGAAGCGGCATCAGCGAGGTGTAGCCGATTAAGCGCTGGAGGCTATCTCTCCAAGTCATGCATGGCAAGCGCACCATCCAGCGACAGCCAGTGCCCAGCAGCAGGCCGCGAATTTAGCATTTTCTCTGTTCTTGACCGCAGCAGTGAAGCGTTGTGCGACGTTGCCCGAGGTCTTGCGCGTCCGAGATGGGTGCTGCTCTTGGGGTCCCTCTGTCGGAGTAGCGACACCAGCTGGAGTCCGCTTGTTCTCGTGCCCGGCACCCATCGAGGTCTGCATCGTCTGTGCGCTCATCTGAGGCGCGTAGCTCTTCGAGGCGTCCATCGCGTTCTCGCTGTCTTGGTGCAGAAAGAAAAGGCAGCGAACCTTCTTTTTTGACGTCTTAACGGGGGGCATAAACGGAGCTCCACGCCGTGACTGCTCTCACAAAAGGTAGAGAAACGGCGAGGCAGTAGGCTACAGCAGTACAAAACAGTAGAAAGCCGGCCTCATGTGCTCAGCCAGCCCAGCATCAAAAGCTTGACGCTGATAACTCGCGAAGAAAAGTGAAAGTGGCAAAGCGGCAAGAAAGGCATCCCGAATTTCAGTCAAAGACGCTGATGCACATCAACAGCCATATCATTATCGTATGCAGTGGTGCATTGCAGAGTTGTGAATCGATGCCAATTCTCCCTAGAGCCCCTTTGCTACCTATCATACACGAGGCAGCCCGATGACACAGGGACAGCCGGATCAAAAAGGCAGGATTTCAAACGTAAGACAAGCCAAGGACCGGGAGTTGGGACGTTGCACCCGAGGTCTGTGTTCGCTTCAAATCTGTAAAGTCCTCCATGGGAAGAAAAGAAGTTGCAGCCCAACGAAGGTAGCCAGACAATTCGGTTGAACACGCGGTCTGAAGACGCGGGGTCGACCGAAAGCCAACGAAGAAAGCCAAATAGTTGGAAGAGGGGTTGAGATAGTTGTACAGGTTCACGGAAAGTTGTATCCTCATCTTCACAGTTTTCGAAATGTTCTTCACATGTACTTTGCTTTCGTTCACTTCTTCAAGCCCAGGCTGTCAATCTTGCTAACGAGCTCATCGACCTCTGCCTGTTGTTCGTTCTTGACGACCTGCAAGCGACTTCGTCCAGCGAGCACATCGGCAACCTTCTCGCTGTCCACGTTTGCAGTCCTAGCAGGTGCAGTAGCGCGTTGAGCGGGGGGCGATTGGGGCGGGATCATACTCTTTGCCTGTGAAGCTGGGGAAGGTCCAGCAAACGCATCCCAGAACGCGGTCGAAAGCTTATCAAAGAGCGTCTTTTGCGCAATCGTAGCGATCGTCGCCATTTCCGCAGACGCTGCGGTGGTCTTCTCTTGACTGAGTTGATTGGAGAAGAAAGCGGGTCGAAGGCCGTTGACTGGTGCGCTGGCTTGCCCGTTGTTGTTGTTGTTGGCGTTCGCCTGCTGCTGCGCCTGGATGCCAGCGACATTGTTGGCAAGCTTGGCGTACAGCTGCGCGCGATAGTCTTGCAAGCTGTCCTGTCGGAGGCTCAGGAACGGGTTGGCGTCAAAGAACGATTGCTGCAATGGGTCGAGGGACATTGCAGATGAGCGCTGGGCAATCTTCCCAGACGCAATCTGAGCATTGCTGTTTGATGTCTGCATGTTGGGCATCGTGCTCGAGGATGTCGAGTTGAAGAATTGCTCGCGCAAGTTTGCAATTTGCTCGGGTGTCAAGCCATTGAGCGCCGGGTTCATATTCATGCGTTGCTGCTGCGATTGTTGAACCTGCATCGAGTCGCGCTCCCTCTTGCCAGCGAGATAGTCTGCAATGGAGTGATGAAGCTGCCCGTTTGAGGATGGCGGCGAGCCAGAGCGGGAGCCAATCGATGAGGGCGCAGTGTTGCTGCTGCTCCTTGAAGCGCCATCGGTGAGCGAGGGGACTTGCGACGAGGTCGACATCGAGTCGGGTGGGACGGGAAAGTTGAAGGTGAGTTCTGGGACGAGCGTAGTGTAAACGTTCATTGCTCGTCCGCCGCCAAATGAGGAAGAGAAGCTAGCGCCAGATCGGCCCACGTCTTTGCGCAGGTTGGGGCGAATGGTGTTTGAAGAGCGAGTGTTGCGCTTGCTGTTGTTGCTGCTGTTGCTTGCTTGCGCTTGTGCAGTGGTATTGCTCGTGGACGCTTGTGGCTGCTCAAAAGATCGCTCAGAGAGGACATCGCCATTTGTAGATCCTTCGCTTGTCGAAGCAGCCGGCGAGAGCGCAGGCAGCGATCCCGGGGCACCGTATAGATCGTCTTCGTCAGGCGAGAGCTGCTGCAGGTCGCGGGCCATGTTGCTTGGTCCGACAGCAGTCGAGTTGCTCGTGGAAGCCAGAGGAGCGGCTGTAGCAGGGGCGCTGATCTTGGCGGCGATGGACTCCCAGTTCTTCTTGAGCATCTCAATGTCTGCGCGGAGACCAGAGTTTTCGGTCTGCAATTTGAAAGAGTCAGTACATTCTCGCCCATGACAATCTACAACCTATGATGAAATTGCTCACCCTCAGCGTGCCGACCTCTTCGCGAAGAACGTCAATGACACCCTCCTTTTCGCTGACGAGTGCTTCGAGCGTATCAATGTGTGCTTTGCGACGATGTCTGAAGTTCCTCGCAGAGATCTTGTTCCTCATCTGTCTCTTTTCCTTGGAAGACAGCTTGTCGTACTCTTGCTTGCTGAGCCTGTCCTCCCATTCCGGAACAGGCACGAGGGCATGAGGGTGAGAAGCGTGGCCTCCAGCGTGTGCATTACCAGACGACGACAGGACCGACGCCTCTTTTACGCGCGTGTTTGAGCGGGTCGACGAGGAAGCCGTCTTCTTGTTGGTGGGGTTTGCCTTTGTGGCGGCTGCTCGTCGCTTCGAGGGTGCGTTGGAGCGAGTGCGAGTGACTGAAGCGAGTGGGATGTCGTCTTCTTCTTCCTCGCTGTCGTCGTCGTCTTCGTCCTGCTCTTCGTTCGCGTCCATGTCGTCTGACTCGTTGTTGGCCTGTTCCTGCTGCTGATTCAGCGAGGTGAAAACGGCGCCGTCCTCTTCGAGCTTGACAGCGGGGACGTGTGGTGAGATGGACTGTTGTTGGAATGCAGGGAATGATGAGGGGGTGTTGGTGCTGTCATTGGTGTGGTTATGGCTGCCCATCAGCAAGCTCGGGTTGATGGGGTTGTTTGAGCCATTCAAGTGCGCGGACGAGAGGAGGGCAGACGGGTCGACGGTGGAAGGTGACTGGAGTGTGCTGCTGTGCATGTACTGCGATGCATCTGCAAATGGGAACAGGCTTGCGCTGCTCGATGCAGAGGGGGACGTGGATGTGCCATTGTTGGCGTTGGCGTTGGCGTTGCCATTGCCCTGGCTGAGCGTGTTGGACGAGGCCGCCTGAGCGTACAGCGCAGGACTGAAGAATGCATTGTAGGCAGTGTTTGAAGACGTCTGACTGTCCTCCATGCTCGCGTACGGGTGCGTGATGGTCGTCCCATTGTTCAGCGCGCTGCCCATCGAGGGGTCCATGGTCTTGCCCTGGAATGCCTGGACGTCGAGGTAGTATCTGCGAATTATAACAGAGATGCTATCAGTCTAGAGTGTGCGATGTGCGAAGCCTAAATGTGCAGCACCCACTTGAACAGGTCATCCTGTGAATCCCCTGCATCGTAGCTGAACAGGCCGCTCGAGGGCGAGAGCGGGCCCGCCTGCATGAACGAGGACTGCATGGTGGGGTGATGTATGACAGTCTGTGTGTATGCGTATGGGTTGGCCGTGTCCCAACCCAGTTGTCCGCTGTCAATGCTGCGCTCCCTTTGCCCGGCTTGACACGTTACGAATCGATTCGGCGAGATCTACTTCGGCGACTCCACGCCGATTGCGCTGCTTACATCCGCAGTTATCCTTCTACGACCTTCCACGGCGTTCTACGACCACATAGACTGCCATGCAGGCGTAGTTTATGCCTTTGTGGGTGTCCTCGTGCTGAACAGCATACTCTTCCACATGAAAGAGCTCCTCGGCACTCGACCGGAAGGAGCAAAGAGAGCCACGCGCAGAGAGAAGAATAGCAAAGAACACAGTCGCAAAGCTGCCTGGAGAACCAGACAGATGATAAAGGGTACACTCAGGTGCTGTAGTAAATTCACTGTAGATTTCAGACCTCGCCCGTAGCTGCAATACTTCAAATATCGCAAGACAATATCCACAGAAAGTGGCCACTGGAACTGGAAACTCACCTCTGGACGAGCAACATTGAGCTGATGAACTTCTGTGCAGCGCATGTAATACGTCCAGAGTATTCTTATAGAATTGAGCAAAGACCAGCTGGCCATTGGCCAGCCTGTGCCAGCAATAATCCGTCCTTGGACCTTCTTCAAGACAGCACCTCTCAACTCATGTGCTGCCGGCCCTGTGCACAGTCAGACCAACGGCCTGGCAAGCGAATACAGCGTGTTTCATTGCCTTATTACCATCTCGAATGGACTCATATTCGCTGAAAAATGCAGCAACGCGCGCATATGTCCGACACTGCTGGGGATGATCTGAAGCTGCTCGCTTGTGTAGACGGCGGGCCAGCCGCGCGAAGCATGAGCTGCAGCAACAGTGTGTTTAGGCTGCTTCTGACAGCACGACTGTCATGAGTCTAATACTTTTGCAAAAGCGAATGGCTTGGCCTCGCTGTTCCTTTCCAATCCATACACTCACACTTGCACTGAATCCTCGCCACCAGTCTCCATCACACGCGTGCGCGACTTCAGTCAGAGCTTTGAGAGCGCTAAAAGGTGGGATCTTCTCCATCAGGCAGGCCTTCAGCGGAGTACAAGTCGTGCATACAAGGGACGGTCACCATCGTCGCTGCTTGCCCTTTCCTTGCTTTTTGTCACCTTTTGGCCGATCATCTTCTGGCTACATGATGGTGGCGGAAAAGCGTGCACTGCCGGAGGGCAGACTACAAGCAAAAGGACTGGAGCGCAAATCAAGTGTACAGGAGAATAAATCATTCCATGGTCTCAGGACTGTACTTTGTCGTGAGCGACAGCCTGACTCGTGCTTTCAGGTGGCAATGTGCCTACGGGGGGCGTATTTTGCAGCATGCGCGAGCCTTGCTACCACTCCACGCCGGACAAGTGACACGCACACGCTCGTTCCATTCGCTCGCACATCATGGCAGGCACTCTCCTGTCGTCCATCTCTGACCGCCTCAGCGCGCTCAGCATCAATGTCCTGCCAGAGAGCGTCACAGGCGCCGGCTCGAGCGAGAACAGCGCTGTCCCGCTCAAGACGTACGCATTCAAGCCAAAAGGATCAGCAGAGTCGCCAAAGATTGTGCTTGTGGTGCTTGAAGAGGCAAAAGACCTGGGCAAGGCGTCGGCACTTGCGAAGAAGGTGGGCCACGGAGTCAAGGACCTGCGTGCTGCAGAGGACGACTACATCAAGGAACTGCTAGGAGAAGGCAAGACGACGGGTGGGCTACGTGCATCAAGCAGTGCCATGTACAATGTAGCTGACTGTGCAATATGTCCATCTCCTGCTGCTCTCGCGTCGCTGTTCACTATCTTCACGTCGTCCTCGATCATGCAACATTATACACCTCGTGCTTTTCTCACATTGTGATGCACATTCCTTGGTCTGGCTCCTGCTGTGTTCATCACATTCTACACGCATCTCATGGCCCTCGGATTCGTAACCTTATCTCGACCATGGTACCCTCATCCCCCTCCAAAATGCCAACGACTCTCATGCTATCCTGATCCACACTCGTGCATACAGTCTCACCCTTGTCCATCTCCTCCGAAAACGCCTCATCGACTCTCCTCGTGCTTTCCGATAGCGTTGCCACGTCCTCTTCATCAGCCTATAGCTTCCAAGCGACATCTACCACCCTCTCCTCGGCCGACCTGCTCAAGTACCTCAAGTCCACCTCTGTGCAGATCAAAGAAGTCACATTCGTCGAAAAAGGCTCCGATGGCGCACCATCCGCCGCTGTTCCCACTTCCTCGACTGGTGGTGGCGTCGTTCCTGCTTCCAAAGGAGGCGCCGGATCAGGTTCCTCCAAGCCTGGAAACATGAAAGAAGAGGACTTGACGCAGAAGAACCCTTCAAATCTCGAATCTCTCGGTGTCACTATCAAAAAGGACTCGGATGACTTTGGTGGTTGGTACAGACAGGTTCTCACGTATGGGGACATGCTCGACTATTACGATGTCTCTGGATGCTACATTCTCAAACCTGCAAGCTACTGCATCTGGGAGTCGATCCAAGGTGGGTGGCTGGAATGGCCCACTTGTCACAATGTCATCTTGGGAGCAAAACTGACCAATGCATTTTGTCTATCCCTTCTCGCGCGTGATGTCTCCGTACCCACAGAGTTCTTCAACACCGAAATCAAGAAGCTCGGCGTACAAAACTGCTACTTCCCAATGTTCGTGTCTTCCCGCGTGCTCGAGCGAGAAAAGGATCACATCGAGGGATTCGCTCCCGAGGTCGCTTGGGTCACGAGGGCGTGAGTGTTCGTTTCATCGCCCACAAATGTAAGGCCTTGCTTATTTTGTGTTTCGATATGATAGCGGTAACTCCGACCTGCAAGAAGCTGTGGCTATTCGACCGACTTCGGAGACTGTGTGAGCTGGAGCGCGTCTTGGGAGTTCTTGTTTTGACTGCTGAGATCGCATTGTCTCGATATAGCATGTATCCCTATTACGCCAAGGTCAGTAAGACGCTCCAAGCACGAAGAAAATTATTCTTCTAACGTCGCACGTTCGTTGCTCTACAATCCAGTGGATACGCAGTCACCGTGACCTGCCACTCAAGCTCAACCAGTGGAACTCTGTGGTCCGATGGGAGTTCAAGAATCCCCGTGAGGAGCGTTCGACAGAGAACGTTGTTGGCTTGCGAACTTACATATTTCCTCCATCATGTCCTTTAGAGCCCTTCCTCCGCACGCGAGAGTTCCTGTGGCAGGAAGGTCACACTGCCTTCTTGACAAAGCCGGAAGCCGACAAGGAGGTACTTCAAATCTTGGATCTGTACCGCCAAGTCTACGAAGACCTGCTCGCCGTGCACGTTATTCCCGGCATCAAGTCTGAAAAAGAGAAATTTGCCGGCGGTCTATACACTACAACTGTCGAAGGATTCGTACCTGCTACTGGACGCGGCATCCAAGGTGGCACTTCGCACTGCCTTGGTCAAAACTTCAGCAAGATGTTCGACATTTCTGTCGAGGATCCTGACAAGCCAGCCACTGCTGGCGAGGCGTCCAAGCTCTTCATCTGGCAGAACTCGTGGGGTCTCTCGACCCGAACGCTGGGTGTCATGGTCATGGTGCATGGCGATGATAAGGGTCTTGTGCTACCGCCTCGAGTCGCACAAGTGCAGGTTCAGATCGTCCCTTGCGGTATTACTAGCAAGACTTCGGATGAGCAGCGCAAGGAGCTGATCAGCAAGTGCACGGAACTCGGTGACAAGCTCCGCAAGACCACCTACTGCGGCGCTCGTCTGCGTGTCAAGGACGATATCGCAGAGAACAGGACTCCTGGTTTCAAGTTCAACGATGGCGAAATGAGGGTGGGTGGTATGGTCACTAGACAGACGATGTGCTTTTGCTGACTATCGTCACTTGGTTGTCTTGTATGCAGGGCATTCCCGTCCGTCTCGAGATCGGGCCGCAAGATCTGAAAAAGACACAGACACTTTCCGTGCGCCGAGACACTGGTGCCAAGGTGCCCATCCCACTGTCCGACGTCGAGACTGCTGTGCCCAAGCTTCTCGAGGCGATTCAGGCGGAAATGTTTGCAAGAGCAAAGACGGAATTCGAAGGTCGCTTGAAGATCGTGCGAGAGTGGAAGGACCTCGTCCCTACGCTAAACAACAACTGCATCTGCGTTATTCCGTGGTGCGAGGTGGAGAAGTGTGAGGACGACATCAAGGACAGGAGTGCTGAGGAGTGAGAATTTAGTCTTTCTAGACTGTTTTACGAATGTCGAGCTGACTGGCTGTATGATGCGCACCCGCAGATCCAAGGCCGCACTCGGCGAGCAAGACGAGCGAGCACCGTCAGCTGGCGCCAAGTCGCTGTGCATTCCCTTTGACCAAGAGAGGTGGGGCAGCAAGATTGATGCATCGACAAAGTGCCCTGGATGTGGCGAGGCTGCAAAGAGGTGGACTCTGTTTGGTCGGTCGTACTAGACGTGTTTGCATGAAGAGCAGAAAGACTTCGGAAGCAGCCTCTTGAGTATGCTACGAACAGGAGACGAACGGTCTGAGCATCAGATGCTTGCTTCCGCAAACCAGAAGTAGGGTCATTCAGTAATTGTTTCTGAGTAATGCAGCAAAAGTGCCAACGCATCATTCCTGGTCAGAAAAAGATGTGAGACCGAGCAGCAGATGCCACACTGCAAAAATGCTAGATCTGACCGAACAACCCGCCGCCGATAAGCGAAATATCCAGTGATTGTTCGACAATTGGCAAGTCTTTGGTGACTTTCAGCAGAATAACAGCGGCTGCAAGTCCTTCGTTTGCGAAAAAAAGCAGATCATGGTGCATTGCGGTTGATAGCTACAGGTCCGGCGGGGTTAATTACGTTACGAAGCCTGATGAAGGCCTGACGGGTGCTGCGATGGTCGTACAACGACAGTCGAAGCGAACTAGAACGAGTACTTTGAGGAAGCGCAAAACAATGCCTCCTTTGCGTAAAGTTGATGGAGTGTGTTAACGAGATTTCTGTAGGGTTGCGAAAATGATGGAAAGCTTGCAGACGACTTGACCCAAATTGCAGCATGTAGTCTACGTTTACTGATGCGACGGCTCTCTTTGCGACTGAGCAGCGGCGACTCGAAGAAATTCGACCTCTTCTTCGAGCTTTTCTCTCAAGTTCCGTTCTGCAGCGAGCTTCATGCGTAGATTCTCTGCTTTCCCTTCGCCGGCCTCACTGAGACTCATGAGAGCCAGACACCTTTCTGACGCTTTGCGAAGCCGTTCTGTGCGAAGGTTCTTTTCGTCTTCTAGCTGTTTCTGGGCCTTGCGAAGGTCGGATTGAAGGCGCTGGATTTGATGCTGCAGGGCGTCAGATGTGGTGGTAGAGTCGAGCTGGCTGGCTAGAGCGGTTCCTTGATCCATGGGAACGTCCTTCTGAGGCGAAGACAGACGGAAACTCCTGTTCGAGGGCGTTGATGGAAGCGGAGGGAGGTCGACCTTCTTGGAGCTTGGTGGCGATGGCCGGGCAGCAGCGAGCATCTTGAAGTGTGCGAGCTGGGTGTAGAGTGGCGCACAGTAGGTCGTCTCGTGCTGTGCGACTTGCTCAGGTGTGCCAGCGAACGGGCAGCTGCGTGTCAGTCGTGAAGCTCTTCTGTCAGTCATCACGGCCGTCGCTGTGGCGAGGATCAGCAAGCTCACCCAGCTTTCGCAAACTTGCACTGCTTTGCGGGTAATGATGGTGGTGATGATGGTCGCATGTCTGGTGTCGCAATCTCCTCCTGCTTCACCTTTGGGCGCCTCCTGTAGCCCCACTTGGCTGGCGACGGCTGCTTGGTCGCCATTGCGGTAGAGACGGGCGCCGGCGAGCTGCTGGGGAGGCCCGGCTTGACTGGATCTGGCCGCATCCACCACGGCATGTCCTTGTCTTCGTCGTCGTCATCATCGTCCATCTGCTTCTCTCGCTTGATGCGCCGCTCTTTTGGCAGCGACTCTGGCGTCGCACTCCGCCGGCGCTTGGTGGACGCCATGACGGGTGTGCTACTTCTACCGCGGTATCCACAACGACGACGAGTGTGGTGATGAGCAGTCTCTCGTCACCATGCTGCAGCGTTCAGCTCGCGAGTCGCCGCCTTTGCACGCCTTGTCCGTGCAGAGACAAGCCTCGACGGGTATCCCTTCGACCAACTTGAAGCAGTCATCGACGTACAGATATACAGACACACAGAGAAGACAGGATAATCCACCATGCCCCCCAAGAAACGCACCGCAGAGACTGACGCAGCCAACGACGGCGCCGCGTCCTCTGAGCTGCGCCGCTCGACGCGCGGTGGAGGCCACAAGGCGCTAGAGCCAGTCGCAAAGCCGGCCAGCAAGGCCAGCAAGCCCGTGTCCAAGAGCAAGAAGGCAAAGACCGACAATGAGGCCATCGTCGACGCCGCCAGCGCGCCCACGAACAACGGCGAGGGCGCTGCGGGGGCCGCCGCGGTCGACGGGGACAAGGCAGAGGCCATCGTGCAAGAGGCCGTGGAAGACGCAAAGGACGAGGGAGTCGCTGTTCCTGCTTCCAACAAGGAGACTGTCGAAGAGCTCGGCGGAAAGCGCCTCGAAATCGGACAGAGCCTCCCCGAGGGAATCACCCTCAAGACCGACGAGGACAAGGACGTCCTCATCTCGGACCTCGTGGCCGAAAAGGGAGCCGTATTCTTCGTCTACCCCAAGGCTAATACGTGAGACTGCGTTCATTGACGGAAGACTTGCTCTTCGCTGACTCGCTGATGTCTCCTGATGCGCCGCCTTAGGCCCGGATGCACTAACCAGGCCTGTCTCTTCCGAGACCACTACGCCGAATTCGCACCTCTAGGCTACGAAGGTGAGCAAAATACACTGTCTTTGAACTTTTCCCCTTTCTGACATGCGCTTGTACTGCGCTTCTAGTATACGGCCTGTCCTCCGACTCACCCAAAGCCCAAGCTTCGTGGAAGGCCAAAGTAGGTCATCACCACTCAGACAGGCTTGTACTCGAAGCATACTCACCAACTGTCCATCAGAATGGGTTCCAGTACACCTTCCTCTGCGACCCTGGCCAGATCCTGCTCAAGCTCCTCGGCGCCAGCAAAGGCAAGGGCTCCAACCAGCGCTCGCACTATATCGTCGCCAAAGGTGGCAAGATTGTAGATGCCAGATATACCGTCAGCCCCAAGGACTCGGTCAATCTCGCACTAGAGTTCATCAAATCGCAGCAGTAAGCTTGCGAACACGGGCCATGGTCTCACAACGCACATGGTGCATTGTGTACAGCTTGCACAGGTGTGGCTTGTGCAGCTTGCCAAATGAAACGAAACAAAAGGTCGGGTGGGATAAAGGGGATTCATGATGCTGGGATACCTGGAGATGAGGGGAAATAAGAAAGGCAGTGTCAAAGCAATGATTAACCAATGTCCTACGTAGACCACTTTATCTGTCGTTGTAAGCACGTGCCAGGAGCTGGTCTGTGGCAGCTCAAGGCAATGCAGTATCAACGATCACAACAAAGTGCAAGAGCACGGCCTTCATGAATGATGAGTGTCTTTCGTGATCGCGTCTTGCTACAAGGCGCCTCCAACTCTCTAATACAGCCGGATGGCACCAGGCTGAAACGTACAAACCGGATTGTGAAGAGCGAAACTATACCAAGTGCACAACATGAATGCATGAGACAGATGAAATCTGCCAAAGACACTAGTGCATTTACCAATATCTGCGCGTTCGATCATTGCTAGAGCCGGGAAGCCCTTCGAGGGAGTCGGTGTCCAAATCCAAATGAGCAGGTTCCTCGACACCGGCGAACTGAGCAGACTGATCGATTGCTCTGCCAGCTTCATCTCCAGGCCTCAAGGACTGAGGAGAGCCAGCTTCCCCGCGCGTGGCGTCGTCAGGCTGCGCTGGTGACGCCGGCGATTCAGCAGATCCAGCTGGCGCAGCTTGACTGCTGCTAACGCTCGAGCCTTGGCGTTGAGAAGCCGACGTAGTATTATCGAAACTTGGTCTAGGTCCAGAAGACTGACTCGACCTTCGACGCCTCATCGCGGAAGAGACATATCTGGGAAATGGGAACTGCGCGCCTCCGCCAGTAGCGGCACCGGTACTGCCTGCTAATGAGCTTGATTGACTTTCAGGCTGTCTCTGGCCCGAAGCTGCAATGACATGGTGCGGGTCTTCCTCCGGAATGCTCGTCGACATTGGTCTTTGAGACAATCGGGCGCGAGCTGCGGCAAGCTGTCCTTCAACTGGACTGGCCGAGTACATGTCCGGGGAAGGCGACTGTCGACTCGAAGGAGGCAGCGGTGCCACAAACTCGCCAGAGCGGCTTCTAGTATGACCTAGCTGATGTGCTGCGGCCGCAGATCTCGTATACGCGGAGAGTCCGGGCCCTGACCCTGCTGATGACGGCGAGGCATTTGAAGGTGACGGACCCGACTGGCCAGGGGCATCGCGTAGCACCGAGTCGGCAAGGCTGCGAAGCTTTTCTTCCGCCTGAAGCCGGCTTAGAGCGGCATTGCGCTGAGCAGATCGAGCAGGCGAAGTGGAATTTCCACCTAGTAGAACGGAACCTGGCGATAGTTGTGCCCTACTGTCTATCATCCCCAAGAAACTCTTGATCTGGTCGGCATCTTGAGTATTAGCAGCAGCTAGGTCGGAAAGATTGGCACTTCGCCGTCGCACTTGTGCAGCCATGCCGCCTGGCGCCTGCATTTCCTCCCGACTCTGAGCTGAAGATAGTCGAGAGCGCCGACCGAGGCTCTCTGGACCCCAAAAGCCTTGTACATCGCCTGGACTGCTACCGGAACTGCCTTGGCCGAAACTTCTAGAGTACCTCGAGGTGGAGTAGCGCTTGATCAGACTTGGTGTAGGCGACGATGACAGCGGGATCGCGCTGGTGCCAGGCACAGGCACGGGCTGCGTGCTTCCCGGAGCTGGACTGGCATTAGTGGAAGGTGAACGTCCAATATTCATGGCCGCAAGACCAGACACCGGAGGCTGACCACTAGTAGGCGAGGGTATCGACCGCTTCGTGTAAGAAAGCTGTGATGCCGAAGGACCAGCAGTGCCGGAAGAAAGGCTTGGTGTGCGTCCGACACCGTAAGAATAGCGAAGAGAAGAAGATGGACCAATCGAGGCAGGACTTGCAGAATACCGACCAGCTCCTTCTTGGACCGGGGAAGTCGTGTAGCTGCGTGGAACGCTTTGCGCGGGTGACGGACTCGAAGGCTTGAAAGGGTGGGATGTGCCGATAGACGGCCGCCTTGACAGTTCCACTGCCGGGGAAGCTTGGCGCTAGAAACCGAATCTCAGTCAATCAAGCTAGTCTGCATTTCGAACGTACTGTATATACGCACCGAAGCGATTCTAGCGATAACCTCTGCTCCAGGTGTACGGCTCTGGCCGACAAAAGCGCCTTGATCAGGGTCAGGCGGTGGCACTGATTGCGGAGAAGTGGAAAAGGTGGGCTGCGTAGGCGATTTGGCTAATCCTGATGGTGAGCCATAGCTTGGCCTCCGTTGTCCTTGCGAGTAGGCTTGTGGAGCTGAGGCAGGCGCGCTGCCTCGAATAGGCAAGGAACCGGCCTAAACGAGATTGACAAGACGTTAGCAATCTGTTGCGGCCTGCAGGGAGATGAGAAAGAATCGAAAAGGTAACTTACTCCGGTACTACTGCTGTACTTCCGCATTGTAGGCTTGAAGAAATCCTCATCGATAAAGCGCGAGCTGAGCAATGCTTCAATTTCCTCGACGCTGAAGTTGACGCAAGATCGGTACCGACATCGCAGGTCTAGAGATCTACATCAATGGAAGAAGAGTTGCAGAACAAATTCAGCCTGAGCGCAATGGAGGAAGCCTGGATCGGCTTTCAAATTGTCTTACCCTATCGGAGTGACTATCGGTGCAAAGGCGAAATCTTGGATCGAAAAGGATGAATCGTCATCTTCACCGAGCGGCTGGCCTTTGCTTACAAGTCATCTCAGACATATATAATTCGAGCAAACAAGGACGAGAGACGTACTGAGACCAATTTCGGACTTGTCTTCTGTGTCCTTGTCCTCTGCACTGCTGACACTGCCAGTGCCAGCACTCGACTCGCCCATACTGAGCCGACAGCCAATCTTGATCTCGCTCCGGCCTGTCCGGCGTTTGAGGCGTCGCTGGAGCTCAAATACGGGCAATGCGCGGACGAGCGTATACAAAGCTCTGAAGAGCTGTATCGCGCAGGTACAAAAGTCAGCAAGCCGAATGTGTACTCCAGAAAGTACTTTCACGACATACGATAATGCAGTGCTTGTAGACAGTTGGTAGCTCGAGCGGATTAGCCGGCGATGGAGCAGGCTTTAGGTCCAATGTCCATCTTTCAAGTACGATGTTGCATTTCTTCGCCGAGCCTTCGAGCGATCCAGCTGGATTGTGGACATGCGTTGTCCTCCCCTTTCCCGAGAGATCCACTCGGAACCGCTTACCATCCCTTGTGTCGTTGAGCACCAAGACTTGATTGGCTGAAATATCGCTCACGTCTAGGATTATCTCAATGACCATGCTCGGGACGTTGGTGTAGTTGTTTGCGGCATTGACGGCTACAGAGCTAGGTTGGCCGCGAGCAATGGAAGGCGAGTCTCGTGGTGAAGAACCAGATAGCGATGATTCTGTGCTCGTCGCGGCGACTAAGAGGGATGTTACGGACTTCCACGCTCGAAGCTCGTCTTTGAAGACTTCGCTTTCGTCCATCTCGATGTTGAACTGGGGTGCAACGTAATGCAGGCTCGTCAGCACGCTGGAAGCATAGAAGTACAGCTGACAAGTCGAAGCTCACCCATCGATTACGCGACTTCTTTGGTCCACCAGCAGCTGGATCGCTAGCCGTGCCGAGATGGGTAAATCGAGCTTGCGTGATGATCTGTGCCGCTTTGGAGAAGAATTGCTGCGAGATTATACCAATATAGGCGTAAGCGATGATAAGCGATGATACCGGGTGAAACACTCATCAGCCAGTGGTGTAGACCCACAAAGACTATTGAATCCAGGTTTCTGCTCTCCTTCTTGCGAGCTTCCTCGTCCAATACGGGTCCCTGATTCGACCCTTGCTGCGGCTGTCCAGACGCTGAAGGTGTGCGTCGCAGGGTATTCGCATCTTGCGTCGAGTTCGGTCTCATCAGCTCAGGTGTATTCCTTGCCGGCGTCTGCTGGGATGAATAGTGCTGCGGGTCCAGCGTGACTGCAGTGCCAGAGTAGGACCTTCTCGAGGTCGAAGGCGGTGGCGCCACACCACGTGCGGCAGGTGTGCTGCCTGGACTGCCCGGTGGTGGTGCATGCGATGGTCTAGCAGATGCATGGTATTCAAATTGAGATGACTGCTGCTGCGTCTGACCTGGATTGCCCGCCGAGCTCGTCGATGGTTGTTGCGTCGCTCCGCTCAGGTAGCCCAAGATGGGCGAGGCGGCAGCCGCTGCGGCGTTTGCGAGTCGATTGTAAGTATACGGGGAGCTTGATGGTGGTGCACTAGACGCAGACGGAGCATTGCTGCGGCCCTCTTGAGGAATTGCTGTCCCTTGCCGCTGGTCATGCTGGTGGTGGGGATTGCGCGCCATTCTCCCTCACCGCGCGTGCAGGAGCGGCACAGACATGCGGGCAGCCCAGAGACAGACGCTCCAAATAGCATGTAGAGGCGGTTCTGCGCTCGCTGCGACGTCCAGACGTGTACTCCGTCCAGTGCCGTGCCTCTGCAGTTGCTACGCTATCGTGATCGCACAGTAAGTGATAGCAATGCCATTCCAGCGGGAGTCGGGCAGGCCAGAGTGGGCAGTGTCGATGTGTATGTGTGCAGAGTATACCTCTCCTTGCGCAGTCTTGCAGTCTGAGCAGAGCAGGGCCGTCTGCAGGTGGCGACTCTCGCCTCGAGGTGGAGCTCCGTCGCTGCCAATTGCTCTCTTCTGCTCCAATCTATTCCATCGACGACCACAAGTTACAGTTTAGCACAGCACAGCACACTCGCCATGGACGCACTCGTGTACCGTGAGTTGTGTCGCCGCGCAGTCGCCGTCGCCGTCGCAGTATACGGGTCTCTGACATGAATGCATCCATCCACGACAATGTGCCATTACACAACACAGGCAAGAACACAATGAAGGAACGCCAAGCGCGTCTCCAGTCTGCTCCCGGCTTCATCCACCAGAAGATGCCCCGTGCTGGCCTGTACATGAGTGGGTGGATGGCCTGCCTGTCGTCGTCTTGAAAAGCAGCTGACTCCGACTACTGTGTTGTAGAGGCCTACCTCGCACTCTTCACCGTCGGACTCGGAGGCGCACTCTACGGCACACAGAACATGTGCGCCATCCACACCGCGTGCAAGCTTCCCACACCTGCTGCTGCTGATGCCCGCTTGCTTTTGACTTGCTCTCACCAGGATCCGAGGAGTGGGCAAGATTTCAAAGACGGGTTGATTAGGGGAGTACTGCCCGCCCGACCAGCTTGTACAGCACAGGTCTACTGCAGAGCAAGCGCACGCCATCAATCATAATCACTGGACCTGCCAGCGAAGATGCTCGTTTGCCCGCCCTCTTTGCTGTCCGTCCGTCTGTCCCGATCGGGGGCAAGACCAGAAACGAGATTGGCCGAAGACTGAAAACAAGCTTGCCGGGATGGCGAGAACGGCAGTGACATGAGCTGTTGGAAGGGAATGCCCTCGTCAAGACCGTCCCCGCGCTGATGCTTGCGCTTGGTCGGATCCGGGTTCTGTGGCCGCTCAGCTGAATACACGGCTGATCAACCTTGAACCTCGTAAAGGCGAACAATTGGAAGAGCAGGCCGGACAACAAATGGCAAGGCTACGCACATTCGTGCTGTGCAAGCTGACAAAGTGGCATATCGCAAACCCCAACGAACCGACCCCGCTTGCCGCCAAGAAGAGAGCGCAAGGAGCCGCAACTTGCCTTATCATGCCGAGCTTGGCTCGACGCAGCTGCGCAACGGCAAACTCAGGCTTTACCGCACTACTCAATGCAGCGCTATGCAAGAAGCAGAGCGCTGTGGCCTAAGCCGCCAGGCAAGAAGTCTCTCCGGCCTTGTACATGCTGATTGCAAGGGTCCGGGAGCGAGCGGGCAGGACATTTCTTATCCTCACGCCGCCCAACTAAGCACACAAACGAGATTGGTCTGAAATTGCACTGACTCCTAAACAGCATCTACGTAGTCAATTTTTGCTTGGACGGATCCCAGGTCGGATTTTCACACAATTGCAGGCGCATGCACACCTAGACAACCGAATCGCCGCAGTGCTGAATGTTCAGCATTGAAGAAAAAGCGGATGCCGTGTGCAGACACTGGCTGCAGTAAGGCTTGCATGACTGCGTGCTCCGCAAGGCGCGTCTAGTGAGTGGCGTGGTCGTTGGAGATGGCAATCTTGAGGCAGTCTCGCGAGGCCATCTTGTCCAAGGCAGCCTGGAAGTCCGAGACCTTGTACACGTCCGTGACCATCTCCTTGACGCGGACCAGGCCGCCGTCGAGGTAGGCGACTGGAAGTATGCAAATGTCAGTTCTTGATTGGCATTTGCAAATCGCTCAGCTTCATTGCTTAGACTCACCAGCTCGTGGGAAGCAGTGGGCTGTATGCGCAGTTGACGGTATGCAGAGACGGAGCGAATGCATGCGCAAGAACGAGTATACGCACGAACATCATCAGTATTCGCAAATTTTGCCATGAAAAACTGGCACTGACTCTGCGAGAAGGAGCCCTTGATGTTGATCTCGTCGAGGAAGATCTGTAGTCGGGCAAACGATTAGTCAAAGCCGATCTCAGGGATACTGTGATATATGACACACCTTGGTGGGCGACCAGCTGACTTTGGCAGAGTCGCTGTAGACACCGTAGACGAGCAGGGTGCCACCGCGCTGGACATGTGCACACATCAGGTCAGTCTCGTTAAAGCTCAGCTCAGCTGTTCTACCTTTCCACAAACTCACCTTGACGTAGTTGATGCTGTCGTTGACGATGGACTCGACACCAGTCGCTTCGACGACGACATCGAAGCCGTACTTGTTGTCAGATTTGATCTTTGCCCACTGGGCTTTGGCGTCCTTTCGGTCGAGCTCAATGTACCTGCAATTTGATGGCAATCAGCTCACACCCAACCACCTTTGTAAACAAAGAGCGCCCACTCGTGAGCGGCATCGATCTTCTTGGCGATGTCCATCTTCTTGCCCTTGTTGGCAGCCAAGACGACGCGGGAAGCGCCATTGAGCTTGAGGAGCTGCGAGAGGATCAAGCCAGTGGGGCCGGCTCCAATGAGGAGGACCTCAGCTCCGACTGCAAAAGCACGTATCCTTTAGTTTCTGTTTGTTACTGTTACTGACCCAATTGCGGAAAAGCCCCGCTGATCCGACCCACCCTTCATGTCGAGCTTGTCAAGTCCGTGAATGGCACAAGCAGCGGGCTCGAGGAGCGTGGCCTCGAGGTCCGAGAGGTTGTTGATCTTGAAGACCTTGGCAGCGCTAAAGGTGGCATAGTCCGCGAAGCCGCCGTCTGCAAGTCAACAGCATCGTTAGCTGTGTTCTTCGAGCCGCGTGGTTATCTCCTGGGAGACGTACCCATGGTCACGCCGTGAGCGCCGAAGCTCTCGCAGAAAAGGCTGACACCACGCTGGCAGTGGTAGCACGCTCCGCAGGTCTCGCCGACATCGGCAACGACCCTGTCGCCAACCTGGAGGCCAGTGACGTTCTTGCCGACGGCGGCGATGGGACCGACGACCTGTACGAAGAGAGGGACGAGGAGATCAGGTGAGATGCGTGCAGGAGCGGTCTGGCTAGTTCGCATCTGCTTACCTCGTGACCAGGGACTGTGTGAGGGGCGAGCGAAGAAGTTGTTCAGCACGCAAGAGCCAAGTTTAAAAGATACTACACGAGCATGTAACCTCAGAGCTACTTACTGACTGGGAACTTGGCGATGAACTCGCCCTCGTGAATGTGGGCTGCGAAGCAGAAAGACATGGAAGCGTCAGTTCAGTGGCTTTCATGTTACATAAGTAGTATCCTCACCGTCAGTTCCGCTGTAGGTTGAAATGCAAGAACGAGCGAGATCAGCGCAAGAGAGAGTGCTTCAGACAGTGAAGCTTCTAGGTGCGAGTATAAGCGTGCCTACCAGACACCGCAGGCAGAGACTGTTTGATGGAGGGGCCCATCCAAAGCAGAAGCGCGCGTGCCATAGTCCAGCAGATGTGATTGAAGCGGTAAGAAGCACGCTCGTCAGCATGTCATATATCGAGTCTCCGCCTTGGCTTGTCATGATCGATGCAGCCTTGCCTTTGATGAGGACTTCATTGTCGCCCAGCTTTGGTGTGGGCCTGGTGGTGATGGTGAACTCTGTTGATGCAGCGATAAGATCAGTATGGATTAGTCAGTTGCATGCCCATCCCGCTGTCGTCATTCGAGTCGCGCTTCCCGAGCTTCTCGCTGGGATAGGAGCAGCTACACGGGGTGTCATCGAGGGCGACTTGACTAGACGAGGGCGGAGACGGGCATGCAAATACTGAGATTCAGGACCCACGCCTCGGTGCAGTGTAGTAGAGCGCGTTCATTTCCCTGTGCGACGCAGCTTGTGAGCATTCACGACCTCTCTGGCTGCCTCGACGCCCTCTACAGCGAGGCACGCCATACTCACTTGGGGATATCGCCAGACATGGTGAGCGATTGAAGTGTGGCTTGGATTGATTGACGTGTGTTACGAGTGTCCGTGTGTCGAAGTGCGCCTAGTCCAAGTCGCTTGCTTTCCAAAAGAGCAAAAGCAAGCCAAGTCGCCTGTGGCTAGCCGCTGCCCTGTACAGTGGGGCCCAGTGGTGGCAAAATACTTGGAACCCAGTTTGCCTCACTCTGCACGCGTCCTGCACATACAAAGGTGACAAGTGTGGTCTACGAACCTGATTGTCTCTGGGCCTCCCTTGGTTCCCTAAAAGAAGGGACACTCGCAAGTTCGCCACTCCACTATGTCTTCCGGTTTGAGCGGCTATCGAAGCACGCGGCTCTCTTCCTCTCCAAAGTGACACACACCATAAGTTCACGGTCGGGCTAAGCCAGCTGTGCTGATCCTCTCTTTGCTAGATACTCCGCTACACGAATCCCGCCAGCTCTGCAAGCCGATGGGTTATGGCTGGCACAGCAGCTCTAGCTCGCAAATCGTCCAGATGTACCGCCCAGCGACCGTCTTGGAATCTCAAAGTCGCCTTCACAGTAAAGTAATGGCAGTCGAAAGGCTGGAAATTCTGACCAAGGGCGCTTCCGAGCACCTTAGTCGCAGCCGCATCGAACTTGAACCACTTCTCTCGGAAGGGATGTGCAGCCAACTCAGTTTTACGGGTATCAGGGCCGCCTTGCGAATCCGGCAACTGAAATACTAATTGCCGGATGTAGTGGAGGGGTTTAGGTCCCTTCCACTTCAATTCTGACTCTACTATAACCGTCAGCAGTTCCCTCTGCCCTGGTATCAAATGCTCGAAAATGGCAGCCCGTGGACGAGCTGGGAGCTGGAGTGTGGAAGTGGTTGATTGTTGTGGCAGAGGCTTACGCACGCCTGGCGCTTTGCGAGATGCATATGGACTGATTGATGGTAAGGAACTTGACGGCAAGGACATCGCGTTACTTGGCTGGGTAGACGGCGGTCCGAAGCTCGACCTAGATGCGTAATTGGCCTGCGATCGGATTCGAGATCTGCTCGATGGATAAGGAATATGGGCGTGCCCATTCTGTTGATGGAGTGCAGCCCTTCTGGGAGTATATGGCGATCCATTTCGCCTTGCAGGTTGCCCCTCGCGACCACGGTCCTCGTCAATAATAGCAGGGCTCGACCTGCGCAACGAGACAAGACGGCCGAACAGAGTGGACAGCCATGTACCAGTCGGGCTGCTCTTGCGCGACATTATGCTTGGTTGGTTTAGCACCAGAGGACGGCTGACGAACGCCAGTGGGCTGATGAAAGCAGACCAATGGCCACTTGCATCGCCTCGTTCGCGAATCCAACCCATGAACAAAGCTTTACTCGACTTAGCTTCGACTCCATATGCAGCTATGGTCAGCGTCATGTGTTGGCTTATAGCCACTCAGCACGGTCTGACTGGTCTTCGGGCTGGTGTTTGCTCCCGTGATGACCGGCTGAAGTTCGCGTTTCTTGCCGCCAGACCAGGTCTGGCGCTCATTTCTCCTCGAACTTGCAAAATACCTTGGCGTGCTAGTGAAGTCGTCGCTAACGCGACTTACAGCACGTGCAGCTGCATAACGATATAAGGAGTGATGCGAGAGCACTAAGGGTATCAGTACATTCTCTGGAGACACTGCATGAAATCGCTGAACTAGCTTGGGTGCCCTTCGCTTGTCCAAGCAAAATAAGGTCCACTCTGCACTTCATGTTCAGATGCATTGCGGCCTTTCACCAAATTCCTGCAATTTCCTAACTTCACCTAGGATATAGTCGGCCAATGGCCGACTCTGCACCTGAGTGCGTTGTAGATCAGCCAATTCGACGAACCACATTCCACCAGCCAACTTCAATGTGGCCTTGACAGTGACAGTGTAATCCGAGCAGGGAGGGCTTCCGGCGTTATCGCGGACAAAGCTCAACCCTGTAGCAGCCTTGTTGAAAGCTGCATTGTCGAATCGGTACAAATTTGGGTCATAATTATGGATGTGTACTTTCTTTTTGGAGGTGTGCTCGTCCCGGAGCAAAAAGACAATGTTCCGAATCTGACTACCCTCAGAGCCCTCCCCCTTGGTCCAGTATTGTATAGTGAGGTGCAACGTCTTGGGCTCGTCGGGGATAAGGTACTGGAAGATCTGTTGGGATGGGCGCGGGATTGGCCGAGAAGGCAAGGAAAAGTTGGGTATTGACGAGAGTCGTTTTGTAGCGCCCGGCCTAATCCTCGGTCCCAGACCATTAAAGGGAAGTGGTGGAAGTGCTTTGGACATCCGGACCGCAGGGATTCGGAGAGCGCGGTCCTGGGAAGCAGGCGTCCGAGGATGTTTGGAGATTGGAAGGCGGCGGGCAGTCGTGTCTTGAGCGACAGGTCAGTTGACAGCAGGTTTGCTAGCACTCCCAAGCTTTGGCCAGCTACTCAGACCAGTTGGCAGTCTCCTCTTGATCAATGACAGCATAGATGAGCTCGCCATACAGTGGTCTGCCAAAGCAAAATGTCGAGTGGTAATTGAATTCTTGCAGACCAGTTCTCTGTGTAAGTGGTTATAAGATTGACGTTATAGACAAGAGGGTGAGCGTAACGTTAGTTCGGCAGCTGAGGCTAGCCTGCCCTTTCAGACCCTGCTGCAAGCGCCAGCTGCACAGCCTTCGTTCGGCCGGATGCGATCCAAAAGTTACATGTGTAAGCAGTAGTGTAGAAAGATCTGCTTTGACTGTGAAACGTCAGTATGCTGTTCAGCTCTCAGATGCCACAGCTCACGAAGCAGTGCAGCGACTGGAGCAGGACCATTGCATTCATACTGAGCGGCTACCGTGTTCGGTCAATGCGGCAGTGGTCAAGAGAAATGAGCTGGCCGGCACAATTGATTTTGGAGTTTAGGCCGCGGTGCCGCTGAAAAATTGTGGAAACAGATGACCTTTTTTCTCTTCGTTTCTCAAGCAGTGCGCGCCGACTCAGGCTTCGCTATCGATGACAGGCTGAGGCTGAGCGAGAGAGATATCTCCATTTTCATTGTAGACAATCTCTCTGACTTTTGTCGAGCGTAGATCTGTGAGGTAGAATAGAAACAGGGTCGTGTGAGCAAAGAAGGAGAACATCCAGTCTGCTCTGCTTACATCCCACTCCTCCCGATAGAGAAGCATCTGCGTAGAAGAGATACCACTTGTTCTGGAACTCAACTATCGAGTGGTGTGTAGTCCATCCTTCGACCTCGTCCAATATCTTGCCCCTGAATGTGAACGGACCAAGGGGATTTGGGGAAGTAGCATAAACAATAGTGTGCGTGTCGCCCGTCGAATAGCTGAAATAGTACTGAGAGTTGTACTTGTGAACCCATGGAGCCTCAAAGAATCGTCTATCGTGGTCTCCTGCGCTAAGCAACTGGCCTTCCGGGCTCAGAATTTGAAGTTCCATGACAGGGCTGTTGAAGGAGAGCATATCTGTACTGAGAGTCGCAACTCGAGGCAGTACAGCAGGTCCAGACTGATCGACTGGTTCGTCAGGTACGGATGCGTTGTATGTGAGTTGCCCAGTGGCCGTGTCGTTCACCCATCGCTGCAGTTGCCCTCCTGCGAAGATGGAAAAAGACATATTCAGTTGAAAATGTCGACACTGTGACAGCTTAATGAGCAGACTCAACCCCAAATGCCCCCAAAGTACAAGTAGGCCGTGCCATCATCATCCACAAATGAAGCTGGGTCCATCGAGTATGATCCATTTATGTACGAAGGCTCAGCAGTAAAAGGGCCGGCCGGATTTTCTGAAGAGGCGACTCCGATTCGGAATATGCCTTCTTGATCCTTGGCTGGAAAATACAGATATGTACGACCGTCTGCACCCATGGCCGCGTCTGGTGCCCAAGCTTGTCTGCTTGCCCATGGAACATCGTCGAGACTGAGACCGACTCCATGGTCGACGACGAGACCAGATCCAGGACCGATGCCATCCATGCTGATAACGTGATAGTCGTACATGTCGTATTGTCCGCCATCTGCCGTCTCGTTTGTAGTAGGAATGCGGTCGTGTGAAGGGTAGATGTAGATTCGCGGTCCTGTGTTGTTGTAGTCGAAGACGTGGGCAGAGGGATCTGCAATGTACAGAGTATTTATCACAGGACATGGGTCGTAGACGGAAGCGTTTGCCATTGTCATGTTGGGCATTGTTGTCATATTTGCTTGGAAGGTGGAAGCCAGGGAGATATCGGCAGGAGCCATGGTTGTGGGAAAGGTCGATAAAGGTGGTATTGAGTCTTTCTGGATGTCCTGAGCTACCTGCAGAAAGGTGAAAAAAGAGAAGAGAGAGGTCGAAAGTTGCACTCCAACTTGACAGTTCTCATCGGGGCACCATGAGGGGTGGTGTGGCGTCGTGTGGCGTTACTTCCACCGTTATTCCTCCGCTCCGGCACTAGCAGCTGGAAGCCAAGCATCCGCAGATGTACCTCGTACACCGGTACATGTGTTGTAGCGGTAGTGCAAGTAGACTAATCATCAATATGCGCCGTTCAGTGAACGCGGCGTTGCCGAATTATGTCCCGAACTGCAGGCGGCACCGAGAATCGCCAGACCATGACATCGATCCCTTCCGAGTTTTGTATCGATGTGCCCTGCCTGAGCCAGACTTCTTGCGACTCTCGATATCTTAATGAAGAAATGGTGCTGTCTCTTTGCGTGCTTTGTGTGTTCTAAGTCGGTGGGAGGTAAGCCGCCCATTGGGCGGCCATGAAACCTACTCCAGCATAGTCCCTTGCCTCAGGTGTTGTGTTAGGTCCATATCGTGCAGAGAAGGTTGAAAGAACTGTACGACTGCAAGATAAAGAAGCCTGCAGTGTGAGGTGGTCTTCGCTTGCTCGGAATAGATGTTCAGTGCCACGTCTGTGCTTGGTGGTATTACCATCGAGCAGTGCGGGGGCAAGTGCTGCAAGAACTGTTTCAAGAAGATCAGCTGCGAAGTGTCAAGGAAACCATCAATGACTGCCGCTCAGTGCTGTGGGTAGCTGGGACAAGATTAGAGAGACTGTCCAGACTATGTTTCTATGCCAACCAGAGCAGAGTAGATCGCAAGTCGTGGCGTTCTGTACGTGGGTGGATTGAGCACACATGCGTCAGTTGGAAGGGACCGACTCTAAGTAGTACCGGGTATCTCGAAGGGAGAAGAGGCAAGAGACGCGAAGAGGTGTGGTGCTGCTCTTTTGCCACATGTTGGAAGTCGACCGCTCGACCAGCGTTGACGCAGGCTCCCATGTGTTTCGCTAGAAGTCACACAACTCCTGACGAGCCTCGCGGCGCTGTGTCCCACCTCACCGATACATGATATAGCTTGCGCTCTTGCCACCAGCTCCTGGAGAAGCGACACGTGACTCTGTGCGCCGCCTCTCTTGAGCTCTTCACCACTACAAACCAGCAACATGGCCTCTACGAGCAGCCTCCCTTCACCAGACAGCGTCGCGCAAGGGCTGCGGTCGTCTCTGCCTTCCGCACTCGCCCAGCCAGTCCTCGCCATTGTCCTGGGCAGCGGACTGAGTTCCTTGTCCGAGCTGCTGCAGGACCGCGTCGACGTCGAGTACGAGCGCATTCCAGGCTTCAACGCGTCCACGGTCGCTGGCCACCAGTCCAAGCTGTGCTTTGGAACCCTCGCTGGCGTCCCCGTCGTCTGCCAGGCTGGACGGTTCCATCTCTACGAGGGCAAGTCGCTCGCCCAGGTCACCTTTCCAGTCCGGGTATTCAAGGCGCTGGGATGCAGGGGAATCATATGTGGGCAGTCTATACAAGCTACAATAGACTTGTGCTGACCGTTGGTCTCAGTGACAAACGCCGCGGGGGGTCTCAATCCATCGTTCAAGGTCCCCACCATCGCAGTCGTGCAAGACCACTTTGCCCTCCCTGCGCTTGCCGGTCTGAACCCTCTCATTGGACCCAACGACGACGCTGTTGGCCTGCGATTTCCTCCAATGTCAAACGGTAATCTGCTTGCTTGTTCTTGGGGTCGACAAAGCTAACATTCCATTTCAGCCTACGACATTGAACTACAAAAGATCGCATACAGGGCTGGACAGCAGCTCGGCCTGCGGGACGGACTGCTTCGCTCAGGCACATATGCCTGGGTCACTGGTCCAACATACGAGACGCGCGCAGACTGCAAGTTCTTGCGCGAGTATGCAGGCGCAGACATGGTCGGAATGTCGACTGTGCCAGAAGTCATTGTCGCACGGCATGCGGTGGGCCCGAGAATACACGTATGCACTTGTGCCTCAGCTGATGAGTCTTCACCAGGACATGCGCGTCCTCGGACTCTCGCTCATCACTAATAAAGTCATCGCCTCGCCATACCGCGACATCAAAGCAGAAGTCGCCGCCGAGGCGTCATCCCAGCAGACAGTACCTGCGACTGAGGAACCTGAAGAAGCGACGAGTCACGAGGAGGTGCTCGCTGTTGGCAAGCAGGCGACGAAAGAGATGAGTGCGCTAGTCGAGAGAATCGTAGAGCTTGCCGGACCTGTTTTGTAGAAGTCAGGTGCATGTAGATGGAAGATTTGCCACTGCCATGTAGTCGGTCAACGAAGTCAGTCTGTGAGGCGGCAGGGACGGACTGACCGTACACAGATTGACAGTACTTGCCGCCTGACTGCATTACCAGAGCATGCTACGTCAGCTCTCAGCTTTTCCGGCATTCTTCCCCGATTGCCGCTGCGTATGAATGACTTGGGCGGCTCTCGCTTCTGCCCACTCAGGACACGCGACATCAAAGAACAAGAGCATCACGGCCACACGACTGCGCTTGGATGACACAGAGGAGAGCGTGCGATGGACAGGGCGGGCGGGGCAAGAGACACGCGCCATGACCGACATCAACGCAGCGACGGGCACAAGAGCAGCGTGATGGCGTCGATGGCCTCGCACACGCACGGCGGGCATACGAGCAACAGCAAGCCGCACAGTCGAAGCTCGAGCGTGTTCCTAGGCGTGTATGCGCTGTCTCGTCCTGGAACGTCGCAGTCGTCGTTGTCCACACGGACGCGAAAGGCCAGCGATGCCAGCTCGTCACAGAGCAGCAGTACAAGCGGGGTGAGGGACATGACATGGGCAAGCATCTGACAGCACTGGCATACTGATGCATGATACACGCTATACACACACAGGCCTCATCGTCGTTTGACCCACGCCAACTCGTCGCTGGCTCGCGGACAGTCTCGCCTGATCAACACGGCCTTCTCCGCGAAGGCCACGTCAAGAGACAGCGCAGCGTGGAAGAGTCAAATCACAGCAGAAAGCACCCACACGGTGATGTAGAGCATCCCACAGCCAGCACGTCCGAGCAGGCACTGGCCGCGGGCCCGGTGGATCGACTCGAAGCTCGCCCGAGGCAGACTTCCACAAGGCCAGACTTGAAGGGCAAAGGAAGACAGACGCAGAGCTTTGTGCAGGTCGAGGTTGAGGCTCCGAGAGTGTCTTCTCGCAGGTCTGCGTCGCTCGCACCTCTCCCTACACATGAAGCTGCACCCTCCACCTCTCGCCTAAAATCCCAGCCAGCGCTGAAAAGTGTGGCGTCGACATCCACCTCGCCTGCAGCATTCCCTCTGGCTGTACCTATGCGGAAGACTTCGCCGTATTTCGACAGAGAAATGAGCAGAGATGTCCATTCTGCGCGCCGTGACAGCGCTCGCGTTGATCAGGCTCCATCGAGCTCAACTTTCAATCCATCTACCTCTGACCGGTCAAATGAGCTACCAGTCCCACAACAGCAATCGACAACGGCCGGCGAAAACAACGCAGTCGATAGCTTGTCAGATCTCAGCAGCAAGTCAACAGACTCAAGGATTGGCATTCCTCCGCCAGTCCCGCAAGCCAGCAGCGAGGAGATGGAAGTTGACTTCGCTAGTTCCAGTCAAGAAACACCGCAAGAATCGACTTCTGCCAACACGTCTGCATCGACCTCACTGGCAACATCACTTGATGAGAGTGAAACAGCTCGACCGGATGATGCTGTCGAAGCAGCAAAACAGGCGTGCAAGGGTGGCGAGGTAGAAATGCAGCAGGAGCAGGAGCAGAAGCAGGAACAGGATACACCAACACTGCAAGACGACGCCGTCATAGCGGAACAAAAGGATGTCCTTGAAGAAGACACATACTATGCCAAGGGGCCCTCACCCGAACTGCCAGAGCCATCGCCGTCCTCGATTTCCGTCCGGCGGAAAGAAGCCAAGCAGGCCAGCTCAGTACCTGAGCTCGCAGCATCAAAAGAGCTGGGCCCCAGATCCAAGACTGCTAGCCATGTACCAAAAGGCAGACAAAAGCGCAGACTGTGTGCTCGGATGGCTGTCGAGACGGACGACGAGTATCAAGATGAAGTGTCTTCTTCGTCAGAGCGAGACGCCAGCTCGCAGGTTTCTCGCAAAAGCGGCATGGTCATTGACATCACGTCAGATGAGTCGGATCACACAAGCAAGCCTTCCAACATGCAGACATCGCCGCTCACACCGCTAGCTTCAAGCCAGACGAGTGCGACTTCAGGCGAAAAGACGGCTAGTCCGATAAAATCCCTCCGTTTCGAAGAAGCACCTCGTGTACGGTCTTTGAGTATTGCGTCTAGTAATCGTCATCAGTCGCCTCGGAAGCGTTCACTTTCAGATTCTAGCGATGAAGATTCCAATGTGCCGCTTCGTCAACTACCTGCACAGCGTCTCACAGCAGTGCAGGCCCACCTTTTGCGCGAAGGCAGTCTTATTCCGTCCAGTAGGACGACTAGAGGAAGTCCAAGCAAAGTGAACCCCCAACGGCGGCCCGCAAAGTCGGCGCTTCGAGCGACTTCTCGTCAAGTGTCCGTCGTGCGGGAGAGCAGTCAGCCAAGCCAGCGAGCTTTCTATACGCGATCAAGGACGAATGGCTCTATGGCTGACTGCCTCCAATGTCATCGATGCGAGACGTATCAGAATCGCATGAAGACGTTCGCTTGCATGACTTGCAGCTTGGCAGTCTGCGGTCGGTGTCTGTGGGAGCACTATGCAAGTCATCCATCCTACTCGGCTATAAGCGCCTTTCTGTCCGCAAATCAAGACTCGATGCATCATAGTCCTTCGCGGGACAGACCAGCATCAGCATCGCATGATTTATCCCTAATCGACTTTCGATGTCCGGTATGCAAGCACATTTGTCGTTGTGCCAATTGTCTTCGAGGGCCTTTCCCAAAGGCGCTTGAAGCGATATCGCATCCCGCGCCTCTCATGCAAGAAGAGAGACAGCTCTCAGTGGCATCTTCAGATGGCGACTATGATCCAGATCAGCCTTATCCAAGCCTCAACGCCGGTACCAGCAGTCGCCCCAATCTCAAAGTGCGTCTCAGTCTCAACAGAAGCGGGAGCGAAGCTCCCCTCCGGCCCCCGAGATCCAACCGCCAGCACCTTGCGCGATCTGCATCTAGCAATGCTTACTATGATATGCAGGAGGCTATCGCTAGCGAGGCTGCCAGGCGAGCGCAAGTTGATGCAGAGACAGATTATGTGCCTGTCGTCTCCGCACGTCAGCCTCGCAGGACCCTTGATGGCTCGGCTGAGCAGGATTTGTTCGGGGACTCGACAGATACGGACGATGACTGGGTCGAGGTGTCTTCACAGCCAATGGCAAAGAGACCCACGAGAAGCGCAAGAGTTCGCATAGCCACTACAGTTGGGCAGCAGCTTGGGAAGAGCCCGGCGTATGAAGCGTCCAGAAGAAGCCCCCGGCGAGAGGCCGATCAGCTCATGTGCGTAGCCGCAAGTATAGTGATGGTCATATGAATGAAGTCTGACATTCTGCGCATTTCTACAGTCCGTACAACGATCGCGAGCCGGTGCTTACTCTGGCCCCTTTGGAAGAGGAGGAGTTCGACAACACTTTACAGATCGATGGTTTTCCGAGCCAGCTCGACGCTCTGGACCAAGGAGGCGTTGCGCAAGAGCCCGCAGCACAACAAGCTGCAGACCCTGCAGCGATTGAATCCTCGAACGAGCTCCTCGATTCTCTGCTGGATTTACCAGACAATTGCGAGGCGGAAGAGCTCGAAGGCATGCTCGACTCCCATATCCCTGCCTTTCCTGGCTTGGACTACTTTTCTCCTTCCGACGAAGCTACAAACGGGTCTATCTCCTCCACATCCTCTATTGCGTCACCGACAGCAAATGACGACCTCGATGACCTGTACCGCGCCACGCTCAGCTCACATGCTCAAGATGCAAGCTCACAAAACGGTGCTTCTCCATTCTTTTTCGACCTCAATAGTCTCGGTCTTGACGATGGGCCGCACTCCTCACGCTCAGCATCGTCCGCGGCTCTTTCGAAACGGACTTTCCTGCAAAAATCCGCATCACCTGTCTCTTTCAAGATGGACGGCACGCCTCGACCGTCTGTGCCGCCTGCATTGCACGATGAAGCTTTCCCAGACTTTATTCACAGCAGTCCTAGTCGGCACATCACTTTCGACTTCGAGCTCGCATCAGATGTCTATTGAGTCTCGCCCTCGCTCCCGGCGACCTCGTAGCTCAACCAAGGTGGTTCGAAACAACACGATCTTTCTGCCGTAGCTGAGTCACGCAAAGCAAAACAAAGCTGTTGTTGTAGCAGTGATACCCGTCATTTCTCCCTGTATCGTTAGACAACCCTTTTTACATGCTGCGAGCAGCAGCCCAGCTATGCAACCACCGAGTAATCACGGTAAAGCACTGTCTCGACATCTAGGATCCTCTTGACCGCTAGACTGGGTGTATATAGCTAGCGGATTCGCTTCAGCGGTCGCGTATCTTCTGATAATGGCGCGCCTGCTTCGCAAGGTCTGCGCCGAGCTGGAAACTCAAAGGTCGAGAGCACGTCGGAGCGCCCCTCGATGACGGGTGCTGATGCAGGCCTTTTCAGCGGCGGTCGAGAAGGCTGAACAGGGTCCGAACAATCCATAGGCGGCATGCCTGAGGAGGATCGCATTGTTTGTAGCCAAGGCGCAGGTCCGACTGTCACAGCCGTTGCTGGACTTTCGACCATCTGTGCTGGACTATGCAGAGGGCTGAAGTAGTCGACTGCAGAGCCACTGGCTGGGGACATCGCCTTTGGAGTGGAGAACGGGCTCGGGTCGTGTTGTGGGGCGCGCTGGCATTCTTGCGGCGAATAGCTGGGTTCTCTCGTTGCAAGAGGAGCACAGCAGCTCGCGTCTGCCATTGGCGACTGAGTGATCGCTTGGCGCAGAGATGGAATCCGCGGTTTTGTCGTCTATACCGGCTGAGACATCTGAAATGGGCGACCAAGCTCGGGTAGACGATCTCCACGTCTCGAATCGCGCGGAGGTGTGTATGGTGATCTCGCACTCGTCCGTAAATGCGGTGCGAGGCCCACTTTTGGTAGCTTGAACCTATCTACTAAGATTGACTTTGATCCGTTCATCAGCGTACTTGAGGCTGATGGAGGAAGACCGTGACTGGCTTTTGGACGCCCGTCGTTGCTGCCATAGCTTGCGGTGGGTCCCTTTAATGTTGTCTGTCCTTGGCTTGCGACAGAATCAGTCAGAAGCGTTGACTCTGGTGCTGGCCCTCTGGGTACTGGTGCGGTGATGCTGTGTCGGATCTCTAGACGGGCAGGAGGAGGAGGTACTGGCTGAGGTATGCAACCCGGGCAGCAGCTGTCTCCAGGTGACGGGTCGACGTAGGGTCTGAAAGCAATGGAATAGCAATGGAACAGAGTCAGCATGTATACTAAGTACGACTGTGGAAGTTGAATTGACGACACTCACTCGCGAAGAGCATACTTCAGCGGTCCGCGATAGACATGATAGGCGCTTGCGCCATGTCCTAGGGGACCAGCATTGACCTCTATCTCTCCATTGATCACCTGAGAGTGAGGTTGAGCCTGTGGGGCTTGCAAGCTCCGTGAATCCAAATGGCGCGCGGTGAACGGTCCAGCTACTTCTCGTGGATCATGCAAGATCGTCGGACCACCATTAGCAGCGTGAAAGCGACCGTCGAAGGAAGGAGCAGATGGAGGAGGCATAAAAGGTACTTGTGGTAGAAGAAATTGCTTCACTGGCGTTGATTTTGGTTTTGCGCTGTTGTCACTTGATGCAGAACAGGGCGTCGAGCCGTCACTGTTCCTAAGCTGAACTTGTTCCGAGGGTGATGAGCGTTCTTCCGTAGCCGGCGATGAAGCTATCTGCAGCACCTCTGGTGAAGCTATTTCCGCTTCCATTCGCGCCTTGTCGATGGCTATGACCAAAGAGCTAGGTAATACCTCGTGTCGGACAGAAGATTGTTCAATGACCATACCAGCTGAACCCAGTGATGGTGACATTTGATGAGATGACGGTAACCCGCCCTCATGCAACTCCAGTCGTCTCTTGTTCGGCAATTTTGGATCCGCCAAGCTGCCCACCATCTCACTACCGCTCTCCTCATCGTATCGTGCAGTTTGCGGCAATTCATGGTCCAGAACAGGCGTGGCTGGACCTAGTGCGCTAGCTGGCGACGAGAGCGGGGAAGCCGGAGAGAAGATAGCAGGCTGCGTGAGCATTTGACCGTTCTGCACCCGCGGAACCCGGCCCTCCCTCGCGCTAGTTTCCGTGGGCGCAGGCGCGCGATGAAATAATGTCGACTGTCGTCGTGTCACTGGACGTGACGCTTGTTCATTTTGTGGGTACGAATGCAAGCGAAGCACTACGGGCGGGAAACCATCCGGTCGATCCGAGAAGTAGAATCGCTGGGCAGGATCGTACTCTGACGACGGGGCAGCTCGTTTCTTGTTGTTCAGCTGCCGTGGCTGTTGTTGCTGTTGCGACTGTTGAAGATGAGGGTGACGCGTTGAAGTACGCTTGGAAGCTCGCGGCGACTGCTGCACAGACGTGTTGAAGGAGCGTTTTGAAGCAGTCTGGGATTTTGTTACTGAATCCGCGGTCGACTGTGTACTTGAAGGTGGCTTTTGCTTCCAGTATGAGATTCCGTGCCGTGCAGTCTGATGCGTGTGCGATTCCGCATGATGAGATTGGTCGCGCGAGAGTATTCCGTGCGCATGGCAAGGAGTTTAAGGGACATGGAGTGCGAGCAGAGAGGAAGATATTGGCAGGAATAGAATGTACACAGACAGAATCAGCGTGAACATTTTGACAATAGCTCCAGAATAAGACTGGAAAAGACTCTGAATGAATGCGCTGCTCACCACGTGCTTTTGGAGCATGTCCTGTGATGCGTAAGCTGCTTTGCACTGGGTTATCATTGTTGTTGAGAACGCGTTTGAGTGAGACAATGGCGCATTCAACGATAGTCGTTACAGTCCAGATGCACGGAGATGCGAGCCCGACGCGTGTTTGACGAAGTCGTCAGGCGAAGAGGTGAGAAGATGTCGAGCAAGTGGGTGAGTCAGCGCGGGTGGTCCATACCGAGCGGGCTTGCAGTCGCAGGCGCAATGCGCAGTCGCACTCACTTGACTGCAGGTATAAGTCGACTGCGATAGATCAGGGAGGATGAACATCTTTGATGCGTTTGCAGGTGGATGAGCGAGTCTAGGAGGGTGCATTTTGACTGATGGAGGGGGTGCGAGGTGAAGAGGTGCGATGGGTAAAAGGGGGGTGTTGGGTGATGTGGGTGCGTATAGTCTGGCACCATGACGCTGCGATTGCTGTTGGCTGTGCATTTGCGATTGATTGTTCGTCGTCTTGAAGATTGTCTCTGGAGATGGCGGCACGGCCATGGTGGACATTGACGATGCCCCGCGGGACTGGGAGAACAGAGGGCGGTAGGGGCGCGTATCTCCGTTGCATACTTGATGAGCATGCAGCTGATCCTCGTCGTTGTCGTTCATTTGCGACATGCCCGACCCGGGCTGCAGGGGTCCAGCGAGTGCGAGGAGTGCGTGTGCGAGCTGTTCCTCGGGGGAGGGTGAGTCTGGATTGTCATCGTCTTGTGGAGGTGCGTGTATGGCAGTAGTGTCATGGCTGCTGCTCTCCTTGTTGCTCGTCTCTGCATCCCCGTCCACGTCGTCGACGAGCATGCGCAGGTTCGTCGAGAGGCCCATTGCCAGCAGTCGCTCGCATGCAGTCGCATGCAGTCGCAGATGGTCACGATGGAGTCAGTGAGTGGTCAACGAGTGAATGCGTGTGTCAGTATCAGCATGCCATGCCATTGTCACTCCACTCTGCGGGATTGCCCATCAACGACACGACACAAACGAGGCGTCGCTTTTGGCCTTCATTCGTCGCTCAGGAACACCCGCTAGCCCGTTCCATTGTCTGGATTATGCTTTTGCATGTGAAGAGAGGGACTGTGCGGTTGTGCTGGCATGTCTCTGTCTCTGGTGTGCTTGTTGCGTGTCTTTGTTGCGCGTCTGTACCAATCTCCCCATGTATGGACGCATGCACGCTGTTGGACGGCAATAGCATAGAATACCCCGTCGCATTGCACTGATGTGCAGATGTGTGTGGTCCACGGGAAGCACCACGAATGCACACGAGTAATCCAGAACACGACTCCGGGTGCTGGCCATTGTCCGGGCAGTTTGAGGGTCATGTCATTGATGGTCGTTTGCTTGAAGATGGAATAGAAGAGTCGAGCTTGCACGCACACCATGGACATCGACACACGCGTACTCGCACTCATCGCAGAAGAAGAGCACATCGACGATGCCCATTCGTCCAGCTCCCTCTCTCCCGCTGATGTTTGGAGGGAAGACGCCCTCGTCGACGCCTGGTCAGCCGCATGCAGCGACTTCAGGGTGAGCTACTCTATCGATGCAGAGATGCAACCATGCACCCCAGCTACGTGCACACGCTGATTGTGCATCTCGCTGTGTGCTTGCGACCGTCCTCACTCCTCTCCTCTTGTTGCTGTGCTGCAGGCCTATTCCCTCGCTGCCTCGACAGCCTCGCTGCCCGTCCTCCCCGGTAGAGAGCAGCAGCTAAACAGCTCCCCGCTGTGAGCAGTCAATGCATGTGCACAGTGACTCTCGTCGGATACGAACTGACGCGCTTGACGTTCGTCCCGCAGATGGTACGCTGCTCCGTTCAGACCGCCGAAAGCCAGCTCATCCTCGAGCTCAAAGAGACCCATCCAGACGATCATCGACAGTGTGCAGGAAGAGGAAGAGCAAGACTATGATGATGACGACGAGCAATATGAGGAAGATGAGTGTGAATACGACGATGAGGCTGGATACGTCGAGGCCTCGATGGATGTCAACGACCCGGTGGCGGCCTCGCATGATGCACATCCTCAAACTCATACACAGACCATCCCTGCTACGACTAGCGCAAGCCGCACTCACGCTACCTCTTTCAAGATCAAACATTCCAAAACCGGAGCAGATAGCACAATGCCATACTTTGATCCGGCAGAATGGGAGCCCGTGAATGCTACCGGTGGTACCACCTCGACCTCGTCCGCTTCAAAACCTGCCGCAGAAATCAATGCAGCTGCGACTGCTGCCATGCAAAGTGGAGCTCCTGTCAGCCTTGTATCTGGTCTGGACATGCCCTCTCCTCCATCTCCTGAGCATGCGATACCGCAAGACCCGGCACTCGCAGATCCAAATGTCACACCCGAGCAAGCGCTACAAAACGCACTCAATGCTTGGTATACCGCTGGATACGCGGCTGCGCTCTACCACGTCCGCAGTGGAATGGTCAAGCCGTGACAAAGTGCACCCGGAAAAGCTGTAATGACAATCGTCGGCTGCATCCGAGTGTCGTGCTCCAATTTCAAATCTTTTATGAACTAGATTGCTACAACACTTCGTTCGCGAGCACAAGCGCTGCAGCCACGCCTGCATCTTTGTGCGCTTGTACGGTCCGAAAGCTGACTCCTCTAAAAACGAGCGTCTGCGTGACTAGCTTCACGAATTGCTGATTGCGGTAAAGGCTTCCGCCCAGAATGAGCGCAGACTCGCTTGGCACGATTTTGTCGTCCAGGAGCATTCGCACAAGATTTGCGACATCATTTGCTGTACCGACTACTATTGCGCGTGCTTCCTTGTCTGGCTCCGCCTGGGCCTGATCTCGAGTAGGGGACGGAGCAGGAAAGGCCATCTCAAAGACCGTCTTGCACACGCTCGCGATACGACTCGCAGATGTGGTATCCTCCATGACCGACGAGCGCTCCTCGTAGACGCGCTGAAGCAACAGCTGTGGATTATCGTCGCATTGGAAATGGCGGTATACTGCATGCTGGAAAGGCGTGTATGGCTGATTCGCATCGAATGCAGAGAGAGCGGCAACGATGGCTTGCTTGCCAACGTAGTAGCCCGATCCTTCGTCTCCTAACAGATGGCCATATCCGCCTGCGCGTTGGTGAAAAGTTGGTAGACCGGCGGCAGTCTTTGTGTATGAAAAGCCAACGGAGCCAGTCCCTTAAAGCCGTCTTCATCAGGTCATCTTTTCAAAATTAGACCGAGAACCAAATGCACACACCCGATACTATCGCTACTCCTGCCCGCGCGTCGTGGTCCGCAATCATCGGGACTGAAAGCAAGGTCGCATCATTGCCCACAATGAAAGCAAGCGGGTCGCTCGGGTCCAAGCTGAACAATCTCGCCAAGTGAGGTGTGATGGCTTCGACGTCCGATTGTCGATCCAAGCCTGCCATGCCAACGCTCAATGCTGCGAATAGAGGCTCCTCCAGCGGCAGGGAACAGGTTCCTGACGGTCGGAGGTCTGTAGGTAGTTGATGCAAAGCTTTCTCAGTGGCTGTTTTCAGCCTTTCGAGGGTTCGTTCTAAGCCTAGACTTGTGCTGAACGCACGACGATGAGTTCTAAAGTAGCCACGTATCAACTGGTCTTACGCACTAGTTTCCAGCACCAGCGGTCGTGCGAGCCACGACTCCTCCCTTGTTTGCCAGTACAATATGGCAATGGGTCCCCCCAGCCTCGATGCTCACCACGAGACTACGTTTACGGGCACTCATGATGTAGATCAATAGACATATGACAGAAAGAGACCGATTCTTGACAGATTTTGAACGTAGGGCAGCCGAATTGAAAGTGATTTGGTCGGGATTGCAGAGAAAGATGCCAGTGTCGATCAAAGTTTCTCCTGGGTATGCGTGTTGGCTGGTGACTGGCGTGGTATACTGCCTTGGCAGTGATGCGCAAGAATCTGTGTGTGAATGTAAGCCGTCCAGAAAGTACGAAATGAAGAGTCAGTTAGAGCGAAGGAGAGCAGAATAGACGGCAGAAGCGGTCGAACCCGTTCAAGGCGTCTTCGCCACTGCTCGAGGGAAACAAAGGGCAAGGATTCATTCTTCCTCTGGCAAGCTCTTCTCTTCAAGCACGCAATCATTCCTTCAGGCTATTGCGATATTCATTACGTCAGACTTATTACTGGAACGAAAACATATCATAATCTTTGCCGGCTAAAGTGCGATGACCTTGAGAGAAAGGCTATGCACAGAAGACTCGAGCTGTATGTGTTACCGGACTTGCTAATGTAGGCACGATAGCATTCACTAGCGCCTCAGCTTGCTTATCACCGCCTCTCCAACCACAATACCAATACCCAATCCAGCAGCCAGTGCCTGGTTTAGGTACAATCCAGTCAGTCGGCATTGAGGACGAAAGCAGCTGATATGGACACTGACCCAACCACCTAGACCCAGCCAGGTCGTGTCCTCCTTGTCCAAAGTTACCACATCGTTCACTTCCCCAAGAGCGCTTCTGACCCATTCCGACATTGCTTGCGCTTTTTCAGCCGTATGTCGGCCGGTGCCTGTGCGAGAGACGGTTGCATTGACAGGAGAGCCTGGAGATCTGGGAGAAAAGTTGCTTGAAGAGGATGATTTGGCTATTTCGAGTTGCTGCTCTAAATCATGCAGGCGAGCTTGCATCTGCAAGAATTGGAGGTCAGCTCCTGCCAGGTAGCATGCCAATCTAGCCGTATCACCAGGCTTACGGCTTCGACTTCTGCACGAGGCAGGACGACCACACTCCCATTTCGGCTCTTCAAGCTGCAAAATTTGTCGTCCTGTTGTGATGGTCTGAGCATAGAAGCGCGTAATTAGTGCCCGAATTTGAGCCTCACCTCTGCACTATCCGCAAAGAGACTGCTCAAGCGTCTAGCACTCTTCTTGCCTTGAGAGTATTTCCTCCTCGAGTATGCGGCCGCATTATCCCTTGTAATATCCTCGTTCGCAGTGGAGAACAGATCCGCCAAGCTCGTCTTTCCAGTTCCACAGCCCAGACTGCTACGCACAGTGCCAAGCTTGATGCTTCCAAAATCATCAACCGAAAGGGTCCGCTTGACTTGCTTCTTCATAGTGATGACGTTGTCGTCCAGTTCGGCAAACATGATCATTCCAGGGTCTGGACTGACTCCCGCTTTTGTTTCCCTCGCATCTACATTCTCGTCATCGACGACGTGCTCAAATGCGCCATCCTGCAGTTGCAAGGGAGCTGGAAGGGGCATCGAAGCTGAGCGCGAGAGCGTGGATGCGGGACTGCGGTATGATTGAGAAGCCAAGAGACCGCCCGTTGACGGCACATTGTTTGCATGCCGCCAGTATGCGAGGTGCTCGTCCGAAAGCTCCTCAGAAGCTGCCGATGCTTCAGAAGGCTTGCGGATTCTGATGGCGGCATACGCATCTTCGCCAAGCGCTTCCACATTATCTTGATAATCTGGCGGCAGCTCTCGACTTCCCTCATCTTGCTTGACTGCAGCTGCTTCAAAGCTCTCATGCCTTTCCAAGGTAGCTTCGCTGATTGCAGCTGACTGGAACATACCCACAGTCGGTGTCGTAGCTGGAGTGGCCATGAACTCCATAGGCAGCGACCCCGTGTCCTCAAGAGGGAGGGGCTCGACATCTGCCCAATTGACATTGACCTGCTTCCCAAGGCTGTCGACCTCGGACTCGCTGACTTCAGGCTCGCTAAGCGCCGGCTCATTCAGCAGTGGCAGGACCTGTTGCGTATTCTTCGATAGTGCAAATCCTTCAAATTTGCTTGGTCGGTCAAAGGTAGCGTGTGCCGGGCTGCTTGTCGATCTCGTGATCCCATGTCGTGCACGAGTAGGCGAGATTGGTCCTTCAGTGCCCGATGAGCTGACAGAGCGCGCCGAGCCCATCGACTCCGCACTGGTTTGTCTCTCCCTTCTCATCCTTGCAACTTCTTCAAGCTCTTCGGACCCAATTAAGCGCATAGCACGTCTATTCTCATCCGAATCTCCCTTTTCAAACGCTTTGGCGATGCCTTTGACCCTTCCTCGCGACTTCTTGCCTTCAGTGCGCCGCCAAGAGTTCTTGTTCCATTCTTGATGACCAGAAGTGGATTGACTGCGGGGCAGCTTGAGGAACAGAGACTCGATATCTTCATCTTCTTCTCCTCCGCCTTGGGCGCCCGCTTGAGCATCGCATTCACCGCTGGCGAGCTGGCGGTGCACAAGAGCGCCGTCGGATGCACTTGTTGGCGTCTGTAAAGGTGTGGTCGAGGGTGCTTCGACTGCGAAGCCGAATATGCGACCACGAAGGCACTCGCGGCGAAGACGCTCACGTGCAGTGGAAAGCACTCGGCACCCTGCGTACGTGATGATGGCACTCAGCTCAACATCATTGCTTATGCGGATCGCCATAAGCTGCACTCACAGCTGATGTTGATGCCCATTTCAATAAGGTCCTGGTTGCGCAGCCTGAGGAAGCGCTTGCCGGTGAGGCCTCGCTGGACCACGAATCTCATCATGTCGGCGACTACTCGTTTGGGGGTCAGCTTGAGCATGTGCGAGAGCTGCATGGACATGATAAGGTTTCGTCAGCATGCACCATGCTGATTAGTTGCACAATGTTGAACACCCACATATACAGACAGCTGCGAAGGTGTCCATGTCTTTGGATCCGAGGGGAGTTGTGCAACGTCTCCAGGTTCTCCGTACTCAAAGAGCAAGCTCTTGAGCTTCCTGTCGTGCTGCGACTCGCCGTCTGGCTGGCGTGTATGCTTGTGATCCGTCTCATCGTGCTTGTCATCTAGCTCTCGTGTATGTCGTGCGGGCTCAAAGACAAGTCCCAGCGTCGAGGTGCGTCTTCCTCGTCGACTTGGTGCAGAAGTGGCAAGAGTGGCGGCAGCGTCTGGCGAGGTGGGCGCAGATTCTGGGAACGGCACAGAAGAGCGCTTGGCCCGCTTGATGGATGGCGAGATGGGTGTTGACACTCCTGTGGGTGCTCCACGCTGCTCTGTCGTGTTTGACCCAAACTGGACGCGCGTGGGCGAGTTGAACGACGGAGCCCTAGCCAGACCCAGAGTCTGGCTGCGGATGTAGCGGGGCGGCTCGATGTGCTTGTGTGAGAACGTGGTGGACCGTCTGAGTGCCCTGGTGCAGTTCTGCGTGCTCTCTGGCTGTTCTGCGCCTGTCTCGCCCTCACCAGCGACCGGCGCACGTGCAGCAGCCTCGAGGATGTCGAGCGTGTCCACAGAGGCCATGCTGCAGAGGAGAGGGTTAATCAGCTAGAACACACGTCAGTGACGAGCACGCAGTTGAAACAAGAACAAGCTGGGTCTCTTCTCAATTGGCCCTCTCCGGCGGTGCCTTGATCAGCCCAAAGCAATGCAGCGGACCTCCTGTCTCGACGCAATCAAGTAATAGTCGATATAGTCCATTCCTCGTATTAACACACAGCACACATTGGCACCTCTATTTCCTATAGATACACCGAAGAGAAGAGAGAAAGAAAAAGAGAGTAGGGACTGAAGAGAGAGGAATGAAAGGAATGAAGTTTGCAGTTGAGCAAGACTGATGCTCTGCGAGTGGTGCAAAGTCCGCCAGAAGGCCCGTAAAGATAACTGTTATTGGTCTGCGAATGTATCGTGCTGCTCGTGCGTGCCATCCCAAGCACGCTTCGTCATCGAGAGCCGTCGTTAAGAAGGGAGAGAGTCGTACTTTATACTGAAAGGGAGGGTCGTAAAGAGGAAGTAGAGAAAAGGACTTGAAAAAAGCTTCTGCTGTCGGAGATCGGCTTGATATCTCGTCGTATCAATAAATAACCGTGTACCGCCGACCTCTTGTCTCGAGAAAATGGTTGCACAGATTGTATGGAGGGTTGCATTGAAAACGAGGTTCGTCTAAGGCTAAGATCTCGCGGAATAGCGAGACGACTGCTGATTGTGCGACGGGCTGAAACAGCATCAGGGCGAGCCTGCTTGCTCGAGTGACGCCCTGTTTCGTTGAACGAGCGATTTTTCGATGTGCTATAGGGCGTTCATGCACCCCTTTTTTTGGCGATTGTATTCGGATTTGGCGCAGGATCAAACAAAGAAATGCGTATGATTGCGCGACATGTGATGGACCTCCATCTCTTCCATCTTGAAGGCATTAAGTTCCTCCTTGATCCTCTGTGCCAGAAGCGGGGTGAGACGATTGCAAGTCGCCACGTCTCCTCTTCGGTCATACGTCGAGCCGGACCAAGTAGTATGCACGCTCAGATTCTGGGCAAATGAGATGTTGCGTTTAGGTCTCATGGGACCAGTGACGCTTCGCATTGCCATAGGCACAGACTTCATATTCGAAAGAATCGGCTCAGAGGTGTTGAGCGATGGATTCGAGTATGGACTCGTGCCCGGGCTGAAAGAATGCGAAGAGACAGGCGAGAGACTCAGGTTGTTGTTCTCGCGGTCGTATTCGCCAGAGTTGGCATAGTCTGGCCGAGTGTCCAAGCGCGGCGCTGAGCTGTTGGGAGGGTGATGACCGACACCGTCGAGCTGGTTGCCTGTGGGAATATACTGCGCCAGCGCAGCTGTTCTTCCTGGCTGATTCGGTGCCGTGGTCTGATTGGGGGCATCATACGAGCTAGCTCGTGGGCGTGTAAAGGCCGGTTGCGGGGCGTGAAGTGCTTCTTGGCTGTACGAACGGGCGTCTGCGAGCACAGATCAAATCAAACTGGTCAGTCATCAATCATACGGCGTGTGAGAAAATTGTCAGTTGCGCACATTTGAGAATGCCTTTGGCGGGTCTCGCAGTCCGAGGAGGCTGCTTGGGCATGACCTGTCCATTCCTACCGTCCGCGCCCGAGTCGCTCGAATATTCGTCGTGTTCCTGCTGTAGGTAGAAGGCTCCCTTTACGCTAGTGCTAGCCTTAGAAGCTTGCGAGCGGCTCGTATGATCCGTGAATGACGCAGTATCATCTTCAAAGAACGAAGCATTGGGCGGTTCGCCGTCCCAGTCGGAATAATTACCCTGGCCTCCAGACGAGGAACCGGATTGATCGCCTAGAATCTCCATGCTCTGTCGTGGCGTATGGTCGTCGAACCCTTCGTCGTCGTCGTCACCGTTGAGAGACTCGAGATCCTCTGGTCCGTGATGCACAGTTGCGCCAGTAGGTAGCGAACTTTGAGGACCAGGCTTGCGCCAGGCATCGAGCTGCACGCCGTCGAGCGAGGGTCGGAAGTCGATATCGAGCGGCTTGGAAAGCTCGCCGCTGTCGAGGTCGGGCTGGTAGATGACCGGCGAAGCCGAGCTCGAAGACGTAGTCGAAGAGTCAAAGATGGGCGAGGCATTCGCCGAGCTTGAAGACGATGAGTTGGGCGAATCGTAGCCGCGCTGCTGTGAGTGGGCCTTCTCGGCAGCTTGGGAGCTCGAAGCACTAGACACGGATGCATTGAGCGCTTCTTGCCTAAGGGAAGTCGAAGAGCTCGACCTCTGGAAAGCTCCGAATCCCCACTTCTTCCCACCAGCCTTTTTCGTAGCCGCGCCTTGGCTCTTCAAGCGTTCCTTCTCCTTCTCAAACGCCTTTGAGCGGGGCGAAGGAGAGTCGGTCGTCTTGCTCGCAGTAGTGGCAGCAGCAGCAGCAGCAGCAGCTGCCGCCCTAGCCCGCGTAGCCTCTTCTTCCTCTTTCTGCCTTCGCTCCGCTTCTTGATGCTTGCGCACCATGGCCTCGGCGGGAGTCATGCCCGAAACAGCTGCTTCTCCACGCTCAAGCTCGACCGTAACATGCGCAACACTCGGGTCCGCCAAGCTTGCCTTTTTCCTATCTTTTGACGAAACCATAGCAGCTCCAGGTACGCCAAATTCACTGACTGCATCCGAGCGTACGCGAGAATGATGATGCTCATCTTCAAGATCATCTTCGTTGTTGTTGGTACTATGCTTGTCGCGATGGAAGAGATTTGATAAAGAGCGCACAGAAGATTTGCGTGCTATTTTACCAAAGTTGCCCATTTTGCGTAGCATCATGCTAGCGGACGAAACAGTCGAGGAAATGGAAATGTTATCCGTCGACGAATTCATCTTGCTATTGAGGATGCCAAACCTTCTTCCGGCGGTGCTAGGTAAGGAACCACCATTAGGGAGTGCATCTCGCCCAGATCCATTAGTGCCAGAACGAGGCTGTTCACCAATTCCACCAGCGTGCAAATTGCTCGCAGAAGCCGAAGCAAAACCATGCGGCATGACAGGGGAGACGCCATTCGGAGGTGTGCGCGGTCCAGCAGTTGAATGCGAGGTATCGCTACTTGAAGAATTAGAAGTCAAGCTCGAGCGTCCTAGCTTTTTGCTTCCAGACGTAGTTTCCGCAGACGAGAGAGTGCTAGAGCTGTGGTTGCTGTTGTTGAGCTCGTTGAGCGAAAGAGCTTTGCGAAGCTTGTTGCGGAACAGGCTGGTCCCGCCGTGGCCTGCACTTGATCCTGAGCCTGACTTGGCGCTTGAAGGGGTTTGCGGCGAGCTGAGCGCCGATGAGGCAGTCGAGGTCGTATGGCGATGCCGCGGGCCTTGGTGCTCAGCCGCCCGAGCAGCATGTGCTGCCAGGGGGACGTTCTCCTCGGTGTTTTCGTCGTCATCATCATCACTATCCGCACCAGGCTCGTTGCGCCCGTTGGCCGCAGCCATCGCAGAAGACGACGAGGCCTGGGTGGGTGTGATGCTCCGATGTCCTTCGCGATACGTCGATGATTGCTGCGACAGCGGCGATGCCTTGCGCTGAATCCCATTCCCAACAGCATTCACATATTGATGAGGTCCATCACTGCCATTCCGCGCGGCAAGCTTGATAGAAGGCGCCAGTCCAAGTGGCTTTTGCAGTTGTTGCTGTACTGACGAGGACGACGACGCGATGGGCGTTGTCCGACCAGAACTGCCGCTAGCTGAGCCTGTGAGTTCGCGATGCAGGGCCTGCGTTGGGGTAGGAGCTCTATCGCTCATAGAGCTCGAAGCTGGACTTTCCGGGCGACCTGCCGTTGACGCAGTTGTAGAAGGTGCAGTAGTAGTAGACGAGGACGCAGCGCTCGAGGCCGAAAAGCCCGAATCCGTCCTGATTCGCGGTAATTGAGGAGTGGCTTCAGAGTCCGCAGAGGGTTTTCGTCCAGGCTGTGCCTGTTTCGAGTTTATCGACTGCATCGAAGCAGAGGGAGACAAGGCAGGCTTGCCACTGGGCGCGGGTGAAGCTTGTCGAGGATCAGAATGCGCAGATCCAGTACGCGTCCGGGCGCTCGCAAAAGGCGGTTGAGGCGCAGAAGAAGGCATCGTCGCTATGAGCGGTTTGCGGTTTGCAAGAGTTTCATTGGGCGAGGACTCCGTTCGACGTCGGGAAGCTGTACGGAAGACAAGCGAAGCAAATCGACAAGAGCAAAAGTTCAGCGAAAATGCACATTACTTCTTCATGCATGGGCCTTATGCGCATGTCCCGACTTACGATCCGAAGCCAGCCCCGGGGAGGCTGGTCTCGCTCCCGTCTGGTGATGTTGATGTGCCATAAACGGCGCTGCATGATGCCCAGCTTGCTGTGACTGCTGTTGATGATGATGATTTGCATAGCTCGAAGGAGCCGTAGGTGCTCGTTCTCTGTTCCCAGGGCTGTTCTTGCCATTTACTTGGGCAGGAGAATGATGGTGAGGATGATGGCCTTGGGAGCGGTGTGGCGAGGCCGACCGAAGCGGCGAGGGCGGGCCTTGAGACGAAGGGCTGTATTGCGCGTATGGCTGTTGGGGATGCGGCGCGTATTGTTGATGCTGTGGATGGTGGTGCTGCGCGTATGACGGGTCGAATTGAGGATGATAGTATGGCTGTTGTGGCGCGTGTTGATTTTGATAGAGAGCGTTCGCAAATTGCTGGTGGGGATTATAAATTTGCGAATTATTACCAAAAGGACCATTCGCCGGGGCACTGGGATGATGTGGATAGCCAAACTGCCCCGCATGTCCGGGATACGTTTGACCGGTCTGACCTCCTGCGGGCGAGTTGGGCAACGAGGGTGCTCTCCGCCTTGGATCATGATGATGTTGCTGTAAATGCGGTGGTTGAAGCTGCGCAAGTTGATGCTGCGTATACCCCGCAGCTAGCATTGCCGCGACTTGGGATTGAAAATGTTGTTGTTGCTGTTGAAAGGCAGCTTGCATCATTGCAGCTTGAGCTTGAGCTGCTGCTGCGTCTGGCGAATGCTGTGCGCTCGGCGAGGAGTAAGACGACTGAGGGGAGGCATACATCCCTGGATGCGCGTGTGAGTGTGCATGTGGGTGCCCGTGGTGTATGGTGTGGTGATTGCCGCCATTCACGGGCGTCCCTGAGCGCGAGACTGGCTGAGAGCGGGTTTGCGAGTTTGACGACGAAGAGGGCGACATTGCAGCTGAATGAGGCGGTAGAATATGACCAGGCTCGTGGCTTGCGAGTGCGACCCCGCCTTTGTCTGCCATGCTTGCTGAATTCTGGAATGTGTTTTTCGAACTGTCGAAGGGTGGCACTGGACGCGCCCTGGGCGAATTGTGACAGTCTATGACCGGAGTGGGACCAGATGTCGCTTGAGGCAGATGTGTTGCGTGGATACGCTTGCCGAGCGTGTCTCGAGCACAGAAATGAACGTCTGTTCGATCCTCTTTGACTGTGTCGGTGTATCCCAAATCTACCAGCGTGTCGCTATGTTTGGCGAGGTGCGCGAAATTGTCAGGAGTCGGTGGAGGTTGTTGATGGTGAGAGGAGAGTACGGGCTGTGAGATGCGAGGTTGCACAGACGAGTGTAGATTAAACGTGGAGTGTGAGTATGCTCGTCGCTGTGCTTGCTGTCTGCTGTGTGCTCGTCGCTATTGAGCGTGTCCAGGCCAGTGTGTCAGCGTGGATGGCGTGAAGTGAGGATGGATGAACGGGTATGGGGCACTGCGTATGAAACCCTCGCAGTATCTTATGCACTCAGATGCACACGCCTGCGCCCATTGAGGGGGAGTGTAGATGTACGTGTGTGTCTTTGTCGATGTCCTCGCTGTTGAGCTGGCTGGCTGGCGCGAGCTGTGGTTGTTGCTGGATGGACGAGGGGAGCAGCGAGCACGGCATACACGATACAGCATTATATACACACACACAATGAACACACAGTCAGCCATGTCCTCGATGTACGTCCTCCTCAAATGCCCTTCTAACACGCCCACTCACCTCGTCGACAATCCCAGTCCCACCTCTCTCCAAGCGAGGTGCGCAGCGTGGATGCGTACGACTATGCCTCGTTGTCTATCCTGTCCTATGCTATACCCAGTTGGTGCAATGCTACTCTCCCAATGTCACCCTCTTGCTCGCCCTTCTGCCGCCTCGTCCACCCGCCAGGCTCGTGCTCGACAAACACGGCTGGTCCCTCGAGGTGGCGAAATAGTGGTGAATGAGGAGTGGCTTTCTTCTATACTGCTGTATCGCGTACTGTCGTTATACTGAACCCCACGAATGAGTGTGGACTGATATGCCCTGCCTTGTCGCTGTGTCGCACCTTGGAAGAATAAAAGGAAAGCCTCACTCTACGCGACAAGGGGTCCCTCAATCGAGGCTTTTTTCTTCCTGTCCGGGTCTATATTCGTACGTAGAGTAAGCTGCAATGATGCACAACACAAAAGCACAGTAGATCAGCTACTGTATCTTGCAACACACCTGCTTGTGTTTTGTTTGCTTGCCCGCCCGCTTGGAAGCTCCCCCTGCGTGCCGGCCTGGCAATCCGCAATCCGCATGCCAGGGTAAAGCTTCGCAGGCAGGACAAGACTGGAGGGCTCGGCAGGGCGTGCGAGGATGGTAAATGCACTGTACAGGCGCTTACAGAGTTGCTTTGGTTGCTCCCTTGCAAGCCGCGGTATCTTCGGGCTTTCTTTCTTTCCTTCCTTCCCTGCTTTCTCTCTTAAAACTGCCTTCTGCTGCTGCGCTGCAAGCAAAGCAGGGTAGAAGCGCAGGCTGTCGTTTCGTAATACTGTAGATGAGTTCGTAGCGTAGATGTATGTGTCGTGAAAGGCGTGTGTGCGTGCGTGCAAGAGAGCAAGAGCGAAGAATGGAAATGACTTGAAAGGTGCTTTGGGAAAGAAAGCTGATTTGAGGAGATACTCTCTGACTGAGCTTACAACAATCACAAGATGCACCGCTGGATATCTTCTTTTGAAAATCAAAGATTTGAGCCGGCCCTACGGTGCCCGTTGCCGCATTTCCTTCTTTCTGCCTTTCATGTCCTCGTCCCTTTTCCTGTATACACCTCCTGTAACTTGACACCGTTTCCGCCGGTCCAGTCCAGCCTATAATGCATGCACTGTGAGCTGTGAAGCGAGGGCCAGTGACGTGGTCCCACACGAGTGCCGTCTTGCGTGCAGTCAATGATGTATAACACACGCGCTCTCAAAGAACCATTGCCCTCAAAGCTTCCCTTGCCAAATCTTCCTACACCTTCTAGAACGCCTCTGTCAAGGTCCCCCACAGGCAGATTTTAATTATAGTAGAATGGTCTCCCACGACGTCAGTGTTGTCATGGCGTGATATGGGGGCCGCCGTTGGGAGTGCTGAGAAAGGTGACAAGACACCTGAAAGTCGAGACAAGTGTCAGCGGCCGGCAACGGACAGCGACAAGAAGTGGCGAAAAGGACCGGCAAGTGGGAAGAACAGAGTGGAGCTTGGCTGCGTGCTTGTTTCGTTTGAACAGTGACCATTCGTGTCCCTGTACGCAGAAGTACAAGCCAGCCAATGCATCACCCAGCTTGGTTGTGTATATTTCCATGTTTGCTTCTACATCTGACGCGTCGCTCGCCTCGCCCTCTTTACGCGTCGTCGATCTGTTCGGCGGCCAGACGCGTCGCAGTGACCGGCATTTGCACGCAGAACACAGGACGGTCTGGTGCCTATTTGAGGACACTGTCGAAAGCATATACTTGTTTCATATACATGCTGGACGTGCTTTCGTGCATGCAGTGCGATGTGCTTGTGCCCGCCATGCTCACCCTCTGGCTTTGTCAGCAAGTGGCGATATACTGGCTGAGTCAGCATTGTCTGCCGGAAGCAAATCCGCGTGGCATCGACGCAACTTACAGTAGAACTACATGGTAGATATGGCGGTGCAGTCACTACTGCTGCTATGGAAGCCTGCATTCATTTCATATCTTTTCAGTAACCTCCAGCGAGCGATGGCAGTAGAGATCCGCTCCAAAGGGCAAACCGAGGACTCTGCTGCCAGTGCAGTCCTCTTTCTCTCTCTTCAGCCAACACAGCCAGAACTACCGGGAGAGACGTCTTCGCACTTGCAATGAGGCACGCTGCGCTCTCTTCGACGATGCTATAGATATTATATGCAGCTTGCACATGGGCCATCAAGGGAGTGCTCTGGAAGGACCTCTCTGTCTCTGCACACAAACACAGACAATGGACAATGGGCATGGGCGCGCACGGATCTGCTACGATGACAGGGAAGGTGCACGAATAGAGCATGGCAGCTGTCGAGTTGACTACGGGGGTTGCTCGCATTTCCAGCCAGCCAGCCAGCACATCAGCAGCGATGGGCATGGGCGAGGCCGCCGGCAGAGACGTCGCTGATGCAACAACACACAGCAAGCAGCAGTGCTGATGTGACTGTGACAATACACTGACTGCACAATCTCGTCACCCAACAACACAGCACACACTACAATTCCACTCGTCAAGCACGCCTTTGTTGCTTGAAGGGCCAGTGTCCGAGGTGAGTCGCAGAAACAGGGACATGCGAATCCCAGAGACATCTGCATGCAGAATACGGACCTGATAACGCATGCTCTGTGACTCCATCGTGTGCACCATGCAGTACTATATACCCGTCACTCGCTCCTCCCACACTCGTTCAAGCCTCGACCTCGCTGTTCTGGCTGCCTGACTGCTCTGCACGGACATTGACAAGTGCGACAATTTCTGACACTGCAGCAGCAACAGCAACAGTCCTCGCAGTCCTCTGGCAGGACTACAAGCACTCTCAGCTGTCATCAACTACCACCCACGCTCCTTGCACCCACTCTCATTCGGTACGGTCCTTCCTTGTTTGGCCAAAAAGCACATATACACCTCGGACTTGCGAAACAGCGGTCGTCTAGCTCGATAACCACTCTCTATTCACTTTACACGACATCAATTTAATCAACTCCGTCCTCGAATTCTTCAGAGAGCTGGTTTCTCTGTCATTTCAAATCCATCTCAAGCACAATCCAAAGCATCTCGCATGCAAGCCTTCTCATTCCCTCCTCCGGAAGGAGCTCCCATCCCTCGCACTTCTGTCTCTCCTCACAATACCGATCCTGGCCCAGGCTCAGCAGGAGGAGGACCCACGCACATCACATCATCTCAAGCTCCAATTCCACCTCCCAAAGATTACCGCCAGCACCAACTCCAATACAGTCTCGACATTGACACTCGAAACCGATCCAGCTCTGGGTCAAGTAATGCCTCTACAGGAGGATTTTGCAACAAGACTCCTTTGGCGGCGTCGTTTCCACAGCATGTCACAACAAGCAGCGCCAGCGCTGGATTTGAAGCTCCTCCGTCGGCTGCGTCTGCGTCTGTGACTGGACAAGCACCTACATCTGGGCAGCAGCCGCCAGATTCGGGCATCGGAGCTATTGCGAGATATTGGAATGCGAACCCTGCAGCAACACTGCATACCGCCGGTGCACGCACAAGCAGCCGATCTGCCCTCTTGGATCACCATAGCAGCATCTCAACTGGCCCCACTGCACATTCCGCACCGATACAGACACACACTTTCGTACAGCAACCTCCAACGTCAGCCACTCAGGCGATTCAGCCTGTATATCACCTCTTCCCGCCCTTGTCGTCGTCTGGAATGGCACACTCATCAACCTCCGCGCCAGCACAGACGTTGGCATTTTCATACCCTGCATGCGCGTCTGCTCCACCTGGTCTCATCTTCCAGCAGCAAATAGCACCTCAGCAAGGGCAAGAGCAACCTCAAAGTCAGCCGGCACCGCCGTTCTGGCCGAGTCAGAGCCAGTCTATATCAGATCCTGGTCATTATGGCCATTTCGTGACGACGCAATCTGCGAGCGCGTTCGCTGCAATGTCAAATGACCGGCAGCAGCTCGCTGGGAGTACTTCGATGTTTGGAAGCGTATCCCACAGCGGGCACGGCAGTGCGGCGCCTTTTCATGATGTTCACTCGCAGCATTCGCAGCAGTCGACTCCCCAGCACACGCTGCAATATGGACACAGCGGATCTAGATCGTTTTCTGCGCGACCCCATCTTCAAAGTAGCAGTAAACCCAGCTTGAACCTCGGTGACGCAGCTCATTGGGAACGACAGCATGATGCACGCACGCCTACAGCGCATCACTTCTCCCAGACGGCATTACAACACCCTCAGCCCGTATCAGCGCCGCAGACAACGACGAGCATCGCATCTTCCTTCGCAACGCGCAGCTTGAGAGAACGATATGTTGGACACGCGAGGGATACTTCAGACGCGCATGAGATATTACAAGAGGATGTCGGTAGTCCGACTAGCGATTCTGGCGAACACGGACATGGTATTTCGCATGTTTCGGACAAGGAGAAAAGAGCGAGCAAGCGTGTCTCGCTGTTTGATGGTAGCGAATCCGGATGGTCGGTCGATTCGTACTCTTCTTCGTCGCATGGCCATGCGTCTGCGCAATCGCACGAGGCGGAACAGACAGACTATACTGGCGGCCTGGCTCGTGTTGGAAGTATGTCTGAACAGCAGCAAGGCTTGTCGGATGTGATGCAGGGTGTAGAGGAGGGAACCACACAGGCTAAAAGTGTTCGGGGTAGGGGAAAGAGAGGGAAAGCGGTCGTTCAGAGCAAGGATGAAAGGCGAACTAGCGTGAGTCTGCATTGCTTCCATCGAAAGGACGCCTAAATAGTCCCACTGAGTTGTGACGGGTTTTGTTTCCGTGAAATCTATTCCCCAGAACCGAGAATCTTCAGCACGCTTCCGAGAGCGGCTCCGAGAACGCCAAACCGAGCTCAAGCGGCGTCTTGACTTTTTAGAAGGCAGAAACAGACAGCTGGAGCGCGAGCTTCTGACACTGCGGGGAACAACAGGCGGAGAGACTTCTTCTGGCCTTGATGCGAATGTCGGCGCTGGAAGTGGGGCAGAATCGATGGTTCTGCTCAAGCCTGTTCAAGCGATTCGGTCGGGCACTGCTTATCTCGCGAATGCAAGTGCGGGAATGTCTGTTACGCTTGAAGCTGGTGGGAGGCGAGGCGAAGCAGGACAAGAAGGAGCAATTGCTATGCTCAGACATGAGAACATGCTGCTTGTCAAACGGCTACGAGACGCCGAAGACGAGGTGCGTTACATCCAGGCGTGCTCTATTCTTTGATTCAGAGGTCTCGTCAGCTCATGACCCTTGCTTCTGGCTATCATAGATCGAAAGGCTTCGCCAGCAAGCACCGCCGCAGGAGGTCTGGACAAAACCCACGTCTTCAGCACAGCGAGCAGGAATGGGAGCAGGTTCTGCATCTCGCGTACCGACAAGCGGATCGATCTCGTCACACTCGCGCATGACTTCGCAGTCGTCGACCTTCTCGCGCGCAGATTCGTCTGCAGGTCCACCATCGAGCGTCTCGCAGTATGGCTCCCATCCTTCTTTCTCCTCTGCTTCCACGGGCAATAGCAGCGGAGTGCCTGCCATGTCGCACGCTGCGCAAGTCTTTCACGCTCGACAGCGCTCTAGCTCGCTTGCCAGCAACATTACTTCTGCATCTTCCTCGGCACATTCGCACGGCTTGCATCAGCAGCAATTCGGATTGCTCGCGCAGAGCAAACACGAGCCAATGCCGGGCATACCCTCTGCATACTTGCAGGATCAATCCAGCTCGCATCAGCAGCAACTTTACAGTGCACCAATTCAGCAGTATCAGATCGAACAGTCCCCGGATCCAGCAACGGCTTCGGCTGCAGCTGTGGGATTTTCCGAGCTCTCCCTCACTTCGCCGCCGTATTCATCCTCGCAAAGCGGATTGCAGACTTGCCCGAATGCTCCACTTCTCTCGGCTGCGGTGCCTGCAGCGGATGCTGGCTTTGGACTGCCTCACAGTCTTCAGGAACAACACTATGTCAGCTCTCTGCAAGAAAGTCAGCTAGCAGCGCCTCTTACAAGGTCCGAGCCAGCATCTTCTGCCTGGCAGCAGATCAACGCCAGCGTCTCTCCTGTTCCGCCAAACGTCGGCGGTGCTGTTTCGCTGTCTCCTCGTGTGTTCCTCGGCCAGCAGCACAGTCCAAACGATATGAGCATCGCGACTGTCGATGATGGGTCGTATTCCGGCACCATGGACGTCTCTTCCACAGCCATGGACATCTCAGCAGATGGCAGTCAGTTCCACGGTCAGGCGTACTAGACGAGAGCTGCTCCATGACACCTTCTAGACAAGAGCTCTTCCGAAGTCTGAGCAAGGCCGCACATACACGCAATACCGGCCTTCTCTGCACATCTTTTCGCATAGCATTGATTGCTTCATCGTCTTTGGTCTGTCTTCATTCTTCAAATCTTCGCGCATACACGGCATCTTCGAGCTTGCGACATTCGATATCCACTCAGAAATGTTTCTGGCCTAATACTTGTTTTCTTCGGCTAGCCTGGCTATCATCTGCATGACGCACAGTGCACATCAGTCTCGTCACTGATCCGTCATCAGCTTTCATTCTATCTGTCGTATGTGTGAGACCTAGAGTCCAAGCCACATCTGCATTTGCGGCTGCAATGCATGGCATGGCCAGCAGCGCTGCGCCTTCTCATACCATTTCGAAGACATCTGCAATACACATATGAGCGTTGTCAGCATTTCTTCTTTGTGTCTGTGCCCCTTATTTGTGCGGTGTCATGAATAATGACTAATTGGTCGATGCTGAATGGAGCGAGGAGGACCGTCTCGGCTCAGGAAGGCTGGGATCGCTGCTGCACGTTGCTAGGCAGGAAGAGTATGTCAGAACGATGGGACATTGGATGACACAACTGCTACTTCGAAGAAATTTTACACGCGCTTTAGAGAGTCGGTCGGACGTCATGTTGCTTCTTCTTCGCCCTCGGTGAACTTGACACGTTGCTTGGCTGCATACGAGGTCATGCCCTTGCCAGATCCAGTGACTCCGACTGTAAAGCACACGTCATTCATTAACGAGGAAGTCTCAGAAAGGTCGATTGAAGATGGCTCACCTCGTCCGTACGGGTTATCCGGGGTCTTAAACATGGACTCTCCGCTGACTCCAGCAATCTTGGTGCCCTTTTTCGTTGCCTTCTTTGCAAACGACTGCCAGCTTGTCTGTCTGTTGTTTTGCTCTGCGACTCTTGCTTTCCGCTCGACTTCCTTGCCTGCCTTCTTCTCTGCCTTTTCCGCAGCCGTCTTGGGCTTCTTTGAAGCACCAGCCGAGTCTGACGCTGCTCCATCGCTGTCTCTGTCCTGATTGCTGTACTGGAGTGCGCGCTTCTTGGACTCTGAGAGCGCCTTGACGTCGCCTCTGCGCACGACTTCTGTGGACTTGTCAATCTCAAAGATGACCGTGTAGACCGGGTCGGCCGTCGAGCCAGACACGGACATGATGCGCGCAGGGTAGAAGCGTCCATCTCCGTGCCATTTTGCAAGCACGTCTGTGCCAGTCGTGAAGCTCGCTGCGTCCTTGCTTGTTCCGCCAGAGCCGCTGGCGCCACCTTGAGCAGAGGTCGACGCCCCCCGACTACCGCCAGCGCTGCCAGCCCCAGCTCCAGCCGCACCTCCTGCCTGCGATTTGAGATAGTCCTTTGTCAACTGGACGAGGTTCTCGAGCTCTGCTTTGAGCGCGAGCAACTCGCTGTCGTCCGGGCTGTCCTTGAGCGCCTGGTTGATCTGGACGAGCTGGGGGGTCCGACATGAAACAACGTCAGCAGCATAGAGAGACATCACAGACGATGTTGTTCTTGCCCTTGCCCACCTGCAGCTCGCTCTCCTCGAGCTCTGCTTGGGACGACATGGCGTGCTTCGTGGCTAATTGGCGAGAGCAAGAGCCGGGTGCTGGCAATTGCAGGTTGCCTTTTGACAAAAGCTGACTCTTTGGGACAACCACGATATCAAGACAAGACGTGCTCATACGTCGATGTCCCCCTTCAGTGGCTTCCACTGACCGCTGAAGTACCGCAGCCGCGCTACTGTTCAGCGCAGAGCAGCCTGCACGAGACGATGACAGCACATAGGCCTGTACTTCTGGACTCACGCCAGTCGGGCATCTGAAAGTACAACGACTTGGACTACTTCGAAAACTACTCAATCAGACTGCCTTCAGGCGACAGACTGGCCTCACTATTCCGCTAAAGCCCACCCGCGTACATGAGAATGCTCACAGCCTCTTGCGAGTCAAGGCCCAGACTTGCCAACGGCTTCGGGTCCAGTCCATTTTGCGTTCGTATGAGCTGTAGGATCGATGCGTTCACAGCATCGCGTGCATCGTCGCTGTCGATGGAATGGTGCTGGCCACCAACGACGCGTATGGAAATCCAGGCTTGCGCATTCTCCTGTGTTCTGTAGAATCCGAGCAGGTGTACCTTGCGTCGACTCCAGAAGACGATCACGGCTTCTCTTGAATGGTTGACTGCCATGACATAGCACGCGTTCAAAAGTAACTTTGCGCAGTCTGATAACCTGGGGGTTGAAGTCCGGCCGGCTTGTCCCCAAGGTACCTCGTCGTCTGCTCGCTTGCTGATGACGATGATGGTGGCCACGCGATTCGCGACGCTGCTAGGCTGTCCATCTATATCAAACGGTCGCCCATAGACGACCTGGTCGTGCGCACGTGATGAACTGTTGGCTTCTTGCTGGAAACTGAGTGACGGGGAGATGCGAAGGCTTTGCGCCTGCCGCTTTGGATTTACTGGATCCACTTCATCATCCAGCGATATAGGGACATCCGGTCCTAGTGATTGTGCCATAGCTACAATGAGCATGTCTTTGGAAGGGAGCTTGATGTTTGGCTTGGGGCGGGATACGCCGACTGCCCAGTGCATGTAGTTTGAGTCATCGTTGCCCTCGCTCTCCGGATCATACGACGAATGGACGAGGTTCGCGATGATAAGCTCTGAGATGGGGTCGTACAAAGCTATCCCTTTGCTCTTTGCGGAATCTTCGACGGCCACATTGTACAATTGCCAGGCCTGGGGGACGTTGAGCTGGTTTCCAAGTCAGTTTGGTGTCTCATGCTTGGACATGGGTGGGGCATTTACGTGAGTCATTGCCCGGTGTCAATCTTGACAGAGATAGGAGTGTGCCAAGTGGTAAGATGAAGTCAGAGCCAGTGCAGCTTGGTTCGACGTGGATGGATTTCGTGTGCAGTGGACGTCCAGCCTCGTCTGCGGGTGCGGAGCTGACCAGAGCGACGGGCGCGTTTCGAAAACGCGTGGACGCCTGTCACTTTACGCGATAGAACAGTGTACTGCGCCAACCAGCGACAGACAGCCGCTATCTGGCTGCAGTGAATAGCTCGAGGGACTCGTGGCGAATTGGTCGAAGCCAGAGCTGGAGTCGCCATTGCAGCTTGCCTCTTGACTGCCAGCCGAGTCTTCGGTCACGATATCGAGAAAATCTCATACATCGACGTGCTGCCCTTCATTGGTGATATACTCTGACGCCTGACGCGCTGCTGCTCAGCGCGAGTCCGTGACTCAACGCAAGGACTGGCACGCGCGACGACAAAGCAAAGTTCATCAATTGATTATCGAGTGAACCCGTTCAAGCAATCAACACTGGATATCTGTCGCGTCAAATATCCCTATCGCTTCCCGCTACAATCTGGCCATCATATCGGTCTCGGTCTGTCTAACCTGCGGGACTGTTCGTCGCCAGTCAATTTACCGGCTTTAGACGTTCAGTGGCAGCGGATATACGCCTCTACTCATTCTTCAACACGGTTCTGCAGTTATGCTGGCCGTATCAGATCTGACAAGGTAGTGAGTGTTGCGGAGACAGGTCAAATGTCCCTGCCCCAGTTTCATACAGCTCATACTCAGGTCCTATCTCTCAGGTCCTTTGCCCTTTCCAGAGGTGCAATCCGCTCCTGAACGCTCCTTCCTCTGCTCATTCAATCCATCGGCGATGAGCGCTTCGCTACCTCACATCCAAGACGTGGAAGCCTACATGAGGGAGAAAGGGTTGGAGTGTCGGGAGAACTACTGGTCAATTGCGGTGTGCTGCAGGCATCCTCGAGATTGGAACGCCACTGCATATTGCATTTGCGTCACACGAGAAGAGCTCAAGACTCTGGCACAAGCCCTCAATTCGTACACGCCAGACCCTACCCGCTTTGGAGTGGTCACGCCAGACACTGTACCATCTCTGAGGAGAAAGCTCGAAGTGGCTCCGACAGGCTATGGTTGGACATACAGATATTCTGGCCTTCTCAATGAGGATCTACAAAAGCTCAATCTCATCGCACACGATCGGACCATATACAGACAGTACCGCCTCACTATGTACAAGATACCCGTCAAGATCGCCGAAGACTGGACTGGCGAGTTCCCCACTTTCACGGCTCCGAAGCACGCGCTTGAAGTTTGCGACAAGGTTCAAGACGTCCTGTTGACTACCCTGCAGCTGATGCTGGTAGACGCAAGAGCGGCACAGCGGGCCAAGCTGTTGCTCGACTGCCGGGCAGCTGGTCAGCAGATAGTAGACGCAGCATACAGCGAGACACCTCAGGAGCAAGCTGCTACTGTGTGAGACGTAAGCACTTCTATTACGCTCGTGCTGGGAGATACTGCATGTATCAATGTCATCAGTCCGATCCCATAGAGCACGTGATATGCTGCGGCTGTCGAGTTGCGCAATCCGTGAATATATTCACAATCTGCCAAACCCCGGACGTACTACTTCATTACTACTGCTGAGGAAGGAAGGAGGTTAAGGGATTGCGCGACAGAGCAACGGGACTCCCTATCGCACCTATCGGAGTGTGGTGAATTATAAGCCCAGGCCCGAACCCACAGTCGACAGGTGCGCCACAAAGCCGCGCCGGAGCCCCACAATGCGTATGCGTACAAGCTTGGACAAGATTGGTAGGCATATCAACTTCCTGAGCCCTACCCACGTACTGCCATAAAACACTCTCCTCCTCGAGGTCCGCTTCGCGGAGTGCCACCGGCGTTTGGATGAACCCGTGACTGTCTCGGGTGCGGAGACAGCCCACACGAGACGTCGACCGACAGCGGCACTCTCCTTGCTTTCTTCCAACGCTTAGCTCTACCCTAGAGCACAGCACTGTCGAAAGTAACCAAAGTCAGCAGTCATGGGTAATAGGGAAGACATCGAATTTCACACGGTAGATGTAAGTTGTAAGGATGCTGAAGGCGCGTATGTCTCGCCCGCAATTCACGCTGACGAAGTAGGTCAAATTCGCGACCGCAAACAGGGCGTCACTTTGAGAGGATGGTTCTACAAGTCCGGTGGTCAAGGCAAAGCTCCGTGCATCGTGATGGCGCACGGCTGGACAGCGACCAAGGAGTTTGATCTCGATGACTTCGCAACGGTATTCCAAGCAGCTGGGTTCAACGCTCTGGTATATGATCATCGGTGAGTACGCTGGACGCTGTTGGCTGGCATGCTGAGTAACGCAAAAGTGTATTTCGCATGAAACTTCGACAGTGGATTCGGAGATTCTGATACCGCACCCAAGGCGCCCAGACTGGAGATTATTCCGTCTCAACAGCTATCGGACTGGTCTGATGCCATCACCTACGCTCAAAGCCGCTCTGAAGTGGACTCGAACAAGATTGGCATCTGGGTTCGTGTCACTGCAAGCAAAATGAGGGAGGGCATAGACCCGCTGAGAAGGACTGTTTGAGCAGGGCTCTTCGTATTCGGGAGGCCACACGCTACAGCTTGGCGCTACAGACAAGAGAGTCAAAGCAGTCAGCTGTCAAGTCCCATTCGTGTCGGGTAGCAGCAACTTCCGCTGCCTAGTGCGGGCTGACTTCATCGGCGGTATGCTGGCTGCCTTCGAAGCTGGTGGGCATAGCTGATCAAGAGCTAGGCTGATAACGAGCTGAGCCATGTCAGATGTAGATCGACACACGAGAGCCACTGGTGGGAATCCCGGTGTCTTGCCTGTCGTTGACCCGGACGTCAGTATATCGGTGCTCTGCGTTCTGATTCAAGTTGATTGACAGACTTCCGAGTGACATAGCCAATGGCCGCTTCGTCCCTGCCGACTGCAGACTCCTGGGAGTTCTTCAATCGGGTTGGCAATGAAGGTAAAGCCAAAGGAAAATGGGTGAATTCTGTCACTATGCGAAGGTGAGAGCGATGCCTCGCCTCAAATCAGCAGGAGAGGCTCACAGCGGCTTCATTGCATGGTGTGGTTGCGGGTCAATACGTCAGCATGGAGTACTTCGTTGCATACGAGCCAGGCCGCTTCGTAAGTCATGACAGTGCACCTGAGACTAAATTATGCTCAAATGTTTCATGGGTTCATGCAGGTCGACCTCATTTCGCCCGTACCGCTGCTCATGACCATCGCTGAGAATGACGTGCTCACCCCAACGCACGTAGCAATCGACGTGTACACCAAGGCGAAGGAACCCAAGCAACTCAACATCCTGAAGGGCGCAGGTCATTTCGATGGCTGTGAGTTGCTTTTCCCCGGTACTGGCCATGTCACGGTCTCGAATGTCTCTATTCCCCGCAGACACAGGCAAATGGTTCAAACAGAATAGCGAAACTCAGGTGGCCTTCTTCAAGAAGGCTCTCCTCGACGATTGAAGGCGAAGAGTACCAAACGTTGGCCATCGCAACGTTGGGATGCGGCATGATTTTCAGGGGCTTCAAGTTGTAACGTGGGGCTGAATGGGGATGCTTTCTGAACGAACAACTCCGCGAATAGGCGCTAGGAGAAATGGGGCTCTGTATGGAAGGCTTCCAAGGTCTTACGTGTAGCTTTTACTGTTTCGATCTCAAGCTCGAATGCTCTCAGGTCTACACCTTAAACGCCACTGGTGTTGCAGCTTGACTCGACGAGGCTGGCCAGCGAAGTGAGACCCACCGAGCATACAGATGCACTAATGCGCCTGCGTAAATGCTTCCGTTGCGCTGGCACTGCTCATTGCAATCGGCGCTGTCGGTCATCCTCGCCAGCAGTAGGTCTCTAGAGGCTGATTTCTGAAGCTCGCAGCTTGCTTCCGCTCGTTTCGCGAGATGCGACGCAAATTTAGGCATTCGTCATGCAGTGTTCTGGCTCTAATGCCTCTCCAGCTGACATTCTCGAACCAGTCATGGCGCAACATTGCCAACTTGGAACCAGACTGCATCCCATTCCTGGTCGAGCTGCAGACGGGCCAGCGCAATCAGACTCCCCGCACGTACAAGGGTCATGATTTGACTAAGGCTCACTCTTTTCTCTCTTCTCTCTCTCTCATATCTTCTTCTCGTATCTCTTTGTCACGGACTACCCTGGCTCTTCAACTCAGGGTACGCAGTCCTCTTCGATTGCAGGCGACCGCCCTCCACGGACTCTACAATGGCTGGCGACGGTGACCGCGAAGGTCGCGACGGTCTCTTGTCCGCAGAAACGATGCCAAGCCTACCTGCCGAAGTCATTCGTCAGACAGCACAGGAAGTCGCCGGGCCGCAACTCCGGGCAGCCCAGTATACCGATATCTTTCCAGCCCTCTTCGCCGAGCCTGTCCCGCCCATCAATCCGACTTTCAAAAGTAGGTAGGCTCCTAATCCTAGATGCTTCCATCAAGCTGACTTGCACGATTTCTCAGCCATGCTCTATCTCTCGAAAGCGATTTATGCTCTGCTGGAACCTGATCTGTACTGGATGGTCTCGCTAGTTCCCCATTCCGACAAGTGCGAAAAATATGCCGAGTGTCTGCGAAGCAAGCCTCAGCGATGCGAGTTCGTCCACTACGTGCAGATCTTGGACAGAAACTATTTTCCAAGGTCGGAAGCTCAGGTGGCGGCTCGAGGAGAAGGACCAGATTCAAATGTTCTCTACTTACTGCAAGCGTGTCGCCCAACGATACTGCAACTAGATCTCTCCGTTCATATCAGGCCAGTACTCGAAGCCGTTTGCACCGACCGTATCGAAAGGTTGTCCCTTGGAGAGACTCAAGCGCCCTTTGATACGCGCATGTGTCCGGACTGGCTGCAGTTGCTACACCGCACGGCGCCGAAGCTGGTCGAGCTGGACCTCAACGACCCTCTATATCACTCGCGAGACTATGAACCGCGAGATGTGCCGACCTTACCTCAGTTGCGCAAATTGACTTGGGGTGTCACGGATCGTGGCTGGCGCAGACTGGACGAGACTCCAGTACATGACAAGCCGTCGTTCTATACAGCTCTCGCTTGCGCGCATGTCAACGGATTTGAGTACCTGGAGATCGACTTGGACGAATCTTTTGCTTGCGTCGATGCTTTGAAGGAAGAAAAAGGCCATACGATCCAGGACGGCATCAGTGGCTCGACAAAGCGACAGCCCTGTCTGAGTGTACTGCGGATCCACGTTACCGATGCCCTCAAGAAAAATGAAGGAGTGTACAGATTAAGCATGAAGCTCTCGTGCTTGAGCAAGTTCTGCAAGATTGCGGAGATACACCTCGTCGGCCAACGCAATTCGAGTGCAATGTGGTTTGCGCTTGTTGCGCTGCAGGTGTCCCTTGAGGGCTTGCGCGAGCCAGATTGGCTGCCATCTTTACGGCGCATCAACATGATGCGGTGTGGTATCGAGCCCCATGCGTCCATGGAACATCCCACGGCTGAACAGATTCGGGATGCAGGCTGTTGGGTTAGATTTTTCAAAGCGGTGCAGGCTCGAAGGAATGTCGAGCTGATAATTCCTCGCGAGCTGGTTAACTTTGGAGATCTGGCCGACCGGGAGCCTTGGCAGGAAATCAACGAGTCTGACGGCTAGAGCAGTACTGACCTATGTATTTGTTCTTTGTTTTTGTATTCACCCGCAATACATTCATAGGTACAGTTGAGCTGCTGCTTGACTCGCTCCGGCGGTCTACGTTGTCGCGATTAGAAATCTGTTGTGCTCTTAATTCTGAGTGATTGATTGTTCGCTGTCAGTGTACAGTATGATCCACGCTGTGACCAATTTCCATGTGATAGAGAGCCGTCCACCGCGTGAGGGATCGTCGGAATCGCCGCTGACGGAGGCCCCGTCCAAGCTTTGGACGATGACGACTGGAGAAGTTGGAAGGAGCTGCAACGGCGCTGCTGCGATCGCATTAGATTGGAGATGCTGTCAGAGTTGTTCAACATCGGCGAACTGCGTGCATGTGACGGCTGCTTGCTGCCTCTTGGATCTCGAGAAAGGTGTTCAAGGCTGCACAGACACTGCGCACGACACGACAGCAGAACTGCAAGCACCACTGACGAGTCTCTGTAGCACATCTCATCACCATGTCCACCTACGCTGAAAAGGCAGACAGCGCAGTGGGCGAAGTGGTGAGTGAGAGCTGATTCCTTGCCGTGCAGCCAGCTGACTGAACATGAACATGCATCCAACCGCGCAGGCCAGTGTAGGCATGGGCCAGAAGACTCCCATTGGCACGACCTCGGACCCTCTGCATCCTGTGAGTGCAGCTTCCCTCCTCACTGCGACGCGTTCTTGATGACACGTCCATACGTGCATGGTGACCTCAGGCTATCCTACCACTCCCATCTTCGCGCTTCCCAGGCCACTGTCCACTTCCCCATCGGACTGTGGACGCTCGCCTTCTCCCTCGACTCTGCGCACCACTTTGCACCCGGCCTCTTCCCTCAGACCGTGAGCACCAAGGGTCTCCTCGCGCGTTTCATCCCTCCAGCACCCGCAGTGCCAATGCTCTCGCACTACCTCAACGGCGCTGGCTTGCTCTTTGCGACTGTGACCATCGCAACCGGCGTCAGCGAGCTGCTCGGCATGTGGCAGGGTCAGGCTAAGCAAAAGGGAGGCTACATGGCCGCCCTCAAGGATGCGTACACCGCCAGCGAGGATGACATCCCCGCCAACAAGCTCAAGACAACCATTACGCACGCGACGATGAATGACTCGATCTGTGGGTATATCTTTGTTCTCGAGTCCTTGTTGCTGTAGACGCTGACTGCTCGTCGGTCTCGCAGTCGCACTGTGTGCGTGGAACTTCTGGACTCGAGCGAAAAACCCCGGACTCGCTCTCCCAGCGCTCAATGCATGGCTTTCCACCGCCGCTCTCCCGCTCTTCATGTATTCGGCCTACCTCGGAGGTAGCCTCGTCTACAAGTATGGCGTCGGCGTTATGCGACAGGGTGCAGCAGCAGAAGTCAAGGAAAAGCAGCAGAAGCAGCAGTAGACCTGCATCAGCGTCAGCGACTGTCGCCAAGATGTCGGTATCGAATGAAGGAAGAGCTGCGCTGCTTTATTGCCAATTAAGGGTATGGAACGATATGGTAATGCTTGATGGCTTGCTAGTGCCTGCCGCTCGATGGTGAACGAGAATGAAATGAAAGGAGTGACTCAGATTTTGCGTATGAGTTTGTTCTTGAGTGAATGTCGAGTCAGCTTTGCAACGTTCCGCGGTGAGAGTGGTTGCTCACTCTAGCGAGCCAAGACATGTGCTGCGCCGGCACATGGCTCTCCCTGTCCCACGGAGAGACACTCGAAAGCGTGTTCTTGTTGCCAAAGATGTAAAGATGGTTCCTGGCCCTTGTAAGAGCTACATTGAGCCTTCGCGGGTCTTTGAGGAAACCAATCGTGCCATTGCTGTTTGAGCGGACTGTAGAAATGATGATCGTGTCCTTGTCACGGCCTTGGTACCCGTCGACTGTATGGATCTCAACGCCATGTTCCGGCCCGAGAGCTTCTTCCGCCTTCAAGCGCAACAGCTCGACTTGCGCAGCATACATGCTGATGACTCCAATCTTTGCAAACACATCCTGAGGGGTCAGACCGCTCATTGGTGTCGCTCGTTCCGCCTGCAAGCGCATCAAGAGCTCGATAACCATGTCTGCTTCGGCGGTGTTGCGCAAACTTTGGCCTTTGCGAGCTTCGAGACCGTCGTGGTCGTAAAATGTCAAAGGCGGGCGAGTCGCGGAGGCGCTGCTTGCAATGCGTTCGGGCGAGTCGCGGATCGTGCCATTGTAGAATTGCATATTCGGGAAAGCGGAGATCAGTGGCAGCATTCGATACTGGATATCGAGCTGAATGGACGGAACGACTATGCGAGACGGGCGCAATGCTTTCTATTAGCCAAATGTCGTCAAGCGAGCGGCCAAACTGGCTTACAAGATTGCACTTTCAACCGTTCGAAAAGACTCCTATTCAAGCCTTCTTTCCTCGCCTCGTCACTGCTGCACACAGAAGGCAGCTGCTTATGGTCGCCAATGAGCACCACATGCCTCGAGCCTTTCATGAGTGGCACCAAGCTGGTCGGCTCATCGCACTGTCCAGCTTCGTCGATGAAAACGATTGGGAAATCTGCAGTCTGCATCTCCCAGGTCGTGCCGCTAATGCATGTCGCGAGACAGATATCGGAAGACGAGATGAGGTCGCTGTGGATCGTGCGTAGGGTCTTGTTGCTCATCAGTTGCGCCTTCTTCAGTCCTTCCTCGCTTCGCCCTGATGAGATAACATCGCGACATCATCATGAAGATCTGCTCCTCTTGATTGATACATACGCAGCAACGTATGCTGAGCCTACGTGCTAGACTCACCGAGTTCATACAGTAATGCGGGGCGTTCTTCGACTGGCATCTTTGCTGCTTCCGTGCCCATGTCAGCCAGCACAGTGCCCTCTCCCGCCAACATGCCCTGCATTTCCTTCCTGCGCTCGTGGAGCCTTTCTTCCTCTTCTATCCAGTGTTGAACGGTGGGTTGGAGAGGGTGGAGCCTGACCTGCTCGTCTATACTGTACGCCCGGAGATGTTCGCTGATGCGGTGTTCTTTGCCGAATCGGAGGGGAACAAGACCGGCGCTTGCGCACTTGTCGACTATCATATCGACTACGACGTTGGTGTGTGCGCAGATGAGGATGGGAGCGGCGATCTGAAAATGTTCCTTAAGCAGCTTGAGCGCCGCAACTATCGTGGCGGTCTTGCCAGTTCCGGGAGGCTGATGTGCGAGGTGCGCAAAAAAGTCAGCGCAACCTCCTTAGCATCGATTATAGCCTCCGGCTACGCACCCCTTGAATCAAAGACAGCCGGTTGCTCACAGCTGTAGCAACGGCGCGCAGCTGAGTATCATTGAGCTGCAGGTCGGGATCTCCATCGAGGCGGCTGAAGACGGGAGGAAAGGACCAGTCAGCATGGCAGTCAGAAAGTGAGACATGCAGAGGAAACCGCATACAGTGGGTTTGGTCGACTGTATCGCTTTGCCCAGCTCGCGATATATTGATTGCCCATCAAGACGTCCGATCTCAATTTTGGAGGTGGCTGCAAATCAGACTGCTCCGCCTCTGCAGGGATGATAAGGTCTTGCAGCTCTGTGCCTCGGACCTGTATATCGTGCGCAGTCCTACTCGCGCCTTTCGAAGAAGCCTCGTTGGCAAGACGCTGGGATGCGGTATCGAGCTGTAGCTTCAACAGGGCATCTTCAGCTCTGTCGAACGCGGTGCCGTCATAGCCTATGTCGAGCCTGTGGACAACGATAAGAATCGGTGTCAGTGCGTGTACATGCCAACCTGAAGGGAACACGGGCAAGGAGGAACCTCACCTATAGTGCGCGTTCTCGTCTGGCCAAAAGTTAAGGCACATGACATCTATCTGATCTGCCCACTGTTTCGAGACCCAGCCTCGAGCAGGTATAGCGCTCAGCTGCTCCAGCGAAAGGCTCTGATCCTTCAATTCAGGTACGACCCACTCGCTCGAGAGCGAATCCCAAGTGCATTTCCAGATAAAGACTACTTTGCCGCGATGAAAAGGGTTGTTGGGAAATTTAGAGCGCTCCCGCCAGGTGAAATTGTACTGCACGCTGCGGTCGGCATCCGGTGCTTCGATGTCCAAGTGTTCCGGCAACAAGCGAGGATCGTCCTCTTCGACGACTTGGGCGTGCGCGCGAGATGCGGCTTCGAATGCCGGAGCGAGAGAATGAGTCGTTTCTCGGGTGGCGGTCTTGTTGCTGTTGCGTATTCTCGGACGCACGGCCATCAAGCCAGCGAGACTTTCAACCGACTCTGCCTCTGCACTAGCAACCAGATCCCACTGCGGTGCTTTGCTGGCTTTCTTGCGCAGTCTCGCAAGAGCCGCAGTCTCCGCCTCTGCGCGTTCTAGTTCAATCAAACGCTCATTCCTCCCGAGGTAATTCTCGAGCTCTGCGGTCTGGACGACTTTGCCGGTGTCTGGACCTAGACGTTTTCGAAAAATGATCTTGTTGCTGTATGCTTGTTTTTGTCTTGCTGCTGGTGTCCGCCAAGGTGTGCGCAACCGCCAGTCGTAGCGCGACTTGAGTGATGCATGATGCGGTTGCATTTTTCCATTGTCCTCACGCTCAGCAACCTCTCCAGACCAAATGTATTCGGGCACATATTGCTTGATACGATGCTGCATCCGAAACTCTTCAAAAGAGACTTGCGAGATGGACTGTATAGGCAATGCGCGCTTAGGCTTGTGTGACGCCCGCAGCGGAGCACGCAAGAGGTGCTGATGCGCATTCTTGAATGGGCGCAGCTTGGGAGAAGAGAGCTTTGCGTCTGGCAAGACTGCCGCGCCCGCAGCTGCAGGCCTGTACGAAAGCCCAGGAGAGGAAGACGCAGGAGTGTCCGAAGTCGGTGCGGAAGATGGTAGAGCCCGATGTGTCGCAACGTAGTCTTCAAACTCTCCATCGAGAGCTTCCAGTTCCCTCGCGCTGAGATTTGCAGCGTCGCTGCCTGGTTCTGGCGCAGACATCTCCCATGGATCATTATGCGACTGAATGCCGAAGTCTGACGATGAAGACAACGTGTCCATGGCGACTGGTTCATCGCGCTTTCCTATCGTTGTGCTTGACGATGATGCTGAATTTCCACGTGCTCCTGGACGACTTGCAGATGGTGGCGATGGTGGAGGCATGTCGAGAGCAGCGGCTGCTTCGGGCGGCAGGGCAGCGTGAGTAGCGTAGCGCCTTGAGCGTGCATGCCGTCTAATATTGTCCGCTGTGTGCCTTGATGTGCCTGGATTCGAGATTATGGACTGATGGCTGCTGCTCGCCTGCTCGTGCAGGATCTGCGAGGAGAGCTGGCGACACCAGGCCTGCCAGCCGCGGGCGAGGGATTTGGAGTGCATCTTGGCAGTGATATGTGTGTGTGTAGATAGATCTGGCGTGCATGCGGGTGCTTGCAACTTGGCTGGGGATGCCAGTCGACGCGTCTTATCACAAATAGACGACGACCAGAGCAGCGGGCTAGCGACCAGCCCAGTGTTATGGCTGCATCTTCCAGAGAGGGTCTAAACAAAAGGATGCGCGTTCATCTGTAGCGTTAAGAGGCACGAGCGAGTGGATGCTATGACTGCAAAGCGGCCCAAGTCTCTGCAGGCGGATATCTCAAGGTCGTGTGCGTCCTTGATGAAAGAGTGGCAGCACGAGTCGGGTGCCTACACTTGAAATGAGTGTGTCCACTGTCCGTATCGACTGCTCTGCTCTGTGCAATGGTCGACAGCTGGTCAGCGTCAGCCTGGAGTCGTGCATTGCATTGCATTGCTCGTCGTCGTCGATGATCGACAGAGACAAGAGCATCAAAAGTCACAGAAGCGTCTTGCACTCTTGACGAACAACAGCACAGCACTTGTCAAGCCGCCATGCAGGCCTCGTATGGCCGGCTGTTCCCATCAACGCCCTCGCGGGGTCTGCAGTCGTCGCAGCCCATGGACGGGGGTGACAACAACAGCAGCATCAACAACGCAGGAGCAAAGAACACGCCCGGGAGACGCAAGAGCACGACATTGACGCCCTCGCGCTATATTCCACCCTCTCCACTGCCTCTGCGCGGGTCCCAGTATCAGTCCCAGCAGTCCTCGTCCTCTCAGACCGCCCAAGCACAAGTCTGGCCACCATCATCACAGACCATCAACACGTCCTTCCAGGATAGCAAATACCGCGTCCTAGCCAACAATCCAGTCTTGAAGAGTGCGATTGACAACAGCCAGAATCAGATTGACGCGGCTATCAAGACGCTCAAACACGGCAAGAGCGAGCGCAGGAGAGCTGTAGAAGGTCTCAAGCTCGAGCTGTACGAGGAGGAACGGAGGTGGGAGACGGAGTGTGAGACATTGCGCAAGGAAGGCGCGGACGTGGTGAGAGGTGCGTCCGCTCAGCTATGCAGAGACCTTGGTCCTGTGCAGTGCGGCTGACAGTCGTGCTCGCTCCCAGCCCTCGAACGCGAAAAGGGCGAAATCGCAGACGCGACTGCAAAGCTCACCCAGCTCGAGAATCGAAAACGACAATTCACAGCGCAGCTTGATGCACTGAGAGCAGAAGTGGATGAATGGGCGCGCAAGTTGGCCGATATCGTCGAAAGTCAGTTTCTTGGCTCTTTTCCCTGTCCATTCATTCTGCTTCATTCACGTGATCCTGGCTGATAAGCTTGACACTCTTCTTTGATTATTATTATTCGCGTCCCTGCAGGACATGAACGTCAAAAAGCTGCATTCGAACAAGAAGCTGCTAAAGATGGCCCGGAAATGGCGAGGATAGAAGCTGCGTCTGGGTTGCGAATCGAAGGGCGACCACGTGGGTCATTCATGCCACTTCTGCGTGCATAGGGACACATTTGGCTGACTCGCCTTAAACTCGCTCTTCCTCTGACTCCCAATGTACTCTTGCTCGTGCGAATGCCCGCGCAAACGCGCGCGCGCAACAACAGGCGACGTTGTAGCCTTCTTCTTCAGTCGCGTCGACCCCTCCGACCACACGCGCTCGTTTGAACTCCACCTCGACGCCTCTGAATTCGAGTACACCGTACCATTATGCAAGCCTTCTCTTGCGAGTGGGAGCCTAAAAGCCTCACTCGCGAGCTTGAATGAAGACAGAGACCTGTTTCGATTCTTGAAGCGCGCGAGAGAGGGCTTTGTGGATCTAGTGCAGAGGGAGGAAGAGGAGAGGCGGAATGGCCGGTGATGAATGCTCTGCTTTTACAACGAGAGCATGGTAGGATAGGCTTGGACGTGGATTGGGTCTTGGAGCGGTATCGATGATCCGAAGTTTGTGGGGCTTCAGTATAGCGGGATTTGTTGTTGTGGAATCAATATCAATTTAGGCCTGTCGGCCATGTCAGCAGTGTACGCGAGTACAAGAGCTCAAAGACAGTGTTAACATGCGTTTATGAGCTCTGTGGTCCTTGTCTATTCGAGGTTGCCACCGGCCCAGCTTGAGGCGTGTCTCTGAGCGAGATCTCATAATCATGGCTCTTGACAGCGTCTACTGCCATCAAGCTATGCGAGCGTGCATAAAGTCATACGCTGGCTGCATGATGGCTGAAACCATCTTGCAGTCCTGGCCGGTCAAGCTCGGCGCCCGACTGTCTTCCTCGAGCTGTCCAAGGTTGGCCGGTCTTTGGGCAGGCAGCACACACGATACAGACGCGAGTCCTTTGAAGTGCGGGCAAAAGCATGCGCAAGCACACGCACACAATGACAATGATGACGTCGTATATTCCCTGCGCATCAGGCAACCTCCCTGTCGACAGGCTACACACGCATGCACGCAAACCCCCTTTGATATGACGGTGGATGGCGGGTATTGCGGATCCACGCTTCAGCCCAGCCGTCAGCCATGCGTGCCTTTGATGTCCAATCATTATTTGTGCTTGGAGCGCAGAGGGCACGGGGCGGCCAGGGCTGGTGCGTGGAGGCGGAGGCGGTGGCGGAGGTCCAAGCTGGGCACTGCGAGAATGCACAACAAGAGAAAGAGACAAGACAATACATGGCAGACATGATGCCATCCTGCACGCACAGACGCTTCAAATGACCCAACAAAGACCACTTCCGTCTTCAGTCCTGAACTGACCTAACCCCCCGGCCTGACATGCATCCAAACTCCATCTTCGCGACTCTTCGGATCTCACGCATTTCTGAAGCTGGGAAGACTGGCGAGCACGGGCTTGGGCTTGTTACTGCCCGTCAGAATTTAGCGCAAACCGCCCGCTTCACTTCCTTTTTCCTGCGCAATCGCAATCTCCTTAGCGGATTGATGAGCCTCGAAAGGGAGGCCATGCATCGGTAAAGCATCAAACAGCACGGCCCGGTGCGAGTCGCAGCAGCAGCCAGCAGCGTCGACAAAGGTAAAAGCTCAAGGCTGGTCCTCGGCTCGCTCTTGCGGTCGGCGCGAGAGGACGCTGGATCCGCTCATGTCCTTGCCCTTGCATCATCCAAGAGCAGAGGAGGAGGGATATACCCCCCGGGCAATTTCAAAACCCGCCGAATCACTCGTTTCAAGGCCACTTTATTCAGTTGCGTGATATACGCTTTGTGAGTCTGCAACTCCGATAATGCGAGTCCGTTGACGTTGGCGGCGCCGGGGCTGAAATTCGGATAAACGATCCCCATGTCGACGCAGGCCCTCGCGTGAATTCCCATCGTCCACACTTTTCCACTTCAAAGGGTTTGCGTGTACAGACTCACTCTGTCGAGCTTTCGTATTTCCCTCTCGAGGCATACTTTCTTCTCTTTGTCCATCTTCAAACCTTCGAATTTCCGAGTCCTCCCTCGTCCACGCTTCAACGGTCTTGCGGTCATACGAGGTGTGTCATTTTGCTCTCCTTTTTCCATCTTCAGCCTCAGCGATCTACTCATTTGCCATTGAGTATCGGGGGAGTGCACGTCATGTCGAACATCATGCAACGAACGACATTGACAAGAACATGACAAGACGTGTCCAACGTCCAGCGTTCCGGCTCCAACGGAAGTCGTTGCGCTGCTTTTCGGGGAGGGAGCGCGTTCAACTGAGACGACGCTGAACTTGTTCTTCACTGTGTGCGACAGGATCCTATAATCGCACAGCCTCGCGTGTGTATCTTGCGTACCGGCATCGACGGCCGCCGGGTGCTGTGGTCGCTGGGACGAGGTGAGCGCCGTCTGACCTGGTGACACACCGCAGCGACTCAGGCCGCGCTGAGGTGCATCTTGTCTTCCTACATACTTGTGCAGATACGCACAACAAGCACGTCTATCACACGCATCTACAAAGCACACCCTCCTCAGCCCGTCAGCCCGCTGGCTGGCTCTGCACGCGGCTCGCCCGGAAAGACGCGACCAAACAGGCCATTTACGCGCAAACTCGTGAGCACGCGCAGACTCGCAAAGCACCAAGCACAGCCTAGCGACCAGGGACAATCTACGACTTTCCCAAACACGCGACGCACGACAGCGTCCACGTTTGCCGTCTCGCCGGTCCCGCTTCTCTTGTCTTCCTGGCGACTCGGCAGCGGCGTCCTCGTTCCAACCCTACACGACCACTCTCCTGGCTGGACATCTCTCTCTCTGTGGTCCTACCTGGCTCTCGCTGGACCATCCACTAACCACCCACTGACCCTCGCGCACTGGACTGGCAATCTCATCAAGAATAGTGACATCCAAGCACACGCGCACGGGCGATAGCTCTGGAAAGGGAAGGGGAGATTACTCGAGGACTCAAAGCAGATCTGTCTCTGTCTCTGTCTCTCATATCAAAGCAGCGATAAGCGCGGCATTCATCGCCCAAGCTGCTCATCCAAGTCACTCATCAAGGACCCATCCCCAAGCGCCACTTTCCCACGTGCTGGTGGGCAACACCTGCACATAAACAATGTCAGGGCCCTCCAGACGGTGAGTCTTTGCTCTGCATCTCACTCGTGTTGCTTCATTCTGACTGTTCCATTTGTGCGCTCGCCTCGCCCGCTCACTCCGTACTCCTAGCCAACACCCCTCGCACCACCCACAATCACAATCACGCGCCCTCGCATCGCCAGCAGGCACCTCTGGGTCCGCACAGCGCGACACGATGGCCTCCGTCGCAGCATGGCGCGATCAATTGGCACTCAGCTCTGAAGACGGGGACCGCCTGGAGACGGGCAGCAGCGAGGACATGGGCGGTAGTGGGACTGGCGGAGGAGGCGGTGGAGGAGCGACGAAACGAAGTGAAGGAGGCAAGGAACCGCCAGCAAGGAGAAGATTGGTCACTACACCACATCGTGAGTTGCCTATTCTGCTTTGTGTGCATCTTCTGCTGCGCTTGTATGCGCGCCTTGCATTGGCATTGTGCTCTGCGCATGATCAGAACTGCCCTTCGCTTCTGGCCGACGCTGGCGGATCGCCAGCCTCGGTGTTGCAGCTCATTTCACGCAAAGTGTGACGTCAAACTGACGGATTTCCTCAATCTTTCCGTCCCTCATCACCGCTCCCCCGCCGCGTGGCCTTTGCTGCATTTTGGTCTCGTTCCCCTCGCGTCTCCCTTGCTGCGATTCGGGGCGTAGAGGTGTCTGTGCTCAGCGAGGAATTACGGCGGAACCCATTTCCAAGCGCAGAGAGACGAGATGCACTCGCGAAAGAGCTGGGTATGGAACCCAGGAGGTGAGTCCCTGACCGAGGTCTTGGTGCTGTGCTAGCCAGAGCACGACTCGGGTAAAGACGTCTGACATTTGTGGCCAATTTTCCTCTGGACTCGTGACTCTGTACGGCGATGATCTGGCTTCTTCCTGGCCCCGTGCTTGGACAATTACGGTCTTTGATCCTGCGAAACCGTCTGCTTCTCGGACGACTGAAGAGTACAAGTATGGGTGAGTCTGCTGCAGTCGCTTCTGAGTTGCCGAAGAGTCAAGCGCTACAGAGCTGACCAAGCTGCGCGTACGCGCTCTTTACCTCACCCTGTAGTTTCAGAACCGGCGGCAAGCAGAACGACTTCAGCGTGGACGACCAGTCTACAGCATGATGTACCCTTATTACGGCCCAGGGTATCCTTATCCCGGCGGGCCAGCGCCTTATCCTCCAGCGCCTGGGATGCCTGGCTATCCCATTCCTCCTCCAGGCGCTCCAGCAGGCCCAGGCTGGCATCCACCAGGTGCAGCCGGAGTCGTAGGCGATCCTTACATGGACATTCTCGTCCCATATGGTCCGAGACGGCAATCTGCACTTCCACCGCTCATTGCAGGAGACCATCTCTCGCATCCTTCGCTGGGCATGTCACCCACTGCTGGTGCATCACTTGCTTCATCATCAAGAGATGCAGATTCCTACGGCCCAGGAGGACATTATCGCCTTCCGAGTTTGAGTGGTGCCGGTGGACCCGCTGCCGGCTCGTCAAGAGGCGCAGGTTTGCAGATGCCGGAGCTGCGTGGGTACGGCCCGCCATCGACGCTGGACCAAGACCTTGCTCGCCTCCCACCAGAGCGCGAGAGCAGTGGTCTGGAAAGAGGATCACTTTCGAGATCTCGTGACGGGCCTTCTCCCTCTGGTACACTCCGAGCATCAGCATCCCAGGGCAACATGCAGCCTTTTCGTCCCATGGACTCGCTTTCTTCGCATGCAGGGTACGAGTTGCCTGTGCCTAATATCCGCGAGCGACCAGGCAGCTCGTCAAGTTCCGCAGCACCAGGTCTTGACCCACCATTCGTTCTTCCCCCGCCTGTTTCGCGACGCAGCGGTGGCCACGGAGCCGCTGGTCAACCAAGTCCATTTCCTTCGAATTTCAGCACGAGCGAATTCTTGAGCCGACCTCTTCTTTCGGGCAACAGTCTTTCAAGAAGCACCGCGTCTGGCACGCCTGGCAGGCTTCCATCGCTTTCGCAGGCCCTGGAAATGCATAGTGATTTGCCAGAGCTTTCGACATCTGGTTTCTACAGTGGTCAAAACGCTTCCCCTGCTCGACCAGGCACCTCATCAGATCTTCGCAAACGATCTAGCTTTGGCAATCTCGGAGGTGGAGCCGGATCTTCGTTGCCATCGCTTGGAGGAAATGGAAGACTGCCAGGCAGCTTGGGCGAGCTGGATCTGCCGCCCCTCCGGCCACTCAACACCAGTCTCGCAGCGTCCTCTGGTAAGCTGAGCAGCCTGAACAGCAGCAGCGCCGCTCGGCTGGCGGGTGCTGCCGGCAGCGGCGGTGATCTCCTCCCTCTTCCTCCGCTGAGCTCGACCATGTCCCTAGGCAGCGAGAGTTTCCGCTCCCCTCGCGCGAGAACATTACAATCTTCTCAACCGCGCTTGCAGAGCAATACTTCGCATCATCATGGCCTGGATTCGCCGATGCTGCACCACCCTCTCAGTCAGCTGCAGGGCTCATCGTCTGCTTCGTCGAGGTTGCGTCGTATGCCTTCAGACGTTGCGATGCAGTCCAGTCTACGCAGGCAAAGCTTGCGAGACGCAGAGATGGCGTATAGTGGTGGTGCGGAGGGTCGAATCTATGGCAGTGGAGAGCCTGATGGCGGAGAAGGCGAAGAGTCGAGAGGTGGGTCCTAGTGGTTGGCTGCATGACACGTTGGCCTGCGCATGAAGCTTGACGCTTGTTCGCATTGACAGGCCGCAGTGCTGCGCATTATGCTGGAGCAGGCATGACCCACGACAGCGCCAAACGAGCACGCCTCGAGCCATTTATCTAAATCTAAGAATGTTTGAGTGGTTTTGGACCAATGTCTAGTGAGTGCAAGTCTCATTGAAGAAGGAACAACAGTTTGCTGAAGTCCACCATAGTTCATCGGTTCATCGTCCACCAGGATTGGTACGCATACACTTCCTACGAAGCGCACTTTTACCAAAAACAGTATTCGTCTCCTTGGATTCAAACCCGTCTGCTCACCCAGCAGCAGAATTTCACCTATTGCAAAGATCTGCGCAACGACCTCCCACAAAATACACACGATAGCCCACGATACACACGATAATCTGTGGATGCAAATTAGTGAGGAAGAGGTAGTAGTACAGTCCGTCAGCACGAGAGCTTGTACTGTGAAAGTAGTAGAAGTCCAAGGACAATTTCAGAAGTAATATTGTATGTAGCGAGTCTCATTTTCCAGTGATGATACCAAATCAGCAATCAGTGCAAAGCTGCATCACCACATTCCCACAAAGGTCAAGCTGGATAGGTTTGAGTGGACAGCGGCTTCGTCTGAAAAAAAAACCATATCAATCTGCGAGCGAAGCTGTTGGCAACATTGCGTGTGCAATTTGAAGATTTGGATTGCGCTACATTTCTCGACGCTTATGCGACGGCTTATCGACAAAGTCTATCCGCTAATGCGTATGGAAGGCTTGCTCTTTCACAATGAAAGGTCGAGCCTGCCATATGAAACCACTAGAGCACATCTACCTGACCTTCTGGATGAGCTCAGCCTCGGGGATGGCGGCGAGGTCAGAGGATCCACCGATGAATTGCTGCTTGATCCAGACCGAGGGTACGGTCCTCTGGCCGGTCTGCTTCTCGAGCCAGTTCTGCGGTAGCAAATAGACAATGTGTAGACCTCAGCATGAGTTATTGTACACGAATGCTGCAGTTGCTCGTTCAGCTGAGTCTGTAGTCAGCATCGGCACGCACCTGGATATCTGCACCCTCCTGGCCCATCTCGTCGAGCTCGAGGATGCCGACCTGGGCAGCGTCGAGGTCAAGGCCGCCCACTATGCGCTTTGCCTTTGTGCAGCTGTAGCGTTACCAGGCATATCATCTGTCAGCCGACTAGTATTGATGTTGACGTCCGTCCAAGTAGCCTGTGATCAGTCAGCTCACTATGGGCAGTAGGACCTGCACGAGAGGCAGCGAGAGCAGGATCAGCCTCAGACCGACGAAGCTTTGTGTGTAAGCAGATCTCACTTGGAAAAGAGGACCACGGCGTGGTTGTCGATGAGTTCCTGCGAAAGTCACAAACGAGAGCACATCGATGGCATCATCAGCGTCTACACCGGCGCAAAGAGAAGCTCCCTCCTCGCAAGCACGGCGCACCTGTGCTTTCTGCTGTGCTGCGCTCATGTTTGCTGCTGGGACTGTGGTGTACGACGATGACATGCACTGTGTTGCAGTTGCGAATGGGAGCAGAAGCAACCCGCTCTTCGCTGGTTTGCGTCACAAAGCCCGCGCTTGATGGCCGCCACCGCCCACTTTTGCCACCATCATCCAGTCAGCGTCACCTTGATATTATTATGAAGCAAGCAAACAAGAAAGTAAGCGAAGAGCTTGTCAAGCTGCCTTCAGCTAGCACTGTACAGCATCTTCCTTCACCGACTACACATTTCTCCGGCGTCAACATAGATTAATGGAGTACAAGCACCATCTGCGCATTTACAGGGCATCGCGCGGCTTTCAACTTGGACTGCATTTCTTCTTCCCTTGAACTCTTTCCTTGGTCTAACCCAGGTCATCGACCGCGCCCAAGCGCTCCATCTGCAGCGGCACGCAGACTTCGATTCTCAGAGGCCATGTCCTCTGATGGCACCGAAGAAACAGACTCAATAAGCAAGTGTGCCTTCGAATGCACAGATAGCAAGGACAACAACCCACCAAGTGACCGCCTCAGCGAGTCGATGAGCTGTTCCCTATCCGCAAGTCTCATGTTGGTATTCTCGAGCGCGCGTCTGAGCTCCATCTTTTCCCTAGTCGCGACTTCATACTTTTCACACATCGCTTGATACTGCTGATTTGAAGGTGCAGAGGGAGCAGCAGCGACGGAAGGGGCCGGGCCTCTAAAGCCGGTGAATGCGCGTTCCCAGTCATGAGAAGTGTTCGAGGGTCCTGCTATCGCTGCAGAGGGAGGTGATCCCGCGTGGGCAGACACTGATCCTGTCGAAGAAGCCACCGGGCCCGCTGTAGCATGGGCATGCAATTTGGCAGCCAGCGCCCGTTCGCGCTTCTCGACCTCTGCCTCTCTCGCGACGAGCGAATTGAGTAACTTTTCCTTCTCTTCTAGCTCCTTCATTCTTTCTTCTTTTCGTTTCCTAAAAGCCTGCTGGGCAGCGCGATTTTGAGCTGCTCGTTTTGTTTGTTTCAACGTGCGGCCATTTCCTCCCTTTTCGTCACCTTCTGGACTCGGACTGTGGACGCTGTGAGACCGCTGGCTTGCACTGGCTGCTCCTGCAGCCCCGCCTGCTCCGCCTGCAGTGGTGGAGAGCTCCTCAATGGATTGATTGTACGGCGACATTTGCGAAGTGTCGAAGCTGAAATTCGTGGATGTGGTGGATGGCTCGAGAGTGGGCGTGTACTGGTCGAGCAATGAGACTCCAGGGAAGGAGTGATGGTGGTGATGGCTTGCGGTGGGTATGTCTGGGCTGCTTGCATCGGCTGTCCTGTCGCTAGGACCGCCGCCAGCAGCAGCAGCAGAAAGGGACGCCATACCAGCGTATTTCCGCTTTTTGCAGCCTTCGCCGCCGTTTACGTCGCTGTTGGTACCCGAAGGCCCGTTGCTTCTTCGCAGAGGTGAGGGCGAGCGAGGGCGTGTCAAGGATGGGGTCGAGGTGGATGGCCTTCCAGCCTTAGCCGGGTCCCACGGCGGAGGCAGAGATTCTCCTAGATCAGGCGTGGATGTTTGAGAATGTGCGCGATGTCTGTTGTGCGCGTGCGAGTAGCTGTGCAGTGCAAGGCTAGAGTGTGAGATTTGAGAGTCGTGGTAGCCTGGCGGTGGCGGCAGTTGATGTGCGTGCTCCGTCTTGGGCGCGGCCGCTGCGGACATGGCAAGGTCGAATGCAGACGACGATGATGCAGGCCTCAAGCCAGATGTGACCCTTGGAGCTGCCTGCTGTCCAGCTTGTGCACTTCCGGCACTCGACGGTCTTGCTTCCAGCGGTCCTTGCGGCGTTAGCCGGTCTATCCCGGGCAGAGTCTGTCTGTCGTCTGCGTGTGTGCCGGTTGTCCGTTGAGATGGGACAAGGTGCGTAGAGCGGTGTACGAGGTGATTGCTGTCGTTGTTGTCCTTGTCCTTGTCCTGGCCGCCGTCTGCTGCTTGACGTTGTCGCTGATCGGGAGAACGGATGGGCGGCAGGGAGATGCGAGTGCTTGCAGGCGAGTATGCGGTGGTTGAGGTGAAAGGAAAGTCGTGTTGCTGATGGCCCCTGCTGTCCGGGCGTGCCTTGCCTGACGCTGCTGCTTCCTGGTCGAGGTAGAGTGGCGAGACCTCAGGCTTGTGGACCGAAGCGACAGCGGACATCAAGCGCAGACAGGATGCCGTGTGTCTACTCTCTTGTCGAGTGCCTGAAGGTGGGCCTTTGCTGTGGTGCGATGTGCAGGTCCAGGACGTTGAGGTGCCAGGAAAGAGGCGAAGAGGAAGCAAGAGCAAACGAGGAAGAAAGAGAAGAAACAACTCGAGCCGGGCCTCGTCGGTCCAGAAGCTTTGGCTTTGGCGAGTCTCTGGACGTCACGTCCCGCTGACACGGCTCTTTGTCATGCGGCTGCTTTGCTTTCCTCTTGCGTGCCTCGAAAGTGCCCGCGTCGAGAGTGGGCTTCCTTCGACTCCCGCCCCCAGATGCAGCTGCAGAGTTGACGATGAAGGTGGACAGCTTTTCAAGGACCAGCAACTTGCCCTTTGAGTTGTTGGTGATGCTGCATCTCGCACCGGCCTTTGCAATTGTCGCATCTCCAAGCTGGGCAATGCCGCTGTCATGTCATGCTGGGTCAGGCTGACCGCGAGAACGCCCAAAGCCGCATTTACGTAAGCGCACTGACAGTCACTCTTACATTGCAATTATGCGGTATCATATGGAATAGTAGTATCAACATGCATAGAGTACACCACCTACACACACACACATCACAACAATCCCGCCTCTCGCGCCCTTGCCTCCCTCCATCCACCTCGGAGCAAGCCAACAGTCCACGCCTTTGCTTTGTTCCACTTTGCATACCGATCCGCGAGCCACTCGACGACGCCCAAGCCGCGATACCACAGCTCAAAGCTCATCCAATTGGACAGCTTCGCGCGCCACAGCGATAAACCCTTGAGCGTGCACTGTGCAGAATTCAGAAAAGCGAGATCGGCGCGGTAGACTGACATGCAGCAGAATCGAGCCACAATCAGCCAGACTCGCCATGGTGGGTGCGATGGGTTGAGCGACTTGTCGAGGGAGCGTGTGAGGTCGCTGTGGCAGTATCGAAACAATCAGTCATAACCATGGAAGACTTCAAGATTTCGCGCCACCCACTTGATTTTCAACACCATGAGCAACCGCCTCGGCACCCTCCGGAGCAGCTCAAAGATGCTCTCAATCATTCCTTCCTGCGCGAATGCGTTCCTAACACGCTGTTGCTCTTCGGGCGTCTGAACAGCGAGCGCAACGAGGCTTCCATCCAGCGTGCCCTGCAGCGATCCTTGAGCATCAAAATCCTGTGCCTCCATTCCCGCACGTCCAGTAATCGCGGCTTCGAAAATCGGATACATTTCAGGTTGGATGTTGCCTACGAGCTCGGCATATCGACGTCGCTCGGCGTCTACCTCTGGCGTCTTGGGTTTGAGGAATGCAAGCCACAAACGGGCGTAGTTTGTCCGCAAGGACTCGGAAATGTCAAACCACAGTCCGTGGTCGAGAAGGACTATCTCGAAATTGTGCTTTGAACGAGAGGCGCTTCGGCCAGCAAACGAGACTGGACGGATGAGGAGGTTTCCAGCGTGCTAGAGCATGTGACAAACGCAGTCAGATCCTCGGCGCTTGTCAAGCCTCTGGCATTTCAAGACCTACCGGATCGCCATGGAAGGAGCCGTCCACAAACAGCATCTGCGAGAATATGCGCGAAATTTCACAAGAGACGGCATCTATCACCCGCACCAAATCAGCCTACATGCGATCCGAAAAGCCAGATTATGCCAGTCAGCACTCACTCCGGTCTATGCCGTGCCGACTGAGATATTCCAAATCGTCCACACGCCCGCCCTCGATGAACTCCATAACAAGGATTCGTTCCTGCGACCAGAGCACTTCAGGCACTACAAGTGAAGTCTTGCGAAGCTTGCTGAAGTTTGCAATGCAATGTTTGGCATTGGAAGCTTCGTGACGGAAGTCCATTTCGAGTGGCAGACTAGAAAGCGCGCACATGTCAGAAATCCCTCAATCACAGTAAGCTGGAAAACTAGAGCGTGCGACTCACTTTTGCTCCATCTCCTCGCCGAGCCAGGTGAATTCGAAAGATGGAAAGAAGAAGCGAACAACCTTGAGCATGAGCGATCTGCGGGCGGGCGGGCAATGGCAAGCATTTATCAGCATTGCGTCTTTAAGTGTCTCCATAATACCCTGCTCGTGTGCCAAGTGCGACCCACGTCGTCGTCATGTCCAACTGCGTAAATTCTTGCAAATCAGGATGCATGATCTTGACTGCCACTTTTCTGCCGGAAAGCTTGTCGATTGCGATATGGACCTGCGCTAGCGAAGCGACGCCGATTGGGTTCGGGTTGAAGTCTGAAAAGAGATTGTCGAGGGGTTCGCCGACATCTGATAGGAAGAGACGCTGGATCTCGTCGATGCTGTGACGGCGGATCATACACGCGGTGGAGGTACGATTCAGCGAGCGCTTCGGGGACCTGCCTTGAAGTCAGCCTAATGTAAGTTGCTTACGGAGTCGGCGAACATTGATCCTATAGAGGCTGCTGGTCAGTTCATGATCCAAGTCCGGAAAAATGGAAAGCGACACCTACCTGAAGAGGGCGCATGGTCTTTGACCATTCTTCGGGGATGAGCTGGACAGCACTGAGATGCTGTCCAATCTTGATATAAATGCCACCATTGGCTTGAAGGACCTCCAAGACCCTCTCTGCGCATTGTTCTGCCAAACAAAAAAAAGGGACCAACCCTCCGGTCTTAGCATTCCCCAAAAGTGGTGGAAAAGAACAGGTGAAAACGCACTGTGGCATTTCTTATAATCATTATGTCGCACAGCAGGATCATCCCATTCTTTTCTGAAGAGAACTTTATAGTCCCAAATGCAGTGCAAGACCGCGACGCCTACGAGACTGCATCGCTTGATGGCAATCATGAATCTTCTGACGGGTGGTATGAAGTACCATCCGATAACGCCGGCGAGCGCGAGCGCTGCTGCGATTTGCAAGATCCACCATCTCCTTCGTGGCTTGCGGGTGCTCTTGTCGTTGCTGCTGTTGGCGAAGCTTCTTGATGATAGTGATGGTCCTGCTTGCGATGCGGATCTGCTGCCTGATGGACGATTGCCGCGGAGAGCAGGCATAAAGGCACTTTCCGCAAGCCTGGACGGGCCATACAGTCGATATGGAGCATGGGAAATGCTCTGCGGCCCTTTGGACGCGCTGCTCAGCTGCCGTGGGCTTGGGGTGCGATTCCATACTGTCGAGGTGGAGGCGATCGCGTAGTTGACACCCGGCTGCGACGAGCCTGTGAAGCTGCTATACGAGCGAGCATGCCATCGTTTGTTCTTGCTCTCATGTATGAGAAAGGCACGGCCTCTCCAAGCTATGCTCTTGCTGCTGTTTGCGATCCTGCTGCTTCCACTAGTCGATGCTACCGCGCCTGACGTCGATGATGATGATGATGGCTCAGACAAGCTCCGCCGACACAGCGAGCTGAGCAGGCGCGACTGTGACTCGAGACGTCTTGCATGCTGATGCACGTCGTTGATGTGCACACGCACACCTCGCCAGGCGATTGCTGCGACACCCGCGCAGGCTGGCGTAGTGCCATAGAGCATCCGGACGTTGGCGAGCAGAAGAGAGGCGAATAGTGACGGAAGATGCGAGATGACCCCGCTGTGCAAGAAGATATATATGTGATGCACGCGAAGCAATGCACAAGTACATGCACACCGAATGCAATGCGATTCACGGGCTGGCCCTCTGACCTGTCAAGCTCTCATCAGTAGACAAACGCCACGTCTTCCAGTCCACAGATATGTTAGAGAAAGACGATGTTGATTGCGCAACACAGGTGATACCACAAAGAGATGGAGAGAAGACAGAGATGGAAACAGAGAGTCGACGAGCGTGTCCTTGAGGTCTAGTCCATGCCTGAATCTCTGAAGGCCTTGACGTCCGGACAATCTATCCCTCCTGCATGAACCTGGCCCCAAGACACCCTGCCGATGCCTGATTTCCCTCCTCTACTCTTCGGTCTCGACAACCTGCGTCGTCAGGCCCTATATGATTCACAAACCAGTCAGCGACAAAGTGGGTGCACCGCAGCGACAAGGAAAAACAGCCCACCTTGAAGTTGACGACGCCTGGAACGTGCGAAACGACAACGTAGAGCTTCTCCTTTGCGTTTTCGTCGTCGTTACGTTTTCCTGTGTGATCAGCAAGCGGAGACGATACGGTCAGCATGTTGAGACGCCAGAAAGACTTTGGCTTTTGCCAGCAGCGTGCCGAGCTAAACGCTCGTCCGCCAGTGAGAATGAACCCACGGGAAAGGTTGACTCGAATCCTTCGTGGCACAGACTTGATACCCAACGCCCATGTAGCAGCGTTGAGGGAAGGGTCGATGCGGATGTCGGTGGTGCCCATTGCCTGCTGGGCGAATTTGCGAATCTCCTTTACTGCCGTGGGTGCGCGGTGCTTGAAGCCGAGACCCTTTGTGCGCTGCATTGCCAGAACAGAGAAGAAGAGATGTTAGCGTGATTCGTGGAAACGAAGCTCTGTTCTGTTGCGCGCAGAGACGCCTCTCTTCTGTGTGGAGCTGGCTGGCTGGCTGCTGGTCTGGCGTTTCCTGCAGTTGATCATTCTTCGCTGTTGAGTCCTTCCTGGCCCAGCTTTGACAGCAAAGCGCACGCAAGCATCAATTGAAGCGTCTTTTGAGGGTCCTGTGCAGCTCTCAAGCATCGTCCAGGGCTCCCTGGTCGTCCTGCTGTCTCTCCATTTCCATGCCCGCCTTCTCGATCTCCCTTGCTCTCCAGGACCCTCCAAAGTCCTCCAGCCAGCCAGTCCAGACCTTGTAGGGGGCAATTCTGCGCGCTGAACTGGACGAGACACTCGCCTTGTGCAGGTTTACGGTGTATTCACGGCTGACGACCTCTGAAAGGGCCTGTAAACGAATTCAAGGCCTCAGCCGTGCTCTTCCCCTCTACCCGGTCCAAGACCCCATCATGCGACTCACGCTCTTCTGCTGGCGCGGCTTCTTCTCTGCCTTGGTTCCGCGTGCCATTGTGGGAGGATGCGTGGGATATCACAGCGAGTGAGTGGGACAGCAGCTTGCAGGCTCTCTTCGTGGTTCACTGTCTCCTTCGCTGGTCCCCCGGTGGCGGCTCCCCCTCGAGGCTGGCTGCTGCCCCCTATTTCCTGGTGGCGTCAAAAACTGAGGAAGGCTCAAACGGAAGAACAGGCGGGCACCTTTAAAAATGCACAGAAAATCAGAACATGCGATGGGGATGATTGTGGATGGATGATTCAAGTCGTTGCTGTCTTTTCAACTTGACTAACCGCTCAGACCGTACAAAAGCCTCTTCCAAACGACAACAGGCCAGGCCTCTGTAACTGGGCAATCGCTCCTCAGCAGCTTTGGCAGCCACTGGCAACTGATCCGTCTCGCCAGATATGTCATACTCGAGAGCTTCCTCGGCATATGGGCCATTCCTCCCCAAAATCCCGGCCAGCAGGTCAAAGTGTGTCTCTTCAAGCTGATGGATCGCGCTCTATAATCAAGAAATTGCACATAACAGTGAGTGCAAGCCATGCAAGGCGGAAATAGCTCAATTGAGCAGGATATGGAACGTCGACGTGGGTCCCTGCATGCACGCAGTACTCTTCCATGGCGCGCAAAGTCCATCTCAGACCTAATCTCTTCGATATGCGATTCTGTCAAGGCCATAGAGGGCTGGTTGGCTTGCTTTGACGGCGCAAGTGGGACACGGCACTGCATCGTATGATCGTGACGAGGTTTGACAGCTTACACTCGGACAACCCCAGCCCAGTGACCTGCTTCAGTTGCATTTCTAGAAAGTGCATTGTCGACTTTATTCTTACTGCACCAAAGTACGAGATAGCTAATAGGAATTGCAACTGCACTAAAGAGTTTCATTGCACACAGCACTGCAGGTCCGTGGAGTGTTGCAACATCGGACTCCGGTCGACTACGACGTGATCATGAACAATCTGTGCCAAAAAACAAAAAAGGAAGAGCACGTCAGTGACCTCCATACTGACAACCCTGTAGATCAGGATACGAACACACCTTTCCCTTGTCAATGGTGACGATGGAATACAAGTGCATCTTGATCGCCTCCTCTGACCCATCCTGGGGCACATTGAGCGTTTCATCGTGAAAAAACACGCTGGCACGTTCTAGCGACTGAGGTTCGAAGCGGTCAATGACTGCTGCACGCTCTATAGTTCTTTGCGATGCGAAGCTTTCTTTGTTTTGGAATTCGGCGGCGAGTGAGAGCATGTCTGTACGAGCATATCAGCCAGTGTCGCTTTCATCAAACTTGGAAAAAAAGAGGTAATACTACTCACGGCTCATGTCTTTCTTGACGCCATTAGCTTCATAAAAGAATTCTTCACTAAAGAATCTCGGGACGTGGTATTTCTTGACGCATTCCCAAGGGACACCTTGTGCCGCACTTCCTTTCTTCTTTCCTTTATACCGGCTCTGAAGGTATTTTGGCATTGCAGCTGCCGTATTGAAGAGTGGGGCGTATGCCATAGTGATGAAATCTATGGGATCTTGAGGTATGGGTGTACTTTGAAGATATTCGCTGATGGCTTGTTCGTCGTCTTTGTCCTCGCTTCCCTTTACGTTAACGCTGTTCCCGCTTCCAGTGAGATGCAAGCCCCGCAGACTCGATAATCCGCTGCTCAAGGACCGGCTCTTCTTGCTCCCTTGACCAGCGCTGGTACTGGTGCTGTTGTTATTGCTGTTGCTTGTGCCGGAGCTGCTGCCTCCAGAAATACTAGCTGCCCCGCTGTCCGCTGCATCACCGTCTTGTCCTGTGCCCGCTTCGCCGTGGGTGTTGAAGGCTCCCTCGTCCAGTGACGAGGAGCGCGATGGCGTCGCATGAAAGCGTCTGGACAGGGCTTTCATGGTCAGACTGTTGAACGGCGCAACGAAGTAGGTGAAAGCTCAAGAGAAGACCTCAATGTGGTACTCGAGATGCGGCCCACGCTTTTCTCCTGGCCCCATCTTCGGCGATAGCACGTCTGGCACGTGCTTGAAAATCGGCAATCGGACGCCGACGTTTTCGGAGGAAGCATGGAGACGGAAGCGCAGATAAGCAGCTTGAGGACTACAGTTACGCTCCAGCCGTGCTGCTGGTTTTCAGAGACTAGTCTGACCCTGGGCAGTGACCCTGCAATGCTGCATGGACAAGCGAGATGCGCAAGAAGTAGAGCCCTCGCCGGCTATCATATCGAGTGCAAGCCTGCCGAATTACGCAAGATCCACGGTCGCAGCGGCTTTTCACATTCTCCAGCGGATAGTAGTAGTTCAGTTGTACTGCGTGTGTACGTGCGTGTGTACTGCGTGTGTCATTGATTTGGTGCCATTTGTACTGCGTGTGCGACCTCGGCATGATGTTGTACTGCACAGTACAGGAAAGGGCCGCCGCGCTTTTTGAACTGCGTGTGCCAGCGCGACGTGGCAAGGAGACGCTTGTGTAGAGCACACGCAGGCGTGGAAGCAGGAATCTGATCCACTCGATATCTCATTGAACTGTTTACACACACGATGCCGTCGCTTGAAACCTTCAACGTGCTCGTCTGCGGCGCAGGACTCGTAAACTTCGGCAAGTACAATTGCCCATCCTCCGGGTCGCTAGCCGTGGGGGCCCGGTGGGGTGCAGTATGGCAGACATGCAGCTGACGAGCGTGTGCATGCTTCATTGACACGTAGGCTCCACTGAAGGACCATGGAACCACACACGGCGCATCGAGAAGATCCTTGGACCGCGCCTGAGAGTGGTTGGCCTCATTGACTTGAATGTACAGTCCGCACAGCAGCGTATCGATGACAAGCGCGCCAGCGAGGACCAGTATGTGTCCAATGCATGGACAGACACAAGAGCATTCAAGAGTGTCAAAGAGGCAGCTGAAGCTCTTGCGAACGAGGCATACCCTCAGTGAGTGGCTTTCATGTCGTGGCCACTGACACTGGGTTTTGTACTGACGTGGCTGATCTTGCTTGGATCTTCACACCTGGTTATTTTCAATTTTATCACCTCGACAGCCTCGCAATATGCGGCCTGCCCCCATATGGGCGTGGCTCACTTTCGTCCGGCAAAAATGTCGACCTGCAAATCAGCCACCACTTTCCTCGCGCGACCCTCTTTGTTGAAAAACCCATCTCGTCCGAACCCAACATCGACAATGTGCGGTCTCTAGCGTCTCAGATCAGGGCAAATGGTACACCTCTCACGTCCTGCGGGTACATGTTCCGATACTTGCGAGCAATACAACGCATGAAGGACATCTTGGCGCAGGAAAACCTTCAAGTCATGGCGACTAGCACAACCTATTACCTTCCTTACGAATTCGCCGGTGCAGCGGGGGAGACAAACCGACTTGCGTATTGGGACACTAGCAGAGACCAAGGTCCAATCGTCAGCCAAGCAACCCACGTTGCGGATCTATCGAGGTGTTTTGGCGGAGAAGTCGATTTGAGCTCTGTGAATGCAAATACTACGGAATTCGATGATGAGCCTGGGAAGCTCAGGCTCATGTTCCTGGATGAGAGCGGCATCGAGACGAAAAACAGAATTCCGAGGGTCACGAGCGCCAATTGGAGATATGAGAGTGGGGCTGTGGGCACGCTCTTGCATGCTATCGCGCTGCATGGTAAGTTTGCTCCCATAAAAGTTGGTATACCCTCGTCTAAGCTCATCATCGATGCGATGTAGACGGCGACTATGACACTGAGTTCACAGTCCTCGCCGATGGGTACCGCATGAAGCTCTTTGATCCATACGGCGTGCCAAAATTGCATATCCGTCGACCAGGGTCGACGAAGGACGGTGGGTAGATTTTCTTCAGCTAGAACAGGAGCGAGAGCTGATGACGTGTACGCGTCTGTAGAGATCACAGAATTCCCGGACGTAAGGATTGCCGTCTCGCGAAGGGAGAGAAGCATCAAAGCTGACACATTAGTCCCATAGGACGACCCATTCGAGTCGGAATTTGCGTCCATCATCGCTGCGACGGACGATCCATCTGAGAGTGAGCGCATTCTGTCTTCATACGAGGACGCCATCAAGACGTATGAGTTTGTAGGTCTCTCTGCAAGTGAAGATTAGCCGAGAGAGCGAGGTTGACTTGGTCTGTGCAGACATGGGCCATCAGGCTGGCTGGAGAGAGGGGCGCACGAGAGCGTCGCGAGTCAGCACACAGTAAGATCAAGATGAATGGGAGGGCATGAGTAACAAAAGAAGCAGAAGAAGCAGGATCCGGAAGAAAAAAGAAGGCAGTGGCGAACTAGCGGGACCAGGAGTGGAGATACCGGAAGCGCAAGCAAGCACGTAGAGAGAGAGAGAGAGAGAGAGAGAGAGACAGCTAGTACATTCAAGTCGTGCGTATGAGCGTGGGATATATCGCTCTGCTTGCTTTTGCACGTTTGAAGCTTTTCGAATGATTCGGATCTCGCAGTCACATGGCATGCCACAGCTTGGATCAGCTCCCACTCGGACGGGAGACCTCAGCAAGAGCAGGACTATTCGAACAGCAGCGACCAGGACATGCAACTGCCGCCATGTGGCCGCCCTACCCGCCGGCGCCGCTCGTGAGCACCGGCGAGAGCGAGGGCACCAACAGCACGGCCTCTCCAGCCTCGCAGGCGAGCATCGGGAGCGCGGGCAACATGGGGCAGCAGCAGCAGCAGCCATTCAGCTTCCAGCCATTCGTCAATCAGCACCAACAGAGTCACCTCTCCCAGCCCTCGTCCATGTCCGTGACTCCCCAGGTCAGCCCGCCGCAGACCTCGCGGGCGCCGCCAGTGGCCAGCACGAGCACGAGCAACGGGACGGCGACCAGCAACAGCAACAGCAACGCTGGACGGGGCAAGCGACGCAAGTGGACTGCAGAGGAGCGGCAGGAGCATTCAGTTGTCGAGAAGAAGCGACGAGAGGACTTCAATATCCTGCTGCTCGTGAGCGGGAGCTGATCCAGGAGCATCATGCCATCGACTGATGATGGCCTTCACACAGGACCTCGCTCGCAGACTGCCCAACATCTCTGGCAAAGGACGTCCGAACAAGCGGGTCGTCGTCCAGGGCGCGCTCTCCCACGTCGACGCCGAGCGGCAGCTAATCCTCGACGCTCTGCCTGACATGAAAGCGCTCATCGAGGAGCGGGACAGCTTGCTGAAGGAGCTCAACACTCAGCGTACACGCCTAGGGCTCAGCAACCACTCCCAACGCGTAGACACGAGTAGAAACATCGAAAAGCTGAATCAGGTCGAAGCGTACGCTTATTCGGCATTTGCGAATGGCCTCGGCAGCGGGCATGGAAACGAGGGAGACGAGCAGGACGACCCTTCTCCGCAGTCGAATACCTCAATAACAGCAGTCCAGCAGCCAGTACAGCAGTCTCAACAATCGCAACAACCAGCAAATCAACCAGTACAACCATTTGCGACTCAACAACAGGGATTTTCTCCGGAGCAGTTCAGCGCTTTCCTTCAGCAAGGTCAGCAGGCACCGACAAGCGCGCAGATCAATGCATTCCTGTTACAAGCGCAGCAAGCGCATCAAGCTCAGCAGCAGCAGCAGCAGCGGCAGCAGAAACAACAGCAACAGCAGCTGGGTCAACTTCCCGGCACAGCTGGGCAGAACAACTCCGTGCATAGCCTCTCCGCAGGCCATCCGAACGTAGCTGTAGCTTCTACGAGCAGTCAACCTCCTAACAATCAGACACAATCATTACAACAGCCGCAAAGTGGCCTGTTTCCTGGCCCCGAGGGGACCTCCCACCTCTCCCCGAACAGCTTCTTCAACGGCATCGACTTCAGCCAATTCCTCAATTCTGCTGCATTTGCAGGTCAATCACCCATTGCTGCTGGCGGTGGCTCTGCTAGCAGTACCGGTGCAAGCTCTGGCCCTGGCGCCGTTTCCGCCACGGGGAATACACCGAATCAGAGCACTTTGCAGGCACAAATGGCCCAGCACATGTCACCCCAAGCCGCCGCGTTCTTTTCGGGCAACGCAGCGGCGGCTTTTGATGCTTTCTCAGCGCTGTATGGGCCATCAGCCACGCAACAGCCCGATGAAGCACTGTCTCCTCTGTCTGCATTCTTGCAAAGTAATGTGAGTCGCGCTCCATCGTATGTCCAAATGCAATTATTACACCTGAGCTCATGAGGACCTGTTTGGGCACTTCTATTGTTGTGCGCCCTCAGATGCAGCAAAACAACCTCTATGGCATTTCCGACAATTCCTCTTTGCAGCATTTTCAGCAGCCTCCAAACTCGCATAATTCGTAGCGAGCTCGCAACTCCCAAAGGCAAAACCAGTGATCATCAAAAGTGTACATTCAAAATCTGTAGCTTGAGTACGAAGTTTGCAGGGCGTTGGAGAAAGTAGTGGGAAATTGGCTTCTATCGGCACCATTGTACATTAACAGACGAATCGACTGCTGGAGCACTGTCAACACCGTTGCATACGTGTGCAAAGACAAGATATGCACGCATGCTTTCTCCCTTCAGCCGGATTGTCTGACTTAAGTTTGGGAATGCTCGCTATTGATTGGCAGAGCCCGCTGATCATGAAGCTGGACTTTTTGCCCACTTGTCGCACCAAGCCGGTGCAAGTTTGCAACCTGTCTGCTGATGGGGAATGTCCATTGTTCTGCGCCTGCATGTCGTGCATGTGCTTCGTGTGTCTAGTATACGTCGATCAGCGATCAGCGAGCATGTCGGTCTAGGCCTCGCCGTCTTTCTGCGCGCCGGAACCCGCTGCAGGCCTGGACGTGGAGCTCCTTCGAGTCCATGCCACAGTGTGTCATTCAAGGGCGTGTTCCATTCTGAGAAAAGTCTTGGCAAGTCAATGCAACACACGCCAACGCGCATCCCCTACTGTCAAGGTTCAACTGTGAGCGAAGCACGTGCCTCGACACGTCTCAATCTCCCTGAATGCGGAAGGCGCGAACGGTATAAAAGGGCCATGTCTGAAATGACTCCCTGGCAGTCTGCTTGTCCCCCTTCCAAATTGTTCCAGTCAGTTCCTCGTCTCCCACTCCTTCGTGTATGTCCACCTTCTCTACGGTACTTTCCTCTTCATCAGCTATCTAGCAGTCACCATGCGTGCCTCCATCTTTTCCGCGATCGCCTTCTTTGCGACTGCCGTGTGCGCCAAATCCACAGCTGGCTCCATGAATGTGGTCGTCGAGTGAGCGCAATGTCTGCCCTATTGGCGAGAGAGTCATCGCAACTAAGCGCGTTTGGTTCTCAGCGGCGTTACCTACAACGGTGCCAATCAGCCGAAGTCTGTCTCGTTACCCAAAAGCATCAGCATCAAGGGCAGACACGTGACGATGGACATCGACCCAAAGACCTTCGCCGTTAATAATTACGCCCTGACTGGCTACCCCGACGACCTCCGCCTCGTCACCAAGCCCACCGTCGTCTTCGCTAGCAAGACCATCACTCTCACCGATGCTCAGCGGGCTGGCACCAAGCTCGACAAGCTTGAGATTGATGCCGATAAGGCGACCATCATCTTCAAGTGCAGCGCCGGCAAGGTCAAGTTCCAGATCAATGATGCCGCGCAGGGAGGTATCTTCCAGGTCGAGGTCGAGACTGCCGCACCTGTCGAGTATGTCCACACTCTCGGAGACTCGCTCTACTACTTTGTCAATGAGTTCACCGGCAAGATCAATGGAGGAGACGGGCAGGCTGCAGTATCCAAGGCCGAAGACTCTGTCAACTACCACAAGGTAAGCCCGGTGACCGAGGCAAGGTGTGTCGTGGCTTTGCTGACGAGCTATGTCACACAGATGCTCCTTGTCAAGGACTCGCCTCAGGTCGCTACCAAGACCTTCCAGGACGGCAAGGTTAGCAAGTGGAGCGTCTCCTCCGGCGGCAGAATGGGAGGTGTCCTTGGCGAAGATGCTGTCGAAATGGGCTCCGGAGCTTCTAATTGCGTTTCCGACTGCCAGGCCCGCAACCGTGAGTGAAAACATAAAACGGATGCGTGTCCTTGCAGCCGCCTGTACTGATGGCGATCTCCTTCCCGTCTCCTCAAACCCCAGGCATCGATGGAAAGGCACCCGTTCCGTCCGACCCTACTACCCAGAGCGCTTTGCCAGTCCAGGCAACGCGCCGAGCGGTCCGCATCTAGATGCGAGCAACCTATAATGTCGGTCCTGATGTAGATAGCTGTGGAGCAGGACAGTGTTGGTAAGCATGGCGATGGGGAATTTGGTCATTTGCATGGGGCTGTTAGCTGGCTCAGCTTGCAATGTAACACACGGACATTGCTGAGCTGAGCTCACACGAGCCCGTGAATATGGTATGAGCTGACTCCCCAGCTGAACTTATCGGAACGGAACGTAAGAAGAAGGTGCATTGCTCGACAAGATCAAGCATCTTCACTCGCACTGGTCTCGGCATCGCTCGAGTCCATGCCAAATACGACAAATGCCTTGACGTGATCATCTTGATTTGGGCGGCGTGGCCGTCTTCCCCGAACGTTGCTGCGATCGCTGCTGTCCGCTGCTGGACCTTTGGGTGTCCAGTCACGCGTAGTAGGAGTCTTCAGCTCGCTGGTTCGCGGCGTCCGATCTCGAGGCGACCTCCCGCCGCCGTTGTGATCGTTCGGATATGTTGCGTATTGTCGCAGATGTTGGGCGGAAGAGTGCGAGTACTCGTGCTCGTTTGGTGATAGAGGCCCGGTAGATGCGTCCTTCCTCGTGAGTGACCCCGCTCCAGGCAGAGAGATGGTCGGAGGTCCGCTCTGCCGCTCGTTGTGCGCGCCTTGAGGATTGGGAGCTTTGTTTGCTGAGTTTGGTCGATACTTTGGGTCGCCAGAAGCCTCGACCTGAGCTTTTGTAGCGTCAGAGGATATGTCATCGATATCAAAGCCATCGTCTTCCTCCTCTTCGAGTGTAGCTGTCGCATTGATGGCAGCATCGGCATTGTCATGTGCTTCGGTTAAGAGATCGGTCGCGATAGTATTGCCTTTCTCTGCCTTGGCTTTCGAGCGTAGCGCATCGGGTGCTTCCTTACGGTCCTGTTCGACCACCACGAATGACTTTTGTCGTTGTCGCTCGTTCCACTTCAACGTACGAGTGATGGCTTGGAACCAGTCTGTGCTTTGCTTGTCGGCACAGACGGTAGGGAAGGGATAGGTTGAAGCAGTGACTTTGATGTGGTCGCCCTCTGTGGAAAGCGAGTGAAGTGAGTTTCGCTGTACCCGACTGACTGCTAGTGTTCACCTACGACGCAGTTCAACTCGCCCTCTGCCATCAAAGGATGCCCAAGCGGTGCTTCGAGAGTTGTATGGCACTACAATGCGAAGCTCCATGCTGTCTGGCAACAGCATTGGCCGGAAGGAGAGGGTGTGTGGGCATATAGGCGTGATAAGTAGAGTTGGTATTTCTGGATGAACGAGACTGCCTCCCGCTGAGAGCTGCGGCGAGCACATAACAGGTGTGAGAATGGTAATCGGACGTCTTGTGCATCTGAGACTTACTGAGTATGCTGTCGAGCCTGTTGGTGTTGCTACACACAAGCCATCGGCTTGCACGGTAGTCATGTGGTTCTCATCGCCTTGAAATTGACGAAGTCAGCCTTAAATGCCGGCATTACCATGTTGCTAGACGGGGGAACGTACCGAAGAGCTCCAGTAAGCTGACATAAGGACTCGGACCTCGATCGACAACCAGGTCATTGAGGACTTCAAAGCTTTCAACAGGTCTAGTGACTGAGCATCGGAGCTCTTTATCTCTGTTGCCGGACTTGCTGGTAGCCCCGGTCCGCTTCTCCCCGCTTTCCAAATTCTGCCATCCTCCCTCGCAGGCCTTTTCCAAGAAAATTTGGCCTGTGTCTCCTGAGCGCATAACACGTGTACGCTGAACATCCTCTCCATCGTAGTCGTCATTCTCAACAGCCCGATAAATAGTCGCTGTAAAACGCATACGCAGATTGACGCGCACCCCATCGTTGATAGCGCTTTCCAAGACTGCTTTGTAATTCGAAAAGTCGAAGTTTGTCAAGAAGCCCAAGGAGCCAAGTGCGAAAGGAATGACTGGCGGTACGACATGCTGGAACAGCCAAGAAGTGAACAGCACTGTGCCATCGCCTCCAAGCTGTGAATGTCACGAAGGGTCAGCACCCTATGAAGCGCCGACGAAAGTTTCGACTTACTGTGACAACGAGGTCAAAGAGATGCGGACTCTTCGAACACATTTCTGCAGTCCAGTAACGAAGCAAACCTTGAGGCTCTTCGGACGCGCTGCTCGCAATTCCCGCACTTGGCAAGTCCGCCTGCGAGGTGCTTGTGCTGAACGCTACTCGCTGACCAGCAGGTCGGCCCTCGGTGACAGCACTCTGCCGGCGCTGACTCTCCTTCTCCAATTGACGATCAATTTGCCGATTGACTAAGGCTTCAGTGAGCTTCGTCATTGGCTTTGCGCCGTTCTGAGCTGGAGTCGAGGTGCCCGACGAGAAGCCGGACTGATTGGAAAAGTAGCCTCGGTCGGTGGTAGAGCTTGAAATGCTTGCAGTCGACGAGGTGGCTGCAGTCATACCAAGTAGGTTGAGAGAGGATGCAGACTGCGAATGGCCAGATGCGCGCCGGGATGAGTTGCGTCTGGGCGTAGCGGAGCCCGAAGGCGCGCCTTGCGAATGAGAATGTGCATAGCCGTGGTGATGATGATGTGAATGAGTATTCGAACGGAAAAGTTCTGGATTCTCTCGCTCGATTCCAGCAGCATCAAATCGCTTGCTCTTCTTGAGCTGAGCGTCGACATAGACAATCAAGCCTCTGTTCCTGCCATACCGCGGCGTCTGCATCAGATAGAGCGCAATCTCTCGAGTGAGCTTGATGAGCTGGTTGTCGCGTGCTTTGGTCACGATTAAGACAGACTGGATGTTTGACTTGACTCTGGCTCGTCCTAGCTCTCGAGACATCTCTCTGACCGAGACGGCCGTCTCTGCCAGTTGACGAGTGAGTGAGCGGCCGTCTAGGTCCTCGTAGTCCGAGTCATAGTCTTCCTCCTCGCCTTCGTCAAAATCGTCCTCTTCCTGGTTGTCTTCTGCTCCTTCTTGCACTTCGAGAGGAGGGGCAAGCCCGCCGATTGCCGGCCGGTCGCCAGTGCTTGAAGGTCCGTCTGGAATGACTGGACTGACGATAAGCGCGCTGTCATCCTCGTCCACTGCATCCGTAGAGTGGTCTGCTTCGCTGAGGTCTGCGAGGTGGACCTTGTCTGTGACTGTCGTAGCGGGGATTCTTCCAGCTGCAGCTGTGGACGGTGGCACTGCGCTGGGTCCAGCAACCTGGCGGCCTTGCGTCTGTTTGCTCTGCTGAAGCTTTCTGCGCCTCCTCTCCTTGCGCTCAGCAGTGCGGCGGAGCCTCTCCTCCTCGCCTCTCCTCAGACTATCTTCCAAAGACTGGTTGATATGCACGGCGGAAGGCGATGGCAGCGGGATGCTGGACGATCCTGCTGACCGAGGCAGCGTAATAGACTGCGGGGCGAGGCCACCTCCTGCAGCATCACTAGCATTTTGCCCATCTGCTGCTGCTGCTCTTGTCCTCGAGCTTGAACGTGACGATGGCTTTGTGGGCGCCACCAGCACGCGGTCACCAGCGGATGTCGAGGGATCCATGGCCGGCGAGCTGACGGAAGCAGACGCGATGGACGGGTGCAGCCCTTCTTCCTCGAACGAGACCTTCTTGTTCGGGCTTGCCATCCCTTCGAGGTGCGTCTTCACCGCTGCATGACCGTCGCGATGATCGTCGGGAGAGTTGCAGCACGACGAGCAGCAAGAGAGCGAAGACGCCCTGACTGCCTCGGTCTTGTCGCCGACGTCGTCGCAGTGGTCAGCTGCGCCCTGCTTGAGCGCGAGTGCCGCTGGTCGGGGCTTGTTGGAGTGATGCGAAGCCATAATGTAGCCGCACGGCACGGTGCTTTCGGGCGGGAGAAGCGAATGCGAGATGTTGGTGCAGGGAAAGCGCAGCAATAGATGCAACTTGGATTGCAGAGCAGACAAACAGACAGCTTGCTCGTCCACGTTCAGCTCGCACCGGTCTGTAGCTTGCATCGGTAGCCTTGAATATGGTGGCGAAAAGGCAAGGCAACGCAAGGCACACCGTCGCCCCGAGCGACTCGTAGACTTGGAGATGAGAAGCGTGGTGTATTACGGAAACAGACGACATTCTGATGGGGACTATCTTACGCGATCACCGTTCCCTGTGCGGTATCAGACCAACAAACCTATATATACTGAGACCTCAATCCCATGTTCATGAAGATGCAATGACTTTTGGTCCATGCTTGGAGATGGGGACGGTCAGGCTAGTGACCGACAGCCTGGTAGTAGGTTCCACCGGCAACCTCGTCGAGGTTGTAGAGGCGAGGCACGTCCACCTTCTGGCGGAAGATGTGCCTCTTGATCATGCCAGGGAGCCAAGTGCCAGACTGGTATGCTGCAAACTTGGTGGTAGGTACGGCAAAGATGTAGTCGAGCTCTTCCAGAGTGCGTTGTCTAAGGAGGAGAGGGTTGTCAGCAGCGAATTTGGAGACTTCAGAGCACTCCGGAAAACATACTTGGTCTCGGGCAGGAGGAAGAAGATGACAATCAACGCCAGAATGTTCAAGCTTCCGTAGAAGATGAATGCATTGGTGCCGCCCACTCGCGCGAGCAGAAGTGGGAAGGTAAGGCCAAGTGCAGTCGAGAAGCTGTTGTTGATGAAGATACCCCAAGCACCACCAGTCTCACGATGGCTGAGAGGGAAAGACTCCGAGGCCACAACGTTGGGGACCGGTCCTTTGTTGGAAATATAGAGGTCAGAAACCGTTTGAAAGCGTCAGAAACCGTTTGAAAGCGCGAGAAAGCGCTTCAGCTTACCCATGCATGTTCCGTATAGTGCAGAGAAGATGTAGATGAAGACGGCAATGAGGGGCAGTCTTGCGCCAGTGCTTTCAGGTAGGGAGTAGAGGCCACCAACGATGAAGAGGGAAAGACCCATGCTGGAGACGTGTGATGTCAGCACTTGTTTCTCACGTCGTAAGCTAATGAGGAACATATATCGAGCTTACAGTGGGAAACCGAAGAGCAGAAGGGATCGTCGTCCGAAAGTGTCGATGGTATACCAGGCTACACAGGAACTGTAAGTCTACAGTCGCAACGTGTGCATGAAAGAAGGGACTCACCGATAGGTACGACGACGAAAACAACTACGGAGAATCCGAAGGAAGCCCACAGAGCTCGCTCCTCATTCCAGCCGGCGTCGACAAAGATTGTGCTCGAGTAAACTGCAGGATGGGAAGAAAGTCAGCGGATGGGCTCGACTAGCGCAGAACCACGTGCTGAGCGTGCTTACAGGCCATGATATTGATGCCGCTCAGCTGCTGGGCCACTGTAATTAGATGCATGCGTCAGTTTCAGCCGTTCTCAAGTGCCGGGCCATCCACGTACACATGACCGCGAAAGTAGCATATGATGCACGACGGATTCGGGGAACTCTGAAGAGATCGGCAATGCGGCCAAAGTAGGTAGAGCCACCGAATGCTTTATCTTCCTCTGCGATTTGCGCCCAACTGTAATAAAGGTCACGCGCGGCCTGGAGCTTGGTGCTCCTGAGGCGGCAGAACGAGCGGAAGGCTTTTTGGTGTCGACCCTTCTTCAGTAGCCATCGTGGAGATTCAGGGCAGAACCAGCAGAGAATGCAGACTGGGATAGCGGGAACGAAGGCTGCTGCGATCTGGTAGCGCCAGGCGGCATCGCCAACGCGCTCTGTGCTGAAGCCTGCAATGTCAAGGTAACAATTAGCACGAGGTAGAACGCAGAGATAGGCATGAAAGACACTTGCCGAGATTGACGCAGAAACCTGCCAAGATGCCGAAAGCGACCCAGGTTTGGAATTGCATGGTCAGACCACCTCGAATGTTGGCTGGGGCGATCTCCGAGCTGTATATAGGAATTGTTGCCTGGAGTGTGCATCATTCAGCATGACAAGCAACAAGCACAATCAGAACCCTTCGTTACGCACAATCTTGACACCGAGAGCCGCGCCGGTAATGAGACGAATGACGACCATTTCCTGCCATGTGTGGGTGAAAGCCTGACCGAGGATAGGGAAGATGCAGAAAAGACCAGTGAGGAAGACGACACCGCGTCGGCCGAGGTAGTGATTCCAGAAGTCATTGGACCAGGTGAAGACAGCGCCAGAGATGGTCAAGCTAGAGTTGACGAAACCAACGAGGAGCTGCCTGTCTGCGATGCCGAATTCAACGGGGTAGCTAATGGGAAGCGACTCAGCTACTGATATATGATTCTATGGTGTTAAGCTGCTCACGTCAAGTTTGCACCGTTGGTACCGGTGTTATCCCAACCTTGAACAGCGCATCCGAGCGAAAGAACCGCGACTGTAGCATAGAGGGTCTTGGGGTGATGCCAGCGGTGCGTGACCTCGCGGCGGAGGATGCGCAGGTCCTCCTGGTCGAGACACTCGAGGCCTTCGAAAGCTGAAGGGTTCTGAGCGACGAGTGCGCCCTTTTGAAAGACCTCCTCGTCTTCCTGGAATCCGTAGGTGGCGCAGAATTGCGCCACTTCAGCTCGGAGCTCTTGTTCGCTCTTTCCAGCGAGGGGATTGACGATGCTGTGCATGAACAGAACAGGCTTGTCAGAACCTGTATCAGAAGGCTTGAGAACCATGAAGACTCACCGAGCATTGACATTGTTGGCGAGATCTCCCTTGGGCAGGTCGACGTGTTCGTCGTGTTTTGCCACTTCATCCCGTCCGTTCAGAGACGAGTCGTGGGACTTGTATTCTGGCTTGCCTGCGAGGTCTGCCATGGTCTACGAGGTAGGGTGTAATGCAGAGTGTGGTGAAGCAGAAAGAAAGGAGCGCCTCCAGCTGGGGAAGCTATATCATCTGTGGGGGATCCGCTCTGTTCCTGCTAGCTGTACAGGCTTGACGTCGCGGAGCCCGTTGCCGCCGGCCGGAAATTGCCTGTACATGGCCTGCACCTGCACATGGCTTTGGCTTTGCTTGTGGCCTGTACATGGCTTCTGGGCGAGGATTTGACCGCGGCGGACGGCCGTCGGAATTGCCGGATCCTGTGTTGACGATGCCTGCGTGCTTTCCCAAGCTTTTGTAGCCAAGGACGCGGCTATTGAGCTGTGCAGCTCGGAGGTCCCGCTAGCCGCTCGCATAAATATTCTTCTCCATCGGCCAGAACTCCGGAGAGGCAGGCCATGATCGGCCGGATTGCAGTGCATAGAGTGTCAGCAGTGACGCCGCGAATTCAACCGCGTACAGTACGTCCATGTCAGTGGTCAGTATGCTTGTCAGTCATGGTGTGCTATACTCCAGCTCTGTGCTGAAGGCGCTTGCCTGTGTCCAAGGCGTCGCAGAGGTTCAGGCTCGTCGAAATTCGCAGGTCTGGAGCGCTCTTCAAGGCTTATAGGACATCGTGAGCAAGTCAGGCTGGCACTGGCCAGCATTATAGACTGGCAGCATATCGACGTGTCTATGGGCTGGCAGTACCTTGCGCGTATCGAAGCAAGCTGCTGCTCTAGCAGGCCTGCCATGCCAGTCATGCGCCAATCGCCACCTGCCGCCGCAAGCACATCGAGCGTCGAACAGGGCAAGCAGGCTACGAAACATTGACATTGAGCTGATGTATCCGACCCTTTCTGAGTGTACAAGATGACTGATGCTTGTATCGCAGCCTTCGCAGCCTTGCACTCGCGAACTGACTGCAACACGGTGCACCTGAACCGAAGACAGCACCTTGTCAAACAATCACGATACCAGGCGCATTGGCATGCTCTACGCTTCGCATACGCTCTGTCAAGTCTCTTTAGACCCCTTCACTGACCTTCCGCTTTGAGAACGTTCTCCCTTCACCAGTCTTCCAGATCTTCTTCGCATCTTCCAAATGAAATGCTAGCGCGTCCTGAACTTCCATCTTCACTTCTCGAGCTGACCCAACGAGCTTCCACGTAGCGTGGTCTTCCACGATCGTCGCAGGTATGAAAAGCATCCAAGTCGCTCGACGCAGGTCTGCTCTGCTTTCTTCACTCACTAAGCTGACCGCAAGATGCTTTTACAGGATGCTGGGACGGAGGCACACAAATTGCACAAATACTGCCACTGGAATGATACACGGAGCCTTCCTTCAAGTTACGACACCAAGTAGCCTCAAGCAATGCTGCACTTCGCCTACCCTCGACAGCCTTGGCTACGCACACATGAGCTCGCCAAGAATAGTGAGCTGCAGGAAGCAACAAGCGCTGTATGTCGTAGACTCTGGCGCTTTCCAGCAGCGAAGACAACACAGCAACATGCTGCTCGGAAGACGGTTATCTCAGTCATTGAGCGGTATCGGCCGGCCTCTGCAGAAGTTCGCTCTACCCCGTCAAACCGGGAGCGCGATGAGGCTGTGGAAGTCGCTGGCGACTTGTTATGGCTTGTCAAAGCAGCAGACAACGTGTGTGTTGCTCTTATCTTCTACTCGTTCTTACTGACCAGCGTTCGTCGTCTGTAGACGGCACAGAAGTCCCACAAGCTGGCTGTCGAGGCATCAGACGAACACGTGCAGGAGAGGCAGTGATCTGCGGAAGCCTTCGTGGCGCTGGTGGAGGCAGGAAGTGAGTCACAAGCATGACGAACGCATCTACACCTCGAAGAACCTTCAGGAGGATCCTTTAACTGAAAAGTGTCTTGTCACAGTTGAGTCCCGTCCTCCTCCCAAGCGCTCAGATGTCATTGAGGGAGTAGCCGCGCATCGATCGTCATCTTCTCACCCTGTCAAGCTGCCTAATGGATGAGTTGATGAACGCGACTTCAACGATGACCTTTAGCAATGGCCGGAGCAGCCACGTAGACCAAGGACTCGCTCGCGTTCACTGTGCGTTCAAAATCCAATTGCCGGTTCACGGATGAGCTTTGCACAAGGCTGATGTGAGAACCGCAAGTTCCACAAACGGGCGTCTAGAATGATGACCTCCCAGACAAGGTAGGATCGGATCGTCAGCCGCTTGACCGCCAACCTCCCACGGCTGCGTAGACCAGGGCGTTAGGAGTAGAAGCGACAGCGAACACGAGGGCATAAAAAACATCGAGAAAGGCGACTTGGGGGACAAAATAAAGTATCCCTGTAGCGCAAACCGAGCGTGGTACAGCTCCTGCACTTTACACCGGGTGGAAGCTCTCGTCGACAATATCGCCGATGGGCTGGTCGCAGAGTGGATACGATGCTCAGCACAATGAAGCCTTCGGGCAAATCTCAGTTCGTAAGTCGTCGAGCAATCGCAGAAACTTCTGATACTGGTTACGCCACTCAAAATACGTACAAATACAAGTCTGGCCTTGCCGACTACGGAGCACCATCGGGGTCTTAAGCGCTTCCGGTAAGGCCCTGCTCTTCATCGTGCAGACTATCCATAAGATCGTGATGCGTCGCCATCACGCGTCTTGAGCTATCATGGCGCGCTGACCTTGGGCGTGTAGGTGAAGCAGCGGATGTAAGCTGTCCAGCTTGCAGCAATGTATTAAGACCTCCTTCCGTTGCGTGCTGTGCATCGAAGCTTGCCTGCGTTGCGACTACTTTATCGGTATCTTGCCGTGGCACATGCTCGAGCTGCGCCCAGTAGTCGTCTGAAGGCGCGGGAACAGAGGCAAATGCTCGATAGATGAGGCCTTGAAAATGGTTCGTGGGCAAGGACTGCTTGTGGTTGATGGCGAAGTGCCTGCGTGATGTGAAGGGAGAAGGTGCCGATAAGAAGCATTTGGAACGCAACACAGGCAAGTGCGCGACCATAGTTTGTGTTGCAGATAATTCGAAATTTGACAGTGCATATGCATGAATCAGCAACTGTAGAGCTGACAATTTGTATGCAGTTCACTAATACATGCAATAGACATACCGTAAGTCCTTTTCGACATCTTCGGCGATTCTGAGTAGGCCACGGCGAATGTATGAAAAGATTCAGACAAGGTATGATGAGGATGTGCGTGCGCAGTCAAGTCCAGCCATGCATGTGATGCCAGTCGAGGCGACGGGTTCACAAAGCTGCCCATCTTCCCACTGGTCTCTGGCACTCACCGGAGCGAGATTGCAGCTTGTACTCTGTGTAAGCGTGTGAAGCTGGGCACGTATCAGGTGATGGACTTCAGCATCATTTCATTATTGATAATCCACGTCTATGCCAGCTATCTGTGAGAGTTGAGGTGCCGCACCGGAGGTAGGACGGCTTACACTGCGCGGACAAAGACATAGTCGTCGAGCATTTCTTCTGGCCTGACGGGTGCTTGTGGGTCGTGCATGCTCTCGAACGCCGCGTCAAAGAGTTCGATGGCGTTCAGGTACTTCGCAGTTGTCTCTTCGTTGCTTGAGTGTATACAAAGTGTCAGCTGAAATGTGGCGAGTGCAGCTGCATGAACAGCAGACGGCAGACACACCTCCCAGGCAGCTCTGCAGGGTATGACAGGCTGGCCACTATCTGGAGCGCCTCTGCAAAGAGCAGGCGCGTGTTTGCGACGCGGTCACCGGCGACGCTGGCCTTCTGGAGGAGATGGAGGAGGTGCGCCTGGCCGCGCTCGTCGAGGGTCGGAAAGGTCGAGAGGAGCGCGCTCGCTTCGGGGTTGTGCATGCCAGCGTGAATGGAGGGATAACTGGTAACAATGATATTCAAAGCAGAGTCAAGCTGTAAAATGGCATTCGTCGTAGCCTGTAGCTGGGTCTCGATCAAGTCAAGGCGTGCATAGAGATGCCATAGACCACGCTTGACTCTCTTTCTCTTTCCATGACAAGAACAGCAGCGAACACACGGCCACATTCGAGTCATACATAGGCAGCCTACATCTCTGGCTGGCCCACTTTGCGCTTTGTGACACGCTCTCCCGCGTAGTCCCGCAACACAGCCAGCTAGAGGCTTCCAGTTCGGAGGATCATCGCTGAATTCATTGCGACGAGCAGAGAGCAGCACAGGCTTTATTAAGCACCTACAACCATGCCTTCGCCAGCCCTGCAAAAGCTGGATACGCTGCCCATGACACCCCTACAAGGCAGCCCCACAGCCTCGCCTGGAAGCTCAAAGCCGTCTTCACGCAGAGGCTCGTCAACGGTCAACGCTGGACCAGGCAGCTCTTCTGCGTCAACCTCTGGGCCATTCAGACGCGCCAGTCAGAGCAACTCGGGATCCACCGTTCCGCGGCCTCTTTCAGCCGTCACTTCTGGAAGCAGTCAGCACGCAGTACCTGCAACTAGCGGAAGCAGTAACAGCAGCAGCAACAACGCTAGCTCTACCGCACCGTCATACTTTACTAGCCCTAATACATCAGCAAGCCTCGCAGCCCGCACAGCACTACGAAACCACTCCATCAACAAGCCCGCCCAGACTTCCGAATTCGCTACTTCCACAGGCGCGCCATCCACCATTTCGTCCCGTGCATCTACGAGTGCAGCCTTGCACGACTCGCAGGGGTCCAAAGACCATGAGGAAGCCACAAGTGCAGTCAAGCTTGCCGCCGCAGAGGCACAGGCCGCCGACGAAGATGCAAGGGCCAGAAAGACATCCCAAGAAGCAATTCAAGAAGCCGTCTCGGAAGAGCAAATGCTTCCTGCAAGTGCTCCAAGACAAGTCTCTGCAGACGTGACGACTTCACCAGCGCAGATGCATGCAGACAGTGCGCTAGATGACGAGTCTGAGAGCGACGAAGATGCCGATGAAGGACAGGAAGCAGAGCCTTTGCGAACGGGGAATCAAAGATTGCGACAGGGAAGTCGGAGACTCTCACGCATGAGCAGCACGCTAGGAGAAGGTGTGACGGCTCATTGGAAGCGCTCCACGCCGGCATCGCCTTTGTCCGTTCCCACTGATAACACAAGCAGCAGCAAGGATGCGATACAGCACACCAGCCAAACAACGTCAACAGCTGGGACACAGCTGGCGCCTCAAGTCACAACGAGTGCACCAACAAGCATACCTGATCTGTCGGTGGGCTCGCCGATGAAACCTTCCGAGCCTCAACCCGCATCATTGCCCGAACGCGTGCAAATGCAAGCAGCACAACACAGCAAGGATCGCGAACCCTCACCAAAAGCGAAACTATCGCCCATTGAGCAGGCGAAACGATCAGCGGCATATAGAGCTGTAGATTGTCACATTAAACCGCATCATAAGGTTATTGGAATTGGATCCGGATCCACGGTGCCGTATGTCGTGGATCGCTTGCTTGAACAGGGCGAGGAAGCCAATCGCCGGAGATGGGTGAGTGGCTGCTTTCGTTTTCCGATTGATCCGAATGACACTGACTCTGGATTACTACCCCAGTTCGTGCCCACCGGCTTCCAGTCGAAAGAGCTCATCGTCAACGCCGGGCTCAAGCTAGGCGACGTCGACCAATTCCCATACATTAACGTGACAATAGATGGCGCAGACGATGTCGACTATGCTCTGAACGCAATCAAAGGAGGGGGAGCCTGTCATTTGCGAGAAAAAGTGCTTGCTGAAGCGGCGGAGGAATTCATTATTGTGGCAGACTATCGCAAGAACAATAATCTGCTTGGGCAGGTGAGGAGTCGTGTATCAAATGCGACACAACACAGTCCTGAGCAATCTTTCTTCTTCGCTTCAGAGCTGGAAACAAGGCATTCCTATTGAGACGCCGCCATTTGCATACTCGAAAGGTAAGCTCGCAGGTAGTGAAGCATCCGAAATGGGTGTCGCAAAGATCTGACTTGCTGTCTTATCAGTCTTGGATAATCTGGAACGGATACCAGGCTGCCTTGGCGCGACTTTGCGGATGGCGAAAGCAAAAGCAGGACCGGTAGTTACAGTGAGCATTCTCACTTCGCAATGTCCTACTGCCCGATGCTCGAGTTGACTGCAACTCTCCGATGCTGTAATAGGACAATAGCAACTTTGTCATAGATGCGCCGTTCGACGAGGCGCACATGCGCGAGCCCGAGCAGCTCCTCATGAAGCTCAAGATGCTGACTGGCGTAGTCGAAGTCGGGCTCTTCTGCGGCATGGCTCGATGCGCGTACTTTGGAAACCAAGATGGGAGCGTCACTGCGCGCTGGTCAGACGGCCAGTCCGAGACGCTGAAAGACGGCGAAGAAGCCAAGATCACGGCGGATACGGTGGATGAAGACTTCCGGCCGACAGAATACCTGCTGACTGTGGACATGCACGATGAAGAGGCAGCAGATGAGGCAGGAGAACAGGCAGCCACGGATCAGAAAAGCTTGGAGATGGGAAAGCTTAAAGCGAAGCTGGAGATGCTCAAGATGACCAGTACGTAAGCACGCTGCTTGAAGTCGACTGCTATTCTAGCCAGGGCTTGCGCGTGTCCGTGAACCACGCAATGGACATTGCTTGCTGGCGGAGCGGTAGGCTGAATTGCCTCATCGTGCCGAGGGGCCTAAGCTCGCGAGCTCGACTATGATACCTCCCACGACTGAGAAGCTGGCCAAACCAGAGCTGACAGAGAGACTGATCTTATTGCAAGCAGACAGCAGTCAACAACGAGCCTCTACACGTCCTGCCGAATTAAAACACGTGCGCCAGTCTGATATCCGGCTATCAGATGGTGGCGTCGACCCGGCCGAGCTCGCTAGCCGCTGCCTGCACAGTGCAAGCTCGTCTGCGCAGTTCGGATACGCCATGCACAGTGCAGCAGCCATGTACAGGCCGGCACGCGCATGTGCAGTCCTGCAGCCCGCCGGGGAACCCGCAACGCCCACACACCTGCACACACTGTGCAGCAAAAGCTCCACACGCAGTCCACTGTGCAGCAGAGGGGTGAGGCGCTAAAAAACGCGCCGGAAAGGATTGCCGAGGCCAGCAGCTGGAGAGAGCATCCCTTCTTGACAGCAGAGACGCAGATCGCTCACTTCTCAGCTCCAACTTCTCTTGTCTCCACTCGTATCTTTCGCAGATTTTCATCTGTTCCCTAGACCTTTACGCCACAAAACAAGTCCTAAGCAACCATCATGTCCGCCGCCGTCCAGACCAATGGCCACGCCAACGGCCACACCAATGGCAACGGCCACTCTGAGCCCAAGATGCTCATCGACCTGCTCGAGCAGCTCCTGGACGTCGATGTCGACGACATGGCCCCCGAAATCGTGCAGTCGCTGCCCTTCAAGTGCCACGATGTCACCTCGAACAACATCAGTGCGTTGATTGCAGTCAGTGTACATCTCAAGGCCTTCTGAGCTCACCTCAAATCTGGCTTCGCAGTCGTTCACGCTCGTATGCTCGCTCCCGAGAACAAGGAGCTCGTCGACACCGCCGTTGCAGAGTACGGCCACCTCGGCTGGTCCAAGATTCGTGACCGCTTGGTGTGTAGTGGCGAATCTGCACTTTCAGTAGCCTGTGCTGAGAGTCTTTGGTTTCTTGCTTTTAGAGCGCCCAGTTTGCTGCCAAGCTTATCCCTCACATCCGCGGACGCGTTCTCGTCCAGGTCTCCCCTTCATTCGCATACAACACCCTCGCCGTCTACGAGCATGCCCGCTCTTACGATGAGGAGTTCGCAAAGGTCGGAATGGGCCGAGACCGGTGAGCAGGCGCATTGTAAATGACACTCAGAGTAACTCCATACGCTAACAATTTCCACTCTCCCCAGCTACTGCATCAAGATCCCTACCACCGGCCCAGCAATGATTGCCGCCAAGCAGCTCAACGCCGAAGGAATCCGCACACTCGGAACCTGCCTCTTCAGTCTTCCCCAAGCCCTTGCTGCTTCGCAAGCTGGCTGCCTTTACATCTCGCCTTACTTCAACGAGGGTGAGCCGTCTAGAAGCCCGTATGCGCTCATGCAATTGTCCGGCTGACTCTCAGATTTCCAGTCCGTGCCCACGCCGACCACCGCCGCTGGCCTCAGAGTGATGATCCGCTCACAAAGCACACCATGAGTGCGCGCATGGTCCACATGTGCGTATACAAATGTTTTTGAGACGAAGATGATCTGTGCTGATTTGCAATGGTTTCGCAGCATCGAAGCCTACCGCGAGCTCGAGAAGACCACCGGCAAGACCCAGCCGTGGATCAAGTCTGCCTCGTTCATCAACGCTCAAGAGGCCATTGCCAACGGCGAGATGGGCTGCCAGGGAGCTACTCCCCTCGCCCCAGTCCTCGAAGAGCTCTGCAAGACTCCAGTCGGCAAGGAGGACACCACGAGCTACAAGCCCAACCCATACGTGTACAGCAAGTCGAACAAGGGCGTCACTCCCGACAAGTTGCAGAGCCTGTCCAAGATCGACCCTTTGGCCGCAGCCAACTGGGACGGCAAGCTCGCCGACCCGAACACCGACTACCTCGCCAACGGCGGCATTGAGCTCGAGAAGGCCTGCAACGCTGACCCTATCACCAAGTTCCGCCTGCGCGATGCGCTTGAGCTGTTCATTGGCGCAGAGATGGAGTCGCGCACACTGCTCGAGGCCAAGATCGCAGAGACCAACGTCTTTGTCACTGCTGGGCTCGTCAAGGCCAAGTAGAGGGGCGTGTCTATGTCGTCTGCAAGAAGCACGTGCATGCATATCCGTAGCCAGCTTTTATCTCGTTCTCGTTCATCATAGAAGGGCAATTGGGAGTGAAGTAATCTCGAATTTGAATTTTTTTTGCGTGCATGCATGCTTCGTAGTCCACATTGCCCGCTGCCTGCTTTGGCATTCTTTGCTAAGGCATCACGTGTCTCAGCATGTGCCGGCCCGACTGCGGAGGGAGGAAGACGGAGAGGGGCATGGGAATAAGCATGCAAGTTCATCTCTGGCTGTCCATGAAGGTGTTTGTATTTATTTACTCCACTCTCCCATTCTTGATCCTTGCCATTTCTCGAAAAGCTTCAGACTTCTATCATTTTCCGCCGAATGGGCGACCCGCCTTGTTGACGTTGAGACAACCAGACGACGGGAACGGGAAGAGCAGGAGCGGGGCGCAAGGGGAGCGAGGACCACAGCAGACGCATACACAACGACAGGAGTGAAAGTATCGCAGGGCAGTGTCGTGCTGCAGTCGGTCTCACTCGGTCTTACGCCGGGAGGGAGCTGGGGACGGAAGCTGCAGCTGCTATCATACAGACGGCCAGGAAGCATTGCGGGAGACAGCAGGGCAGCGAGCAGTGCACTCCGTGCATGCACTGCATATATTTTTAACGTGGCTCCTCTCGCCTTGCGTTCCGTCCAGCAGCAAGGCCAACCTCTTGCCGGCCTCTACAAGACACAGCAGCCAAACCTCAACTCAACCCTGCAATGAGCAACCACTCGCACACGATGCGCAGGAGCAGCTCGCAGTCGTCGTCGGCCTCGTCGTCGGTGTCGCTCAACACGCATGCACACCACGACACCACGCTCACCTTTGGCTCGGGCGTCCCCGGGCAAGGCGCGCCCACTCACTCTTCAGCAGTGCTGCTCGACAGCCTCGCACACCTCGCACGACGCACCGCTCACGCAATCTACGACCCTCTCCCTGCCTCGTCGTCCTCGCATGCTGTCCCTCCGCCTGCCCGCGACTGGGCCTCGGGCGCAGACTACCTCCCCCTGTACAATGGGCCCGCCCATGCCAGCACACACGCATGCAACGGCAAGCACAAGCAGCGCATGAGAACAGAGTGTGACTATGAAGATGTCACGTCTGAAAAGGGAGCCCACGACGGCTGTCCCGCCTGCGCTGCCAATTGCGGGGGCAGCACAAAGCGACGCCGCCAGTCTTCCTTGACAAGGCATGCCTGTCCTTCGACGACGAGCAGCAACAATCGCTGCTCTGTAACGAGCACAATTGGTTGCCTCGTCAAACTCGCCATCCTCGCGCTCGCTCTTCTCGGTCTCGCTGCCATTGTGGGCTTTGCGACAGGCAACGTCCAGCGTACCCCGATACTTTCAGAAAAAGCACTCCAAGACGCTGGATGGACTCGTAGACCTATATCTGTGTCTTATGCCGACTCGTCTAGCTCAGCGGGACATCCTCAGCAATCCCATCAACAACAGCAAACTTCCCTTTCAAACCCTTACACCGGTGTGACAATACACGACTTTTCGAGACAGCAGCCAGCAGACCCAGCACAGCAAGCACTGTCGTCTTCCTCGTCTTCGATACGCTCTTCTTCTGGCACATCATCAAAATTAGCGAACGCAGAAAGTGTCCCTTCAGACGCCCTGCATCTCCTCATCCTTTGCCCTATGCGGAACAGCGCCGCCGACCTGCCACACCTCTTTGAGCTACTCGACTCGCTCGCTCATCCCAGGCAGAATACATCCCTTGGTTTCTTGATTGGTGACGAAGACGATGATACGGGAGATGTCCTTCATAGACTTGTCGAAGAGCGCATGGCGCCAAAGAACGGAGGTGCTGATGGGGAGCAGGCCCTCGAGCCTTGGAGGCATGTCAGCCTGCTGCACAAGGACTTTGGAGTAGCACCAACGGGTCCAAATCGCCACTCGTACCCTGTTCAGTTGCAGAGGCGGTGAGTGCAGATTACCCGCGTAAATGGGCCTGCTCGTACTGAAGTTGGCCTTAATCTGCAGCACTGTTATGGCCCGCGCACGGACGTATCTGCTCACTGCGACCCTCGAGCCGACAGTCGACTGGGTTCTCTGGCTCGACAGCGACATTGCCGAGTTCTCTCCTACGCTCTTCCAAGACTTGCTGGTCTACGGCGACGCTGGTGTCGTTGGGTTTGCATCATCTCCAAGCAGCGACGGCGACACGGTATGGAACGATGTGATTGTGCCAAATGCGATGCGGCGCCAGACAGATGGACAACTGCACGGCTTTGACATGAATAATTGGGCAGAGACGCCAGAATCGCTCAAGCTGAAGGAACAGCTCGGCCCGGATGATCTGCTGATCGAAGGCAATATCTGGCAGCACATGCATCGCATTCACTTAGCCGACCAATACCAGCCGTACACAGAGTATACGCTTGATCAGAGCGGCGCAAACCAGCCCCAACAAAAGCAGCTCGGCGACGATGATGACGATGCGAGCGCCGACGATCCCGTCACCGGAGCAACGACTGCACAGATTCCGCTCAATGGCCCAGAGATCTTTTCTTCCTCTCCGCGCTATCTGGCATCTCTGCCTGCGTCAGATCAGAGGCTCAACACTTCTTCGCCGGCGTATATAGGCCGGCTCCAGCCTCTTGACGGCATAGGCGGAGTGGCAGCGCTTGTGCGAGCAGAAGTGCACAGAATGGGAGCTACTTTCCCAAGTTGGATCTTCGAGAATCAGCTCGAGACAGAGGCATTTGGGGTCCTTGCGAAACGATTGGGAGCGAGAGTGGTGGGGTTGCCGAATCTGTTCGTGCTGCATTGTGAGTGCAAACATGCTTGGCAATAGTGATTGCAATGCTGACAAGTCTGTCTCTCTCTTTATCGCACGTAGCAAATTGATGAGCAATCGCCGCCAGCAACTAAGCGTGAAGAGCATAGAAGTAACATACGTTGTCTGTACATCATCAAAAGGCAGTCTCAGTACATAAGTACGTTCGACTGTACTGTATTTCCTAGCATCGTGCCCCATGGGGCATTCATTGCAGCGTACTTGCAAAACGTACATAGGCCTTGACGAACTCGTGAAGTGCGTTTCTGACTGACGAGCGATTGCGTGGCTCCGATGCCTTGCATCGCATAGCAGCTCGCATTTCGCATCTATTTAGTAGTGCTGCAACGCCGGCAGCAGAGTGGTGGTCAAATTTCATAGCCGCCGAGTCACTTCTTTTTTGCATTCCTCATCAGCTTCGAAATCTACCGGCGGGCGGGCCAGCCGGCGGGTGACCAAATCAGATCTGATCAGATAACACGCGCTCGAGCATGTGGGAGGAAGAAAAGGCGCGACGGTGCACAGGCGGACGACTCTTTCGCTCTTAATACACACTGGCATACGATCTGGACCGCGTGTAGATCACATCGATATCACCACCTGGCTCGCCCTGCTTCACCCAGCACTGGCAACATCTGCCTTCCTCGCTGGCCTCGCTTGTTTATTGGCGTTCCTGCTCTCGCTGCACGACATGGGTGGACCAGCTAGCACGCAGATGCTGCCGTACATTGTGATTATCGGCGGCAGCTACGTCGGTGCGTGCTTCTTCCTCTCCGCATTGACTGTACATGTCGTCGGCGCGGTCACGCTGGCTGACCTGGATGACTTTCCCTTGAACGCAGGCACACGTACCGCTCAGCTGCTCGCATCTGCATTCCACAAGACACATCGCATCCTTTTGATTGAGAAAAATTCGCACTTTCAGCACATCTTCGCTTTCCCTCGCTTCAGCGTCACCAATGGCTCAGCGCACCCTCAGTGGAGCCTGACCTCAGGCGCCACCGATGGCAGCGGCATTGTCGACAAGCGGAGAGCTTTCATTCCTTTCAACCCTGGTACGTTCAAGGATACTCCCGCAGGCTCAGGATGGGTTCTCAAGGCCAAAGTTGTCGAGGTGGACAAGAAGAAGGTCAAGCTGGATCAGGTTGTGGAGCTCGAAGGTCGCCACACGGATGAAGTCCCATACAATTTTCTGGTATGTGGTATGGACATCTGCTTGTTAAATATGCTAACATCTTCGACTATAGATTATTGCGACTGGAGCCACCTTCCGGCCACCATCAACCCTTCCCTCAATTGGAAAGGATGCTGGCCTCGAGTATCTAAGAACACATGCAGAACAAGTGGAAAAGCACCAAAAGATTGTAATAATCGGCGGAGGAGCCTGCGGGGTGCAAATGGCATGCGACATTAAAGAGCTCATTCCAGAGAAAGACGTCACTCTCGTGCATTCTCGCGAACAAATCATGAACAATTTCCATATTGGCCTGCACCAAATCATCGAAGCTCGCTGCAAGGTACTCGGCGTCAAGCTCGTTCTTGGGCATCGAGTCGCTCTTCCGAATGAAGAGTATCCAAATGATGGCTCGACCTTCAAGGTCGAGTTTGCAGATGGCACGGGAAGCATACCAGCGGATTTTGCTGTAGGTGAGCTTGCCGTATTTATATGCTGTCGTCTGACAGTGCCGATTTCACAGATCGTTACCACCGGCCAGACACCCCAATCACAGGTTGCAAAAAGCCTTGCGCCCCACTGCGTCGATGAGAAAGGCTACATCAAAGTGAAGAAGACTTTGCAATTAGATGAGCCAGAGCTAGCACATTGCTTCGCGCTGGGAGACGTTGCAGACACTGGAGCGCACAAGGCAGCGAGACCGTAAGCGCATTTTTGGCTGCTGACACTGTGATCCTGGCTGAGTAATTTGACTGCTTTGCATCAGCGGCTGGTTCCAAGCAGATACCATCGTCAAGAACGTTGGCCTCCTGCTTGAAGGTAAAGCAGCTACTGAGGAGTACGTGCCGGACCCGCCTGGCATCCACCTTTCGCTGGGGATTGTAAGCTCGCCCACTGCAACTTGAACCCGTCTCCATTGCCTGACCTACGGCCACTGCTTGCTAGACCGAGAACGTTGTCTTCACCAATCCGCGAAACGAGGGCGAGGACCCGCGCATTGTGATGCAAGATAACGGGTGAGTCCAATACGTTCTTGACACTTGTCGAACTTCACTTCGTTGTGCTGATATCGCTCTCAGTCGCCTGGACTGCTTCATAGGAGATGTCTGGAAGCGACGAGCCGTGGGCGATGATTATCATTTGTGAAGCACCATAGTCAATGTAGGAGCAGCCATATTCAAAATGGATCCGCGTCACCCAGCGATCTACCACAGAAAGTCATCACCGCATCTCAATAGCTCAAGCAATTCAGCTAGGATTTGAGATAATCCGCGCAGGGCTTCAAATGGGTCCAACGTGCCTGTAGCCTGTAGCTCTCAATTTCAAAGTCAAGCAGATCATTGCCTCTGAGGCTTACGTCGAAAACATGACGCGCGCCTTCTCTAGTCGCATTAACCTTGTAACAGTAGTCGATCTCACGCGTCGTCTTGGACCTCGGCAGGCGATTCACTGGTTGCACTTTCAGCTTGCTTGGTATCATCTGTCTGTCCCTTGCTGCCATCTGCCAGCTTGTGGTCATTTTCACCGCGGTCACGAGTGATGACCTTGGGCTTGAACTGTGCGCAGACGGCGTGTGCTCGGTAATGGCGTCTGTAAGAGGAGAAAAGGGTCAATCGTGTATTCACCAAGGATGCATGTGTGATCCGTATACTCACTGCAAAGCATCTGGTCGACCGAAGTCATCACCGCACTTGGGGTTCAAGCAGACATAGGGCTGAAAGGCAGAACAATGGTGAGCGATCAAGACCTGGAGACAAAGCTAAAGCGGCACTCTCGCACCTTTTCGCCGGTGTGCTGTCGTGCATGACGATTTCGGTCGTAGCGCCTTGCAAATGTGCGGTCACAGCCTGGGCACGGGAACGGACGTTCAATAGCAGCATCCTCTGAGCCAGCCACGCTTTCGGCCTATACGAAGGAGCTCTGTATTAGTCGTCAATGGCAAGCGTATCCATTGCAAGCACCAACGCACCTTGGTCGTTGTGGCGTTGGGTATCTCTTCGGAACCGCTGGACCGACGTGCAGGAGGATAGGCCATTGGCGCTCTCGAAGAGTACGAGTGTGGCTTTTGCTCATGGGAGGATGGGTAGTGAGCAGACTCGTATCGAGCATGCTGCCGAGTAAAATCGCGAGGTACATCATAGGCTGGTACATCGTAGCCCGGGTATTGTGAGCCTGACCGGACGAGCGGATCTTCAGGAATAGGTCGCTGCGCTGGAGGAGGGTACTTGTAAAGCTGCTGACGGCTGCGCATAGGTCCCAAAGACTGGTGCTGCGAGTGAACATTCGGATGCGCTGCAGATTGCTCCCAGAGGTATGAAGCTTGATAAGCATGGCCGTAGGGGTGTTGTGCATAGCGGGGATCTAGATGGTGAGGATGTGCGCCATATGGAATGCCTGCATTGGACATGGAACGCGCGCGTGGCTTGTGAGGGACCGCGTAGCGTGCAGATTGATGACGGTGGCGGTGAGCATTGCTAGGTCCAGCTGCTGGAGGAGCGTTGTCGGCGCTCGTTGAGCCGTTTGCGCCATTGGTCCCTGCTACTGCTGCCAAGATTTGTGCTGCAGCACGGTCGGTTTCGGTAGTGTCGTTGGGTACGCGGATGGTGAGCGTGTCCGGGATCCGCTGTGTGAAGGGCGACATGGGGATGCTGGTGCTCGGGTCAATGGCCATGTCCTGCTCGTCTGTCATCATTGGGCCTTGAGCATATGGGCTGGCTGTAGGTGCAGGTATGCAGCCTAGTGGTCCATGGATTGCAACTCGATCCATCGTTGTAGTAAGCATAGCGGAGGATGCAGGTGTAGAAGCAGAGGTCGTGGTCGTGGTCGTGGCGGCGTTGCTGGTAGTAGGTGCTATTGAGCTAGTCTTTGTCGCAGCTGATGGTGCGGGATGCCCAGAGTCTGGTGTGAGCAAAGCAGAGGAGAGAGGGGTGCCCCGTCCGCTTGAAGTAGCCGTCGCTGGGGCCCCAACACTCGCACCGAGAGGTGGGGGGTCCCTTGGGCTATGCGCCCTCGAGGGATCCAGCCGGCCAGTGCTGGAAGCAGCAGCATTGGCGGATGAGAATTTCTGGCGGAGGTCAAGCGCAGGTGAATGATGGACATCTTCCGACGCCTGCGAAAGCCTCAAATCGCTGCCGGCAGCTCCAAGGATCGGTTGGCTGGCGCCGTGATAGTAAGCAGAGGCGGCCACGGTGGTGTTGCCACTGGGCTGTGCGTTCGGATAGAGGGGAGGTGGTGGGAAAGCTTGACCGTTGTAGTAGAAGCCGTTTTGAGGATGCTGCTGATGCTGCTGCGCCGCAGCGGGGTAGGATGAGCCAGCTGTGACAGAGGGATAGAGATTGGATTCGACATTGCTATTGCAGTACCCATAACCATATTTGTAGCCATTCTCATGGGCATAGGCGCCATTTGCCAGATTGACGGCACCTGAGCTGGTCATGGCCCCTCCTCCTGCGGGATAGATGGGGCTGGGCCGGCCGGTCTGCGGCCAGGGACCCATTATGCCTTGCATCTGCCACAATGGATGTTGCAAAGCCGTAGGGGATTGCTCCCTCGAGATAGAGTAGCCAGTATTCGGGTAGTAGGCGCCACTATCGGTGGCTGACGCCGCTGTATACCCATTCCAAATTGCTGGATCCGCCGATACCCCAGTCTTGTTGTTGGAAATGCCTGCTGCTGCTGATGTAAATGACGACGGCAATGGTCGGTAAGCGCTCGTCGTTGCTGTCGAAGCTGGCATAGGCGGGAGTGGAGTATTGATGAGAATCGGTGACTGCGCAAGCGAGTATGCACTGCTGGTCTTGCGGTCCAAAATGGCCGCAATTGCAGGGGTAGACGCCAGTGTTGAAGCAGGTGCCGACTGAGACGTAGATGCAGTGTTCGTGCTCGTGCCCGCGTTGGCGCTTGCGCCTTGAGAGTGAAGCTGAGGCGCACCCTGGACATTAGGCAAAGGCAAGATAGCCAGCGACTTCAAACTCGGCAATGACCTCGGTCTAGCGCCTTGCTCGAGGTCATCGCTAGCATTGCCATTGCCCTTGTCCTTGCCCCTAGCAACAGCAGCAGAATTGGCGTCGTTGGCGCAGATGTTGCCGCTAGATTGACTGCTTTCAGACGTATCAGCAGACGAGTGCGGCATCGCCACGTCGCTATCGCCATCGCTGACCCCTCCTCGAGCGTAGCTTGTGCTCCTTAGTCGAGTAGACCTCCGTGTTGCGTGTTTATGGATCGCCATTGGTTCGGTAGTCTTTTTTGAGTGCCCTTCTCGCCTGGAGGTGCTGCCTTGTAGCCGGGCAGGGAGACTGACAGCCGCCTTCGTGCCGTATGTGAGAAAGGCTTAGAATCTCTCCTCAGAATCCAGGAGTGGCCCTGGAGCCTACAGCACAAAAATGCACGCTCCAATCAGTCATGGATCATGGAGTTTGATTGTGCTTTCGAATCAATTTGCGAGCGAGACTCACCCTGACGGCGGTACCCGCTACACTGCAGCAGCCAAGCCGTGATTGACGAGGTCCGTTCGCTTGGCTGAATACTCGGACAGCAAGCAGTGACAGACAAGGGCACCACTTTCGCTGTTGCTCCGTTTCCGGTTCCAGCAGTGGTGGCGACGATCTTCACAGTAGAGCAGTCACTTTGTCCTTGCCTTTGGTTGAGAGCAGACAGAGAGGCAGAGCAGCTCTTGATGGACACTAGCAGCTAGTCTCCTTTTTGCCTTCTTCTCTTGCCTTGGCTGTGGCTGACTGCCAGACTGCGGGCTTGAAAGCTTTGGTGTAGAGGAAGGCGACGAAAGTGCTGCAGGTGTTGACTAGTGTGGAGGAATGACTAGCTTAAAAGATAGACAAGAGGTCAGTCAGTCTGAAATAAGCCAAATGCGACCGATAGACCTCTGTGAGCAGAGAATGTGTGAGGAAGACTCACCGAGCAATCTTTGCAAGGTCGTGTGGCAGCCACGAGATGCTTGATTGAGCTCGAGGATGAGCTATGTCCAAGTGAGGCAGAGGTGTGCCTTGAATAGCTTTCAAAAGCTGCCAAACCCCCTTTCTAGGTGACTGAAGTCTGCTTGCTCGCTTGAGGGAGGCGTACGCTGCTCTTCGTGAGCGGGACGGCGCGCCGTGCAGCCGAGTTTGATGGGTAGACGGGCGCGTGGGAACTTGGTCGCAGTGCAGCAGTGAGGTCTCCCCGCGTATTGTATGAGAGGATATGACGAGGCTGAGTGCTTGCTCAATTGTTCCGCCCTGTCTTGCCCTGTCGATGGAATGATGTGATGGGCGTAGAGGGCGGCGTCGATGGAATTTGCTTGCTTGCAGCGATGGAGCAGGAGGGCGGACCAGCCAGTGAGCGAAGAGCCAGAGCGACGACCAGAGTACCACACGGAGAGAGCAGCAGAGCAGACAGAATGGATACGAGCAAGCTGTGCTATCTTGCGTGTTTCAAGTTGGTACGAGTAGAGATGGGCGCAGAGGGCGGGACAGACGCACAGTCAGCACGGGCGAGGCCTGGCGAAGGCAAGTTCGGCGATTGAATTGCACGACGTGATGAGAATTGACTTTGTGCGCTTGGACCGTTGCTACTTCTAGTGCGGGGGTCCTGTCTGGAATTCCAAGATGGTCATTCGAGTCGCATCGATGTCTCTGTACGAGGGTTGGAGGGAGTAAAGAGAAGCAGAGCACGGCGACTGGAAGCAGCAGCATCACTCATAATCTTGAAGTGAGTGCCCACTGCATCACCTCTGCCATCTCTGCTACTCCCCCATGTACACACCCCCGTCGGACACGACTGCCGAATTCTTCCATCACCGTCCCGAGGGCGAGTTTGGGCGGGATGGACGAGTGGAGAGTGGTGTCCAAATTGTGCATACGGTGCATCGTATGGCCCGTTTCTGGCCCGTCATGTCTTGGTTTGACTGTCTTTGATGCCGCTTCAAGCTTGCTTGTCTTGCATGCCCATCCCATCAGTGTCCTTGACCTGCACCCATCAAGCAGCAGCAGCAGAATTGCCCAAGTCATGTCACCATGTCACTCGCATTAGCTTGCCCCCCTCGCCTCTCTTCCGGGCCATCTGTCCGCGAGTCTGTTTGTGAGCCTCCTTGATGGCCAGCTGCAGCTCTCCTTTTGCAAAGAGAAGGGCGAACAGCGAGCAGGCAGAGTGCGAGTGCTTGCATCCACACTGCACGAATGCAGATCACTGCTCTCTCTTAGGTGCCTTGATGTGAACCGTCATTGCATAGCAGAGCAGAGGAAGAAGACCCGTTGCTCTTTCTTGCTCTTTCTTGCTCTTTCTTGCTCTTTCTTGTCCGCCGTATTGAAGCGCGTCTGTATAATAGCCAGAGTGTATCTCATAAGAGTCTCGCAGAGATAAGAGCAGAGCAGCGTGAAGCTTTGCAATGAATGAATACACGCTCTTGCTTGTCGCTTAGCTCGCCGCGATCACGTACAGGCTACATCATACAAGCAGTGCTCGCTTCCTTGTCTGCTGCCTGACACACGACAGAAGCAGCAGCAGCAGCACATCGACATCTTCGCACACCCTAACTCCACACTGTCAACAATGGCCCACCCGCCCGCAAAGATCGCACCCTCTGTCCTCGCATCCGACTTTGGAAAGCTCACCGCAGAGTGTTCGAGGATGATCAAGGATGGTGCAGACTGGCTGCACATGGGTGGGTGCATGCACGTACAACTAGGTAGATGTCTGCTGGTGCTGATTCTGATGGATTCCTGACCGCGCTCCTTGCTGGTGCGAACCTGACCTGCTGACCCGCTGCCCCTCAAAGATGTCATGGACGGGTGAGCGAATGCACAAGAGAACAACATGGATGGCTATTTGTTCGGCAAGTTCAGGTCATCGCTGATGCATCCACCGCCCATTCGAACTCCCTCATGCGTCGCTGTAACACGCAACACAGCCACTTTGTCCCCAATATCACCATTGGTACGTCCCAGCTCACGAAAGAGGAGATAGGACGACAATGCCGCACATCGACGCAAGGAGCTGATAGTTGACGCTGACAAACCCCCTCATATCCTCGCTTGATCACTCCTTCCAGGCCCGTCCGTCCTAAAGAGCGTCGCGGAATCAGTCACCGGCGCATACATGGACTGCCACATGATGGTCGCCGACCCAGCGCGGGTGCGTTTATTCCCCTCGAGTACTGTCCTAGAAAGGGGTCTCGGCGAGCCAGCATGATGGTCAGCTAGCTGATATCTCTTTTTGATCCCTCTGCTCGTTCTACTTCTTCCCTCTGCGCGTTGTTACCGGTCGACAGTGGGTTAAGGACGTAGCAGACGCAGGCGGCAAATCGTATACTTTCCACATTGAAGCAAGCGGGCAAGGTGAGGCGGTATCACAGCGCTTCACCAAAGCCATCTTAGGATGGCCTATCGGGTGGTGGTGGTCTTGTGGATCCAAGCAATCACTGACACCACTTTAATCCGCTCGTCTTGTCTCCCAACCTTTGTGCAATGGCAATACCCTGCAGACAAAGCCACCGAGATCATTGATCTTATCCATCAGCACGGCATGCAAGCCGGAGTTGCCATTTCCCCAGGCACAGGCTCAGATTCAATCACAGAGGCGATTGGTGAAAAAGCAGACTTGTTGCTCGTCATGACCGTAGTGCCTGGAAAAGGTGGTCAGAAATTCATGCTTGAATGTGTCCCAAAGGTGGGTTGTTTCCCGTTGAGTACTGGCCCGACTTCTTTGAGGCAAAGCGAAAGAGGTTACCTTCTATCGAGGCAATAACCGCAAGCTGACGTGATTTCACTGCGTTCATTTCTCCCTTCTGCGCTCCAATCGCTCGCATCGTCCCCGTCTCATCTTTGCAGGTCGCCGAGCTCCGTGCCCGATTCCCAACAAAGGATATCCAAGTCGACGGAGGACTTTCTGAGAAAACAATTCAACCATGCGCAGAAGCAGGTTCAAATGTCATTGTCGCTGGAACTGCAATCTTTGGAGCAGAATCATCTAGTTCTGTCATTGCAAATTTGAAAAAAGCAGTTGAAGTGGGGAAGAGCTCCTGGCCCGCTCCTGCGTCGGGGTCGAAGATGTAACAAATCAAAAAAGAATAACTAGACCTTAGGATGAATGCGGTTCGCCTTGTTGGCAATGAAATTCGCTCCGCTCGTTCTTAGTGCTCGTTGGGAAAGGATTGAGATCAAGAAAACTGAATGGCCGCATGACTTGGTGATCACGAAGGGGCTTCCGTCAGTCCATGCGAGCTGTCATGACTCGGCTGGGCAGGGACAGGCAAAGGCTAGAATCGGGCACTGGTGCACTGAAGACTCCAGCTGAGTGGGTGCCATGATGAGGAGCCATTCGTTCCCCAAGGACAGCAAATCAGCCACCTTGAGCGTCTTGCGACTGTTCAAGCCTTGTATTAAAATTGTCTTGCTTTTCCTGTCATTACAAACGACCAGCGCTTTTTCGACGTCCCCTGTTGCGATTTGCTCTATACAGCGGCACTGCAGTGGTACCGCATCACTTTTGATTCCCCTGAACGATGTTCGAGCGATTGATGGTGGCCTGGACATGCAAGCTCTCCTTCTTCTTGATGACTTCCGAAGTCCCTTGTAGTACCGACTCAATCTCCAACGCGACCCTTTCTCCAAACCGCTTGCTACCACCTGCATTTGGGTTTTTCCGCTTATCGCTAGCGTCCAAGATCCACTCGATAGCTTTATGCACGCTCTGCCTCTCTCCTAGCGCAATAGGCACCTCTGTGGATTTCCCAGCTCGTTTGTGCCGTGTGATTCGCACTGCGGGCGCGGCGAGTCGGATTGCTTCTCGGAGCATGGGTAGAGGCAGTTGACCGCTCCGCTGGCGAAGAGTCGATAGGAGATCACTGACGTGCCGCCGCGCGCGAGCTTTCTTGCCGTCTTTCATCATGAGATTCGTGAGGAAGACGAGGAGCGGGTCTTGAAGTGGTGCAATCTCGACTGTCCGTGTTTCTGTCGGCAAGGCTGGCGGTTGTTGTAAAACGCTGCTGCGATTCGCACCAGGCGGCGTCAATGGCGAGAGGAGGTCGGAGAAGGACGATGGAGGTTTGCTGGATGATGTGCCTGAGCTCCTCGAAGCGGTCGAAGGGCCGAAAACGTCGTCTTTGGCAGAAGATGCAAAAAACCGCAATATTCGTTGGTTGGCGATTGTGCTAGGCGAGGACGACGACGACGGACGACGGGAGGACGCAGGAGACGCACCGGGATGAGCGATCCCAGTCCTTACGGCTGCATACTGGATGGGCTTCTGCAGCAGTGCGCGCAGGTGCGGTGCGACGTGCCTCAATGGCGGTACGACTGGGCCGTCGCGGACCTCTTGGGGCAGGATGGCCTCCAACTTTGCAGCGAGGACGGGGTGGAGGCCTGGCTGGGGCTGGGTGTGCGAGGCTGGCTGGCGCAGTGCCTGTGACGCAGTGCAGAAGCAGCGTCTGCAGGCGAGTTGGGGCATGCTTGGTGGTGATTGTGGTGGTTGGATTAGAGTGAAGAAGAGCTGCCAGTCGTTGATCTCTATACGACTGGTGGCCACGTATAAAGAACAGCAAGCACATCAACGAGGACAGCAGTCACTGCATTCACTACATCCACACTCATCATGGTACGTCTGTCCATGCGCTATGCTCGCTCAGTCCCAGGCTGACTCGACGATGACCGTGGCCACACGCCGTCAACACCATCAACATACACCACGAACGCATGTACACCACAGTCGCAAGACGCAGAGATCCGCGAGGCATTCGCGCTCTTCGACAAGCGAGGCACAGGCAGCATCCCTCGCGAGTCCCTGGGCGACCTCCTCCGCGCGCTGGGCCAGAACCCGACTCAGGCAGAGGTCGCAGAGCTCGCGAGCCAGAACGCGCGTGACAGCGAGTTGCACATTGACACAATTGGCCATTTGCTACTAAATTATACTGACTGTCACATCCATCACAGTCGACTATAACACGTTCACGCAGATCCTGCACCGCCCAGACGGCTTCAAGTCTGCAGGCTCCGAGGGTGCGTGCGACTCGTGACTGACTGGGATGTCACTCTCTAACCTTGATTGCTTTCGCACAGACGAGTTCATCCGCGGATTCGCAGTCTTCGACAAGGATCAGACGGGTCACATTGGCGTCGGAGAGCTCCGCTACGTCCTCACCAACCTCGGAGAGAAGCTCTCGGATCAAGAGGTAGACGAACTCCTCGCTGGCGTAAAGGTCGGCAACGAGGGGACAATTGACTATAGGTCTTTTGTTAGAGAGGTGCGTGAACTATCGAATACTTTGAATGCATGCTCGGCAAGCACGCTCACTCCTGTTTTCCTGCCTCTCGTACAGATCATGGCCGGCTAGACCAAAACATGACCGTCGCCACACACGCGTGACGTGACGTGAAGACCCCTGTCTTGGTTTCCTTTCTTGTCTTCTCCGTGCTCGGACTTGAAGTCCCCAGTTGCAGTCATCATCTTACCGCGCCAGTCGTCGGTGCTGCCAGCTTATGGTCGTCTCTTTCCTTTGCTGTATCATCGTTTTCTGCTCAAATTCGAAAGGCAGCACCCATCTTTGGGCAATCTTATTCTCTACAAGCATCGCTTGTAACAAAGCCGTACAACGACTACGCTTCTCGGCGGTCCTATGCTGGGACGTAACATGGGCATAGGGCTGGAGCATCAGCTTGCAAGAGCGGAAGATGAGCTTTTGCTGACGCATGCCTCGTTGCATGACATATCGCAGCTCCATTGTGGTTGCATGCGAATCACCCGGCGGGATTCTGCCTGAGTTAGTCATTTAGTCGACAAGCGGCACGTCATCGTACAGTCGCGGCTGTCGAAGTATCGGGCGCGCTGAGTAAGGTTCACCCAAATTTACTGAAGCGCAATACCATCATTGCGAACACAGGTTCCAGCACATACGCGAGACCAGGACGACAAAGACTGACATAAGGAGGATCTACCGAGTCTACTTGACGTCGACCGCAGCATTATTCAGCATCTCGCTGAGACTCGGGCTCAGCTAGTCCAAGAAACCAACATACAACCAAATTTGGGGTAGCCTAGTTCCGACCGAAGGTTTGGCCGCTGCCACGATACCAAGCGTACATGTGTAGCTGAGCAGACAAAACATGAGGGGCGTATGAAACGATACAGCCCGTCGCCGCTCCGCTAAAGCCCATGCTAAGAGGGCCGAGCTTGAACCATTTTTTGCTTGCATGATGAGGTCGCTCAGCTCGTCCGTTGTTGGAATTCCAAGGCACGACCTGACCAGACGCGTGAGGAAGATACCGCAACTCAAAGCGAGAAGGCCCAGGATGGCTCCGAACAGCCTCCAATCACGCTGCAGATGTCGAAGGTCTTGAGGATGCATGTGACGGTAGAAGGCGAGCTCGTGTTCGTTCCTAATTGGCTCGTAGAAGTATAGTCCGACGACACCGAGCACCAGTGGTGCGAC